>OX359193.1:8437500-8804818 GCA_947172415.1 Chondrosia reniformis | reverse complement strand
CCTAACCCTAACCCTAACCCTAACCCTAACCCTAACCCTAACCCTAACCCTAACCCTAACCCTAACCCTAACCCTAACCCTAACCCTAACCCTAACCCTAACCCTAACCCTAACCCTAACCCTAACCCTAACCCTAACCCTAACCCTAACCCTAACCCTAACCCTAACCCTAACCCTAACCCTAACCCTAACCCTAACCCTAACCCTAACCCTAACCCTAACCCTAACCCTAACCCTAACCCTAACCCTAACCCTAACCCTAACCCTAACCCTAACCCTAACCCTAACCCTAACCCTAACCCTAACCCTAACCCTAACCCTAACCCTAACCCTAACCCTAACCCTAACCCTAACCCTAACCCTAACCCTAACCCTAACCCTAACCCTAACCCTAACCCTAACCCTAACCCTAACCCTAACCCTAACCCTAACCCTAACCCTAACCCTAACCCTAACCCTAACCCTAACCCTAACCCTAACCCTAACCCTAACCCTAACCCTAACCCTAACCCTAACCCTAACCCTAACCCTAACCCTAACCCTAACCCTAACCCTAACCCTAACCCTAACCCTAACCCTAACCCTAACCCTAACCCTAACCCTAACCCTAACCCTAACCCTAACCCTAACCCTAACCCTAACCCTAACCCTAACCCTAACCCTAACCCTAACCCTAACCCTAACCCTAACCCTAACCCTAACCCTAACCCTAACCCTAACCCTAACCCTAACCCTAACCCTAACCCTAACCCTAACCCTAACCCTAACCCTAACCCTAACCCTAACCCTAACCCTAACCCTAACCCTAACCCTAACCCTAACCCTAACCCTAACCCTAACCCTAACCCTAACCCTAACCCTAACCCTAACCCTAACCCTAACCCTAACCCTAACCCTAACCCTAACCCTAACCCTAGCCCATAAACCCTAGCCCATAAACCCTAGCCCATAAACCCTAGCCCATAAACCCTAGCCCATAAACCCTAGCCCATAAACCCTAGCCCATAAACCCTAGCCCATAAACCCTAGCCCATAAACCCTAGCCCATAAACCCTAGCCCATAAACCCTAGCCCATAAACCCTAGCCCATAAACCCTAGCCCATAAACCCTAGCCCATAAACCCTAGCCCATAAACCCTAGCCCATAAACCCTAGCCCATAAACCCTAGCCCATAAACCCTAGCCCATAAACCCTAGCCCATAAACCCTAGCCCATAAACCCTAGCCCATAAACCCTAGCCCATAAACCCTAGCCCATAAACCCTAGCCCATAAACCCTAGCCCATAAACCCTAGCCCATAAACCCTAGCCCATAAACCCTAGCCCATAAACCCTAGCCCATAAACCCTAGCCCATAAACCCTAGCCCATAAACCCTAGCCCATAAACCCTAGCCCATAAACCCTAGCCCATAAACCCTAGCCCATAAACCCTAGCCCATAAACCCTAGCCCATAAACCCTAGCCCATAAACCCTAGCCCATAAACCCTAGCCCATAAACCCTAGCCCATAAACCCTAGCCCATAAACCCTAGCCCATAAACCCTAGCCCATAAACCCTAGCCCATAAACCCTAGCCCATAAACCCTAGCCCATAAACCCTAGCCCATAAACCCTAGCCCATAAACCCTAGCCCATAAACCCTAGCCCATAAACCCTAGCCCATAAACCCTAGCCCATAAACCCTAGCCCATAAACCCTAGCCCATAAACCCTAGCCCATAAACCCTAGCCCATAAACCCTAGCCCATAAACCCTAGCCCATAAACCCTAGCCCATAAACCCTAGCCCATAAACCCTAGCCCATAAACCCTAGCCCATAAACCCTAGCCCATAAACCCTAGCCCATAAACCCTAGCCCATAAACCCTAGCCCATAAACCCTAGCCCATAAACCCTAGCCCATAAACCCTAGCCCATAAACCCTAGCCCATAAACCCTAGCCCATAAACCCTAGCCCATAAACCCTAGCCCATAAACCCTAGCCCATAAACCCTAGCCCATAAACCCTAGCCCATAAACCCTAGCCCATAAACCCTAGCCCATAAACCCTAGCCCATAAACCCTAGCCCATAAACCCTAGCCCATAAACCCTAGCCCATAAACCCTAGCCCATAAACCCTAGCCCATAAACCCTAGCCCATAAACCCTAGCCCATAAACCCTAGCCCATAAACCCTAGCCCATAAACCCTAGCCCATAAACCCTAGCCCATAAACCCTAGCCCATAAACCCTAGCCCATAACCCTAGCCCATAGTGTTATTGACGACATAATTATTTGTAGTAGGGTTATTGATGACTTTGGTTAGGGTTTTTGTGGGGTTAGGGTTTTGTGGGGCTAGGATTTTTGCGGGGCTATGGTTTTTGGGGCTACGGTTACAGGGGGTTATAGTAAGGCTAGGGTTTGGGTAGGGTTATGATTATGGTTAGGGTGCTGGTTAGGGTTAGGTTAGGGTTACAGTAACCCCAAAAACCTAAGCCCCAAAAACCCTAATTGAGTAACCCTCATTAGTAGGCGGGGTTTTCGAAATTCCAAACTTTAGAAAGTGGTCGGGGCTACTTTTCTAAAATATGTAAAATCTGTAACTTTTTACACATGTAGTTGCATGTTGGGGCAATTATTAGCATATATATAAGCGCATGTAGTTGCAAGTAAGTACTTGTGGTTACATGTAGCCGCCTGTAGTCGCATGTAGGTTCATGTTGGCATATCTGGGGTTTTAATCGCTTGTAGGCACATATAGGAGGAAAAAACTAAATAAAGGTGCATGTAAGCGCATGTAGGCAAATATAGGTGCATGTAAATGCATGCATTTCTGCACGTAGGCAAATATAGGTGCATGTAAATATAGGTGCATGTAAATGCATGCATTTTCCGCATGTAGGCACATGTAGATGCATTTAGTTTCATGTAGAAGCATGTAGTCACTTGTAGGTGCATGTTGGCGATTATAGGCAATTGTACATGTAAGCGCATGTAAGCACTTTTAATTGCAAATAGTCTAATATAGATGCATATGATGTAGGTAAATATACTTGCATGTTGCTGCATGCATTTAGGCACATGTATATAGGTGCATGTATATAGTTCCATGAAGCCACTTGTAGTCACATGTAAATGCATGTTGGCGTATCTAGTGTTGTAGTGGCATGTATGCACGTATTGGCGCCTGTAGGCTAATGATGGTGGATGTATATGCATGTAAGAGCATGTAGTCGCATGTAGGCTCATAAAGGCTATATTGGTGCATGTAGGTGTGTACAGTAGCCGCATGTAGTCACATATAGATGCATGGTGGCCAATGTAGGCACATGTAAGCGCATGTAAACACTTTTAATTTCATATAGAAGCATGTAGTCTCATATAGGTGCATGAAGGCGTTTTTAGGCAACTCTAGGTGCATGTACATGCCTATCTTCTCGTACATGTAGGCACATGTATGAGCATGTAGACGCATGTAGGTGCATGTTGTCCCTTGAAGGTGCCAAAGCGTCTGAGGGCGAACTTGCACAGAAGCGAGCTGTCAGCTACGAAACGTTCAAGAAGTGGCACACGGACTTGGATCGCGAGTATCAAACCGTATCGTGGCTCGACTGTGACACGGCGCAATTTTAGCGAACGATGGATCGTCGGTGCTGATTCAGTTCGCACGAGCAACGTCAAAGACCACGCTCAGTCTGATCAGCACGCGCACACAATGATGCTGCTAAGAAAAGAGCAAGGAAGAGTTGCAGGCTTGGGGGTCGCTATAATCATAACTATTAAAAAGTGCTCACGATTTTATTGAAATATAACGTCCGACCGAATTATCTGAACGTCCGACCATAATTGAATTTGTTTGGACATATGTCCTAGCATAACCAAATAGTTATTTTCAGCACTGCCATAGTAGTTGTAGGTTACTTTAAATACTATAACACTATAATATAAACATTAAACTAAAAAAGTCAGCATGCAAAATGTCAATTATATAGTCACAATATCTATTAAAAAGCTGCTGTGTTTTGTTCACAACATGAAGGATACCACTGCATGGCTATATGAATTTGTAGTCACATGTTACCAACAACAACAACATAGATTGGGTAACCTGTGTTGTTATGCAATGCAAATTGTTCCTTTAGAAAGTACATACATTTGCTAGCCAAATGTCCATTCTTTGTGTAGTGTTAATTCGTAGATATTCGTTTTCTTTGATAAAATACAAATGTAGATATCTCAGGATATCCACTTTGGTCTGTGGACGTTTTGGAGATAACTGATGCACTAGAAGAAAACTGTCTAATCCACCATCTACCTTTGAGCATTTGCTTCTACAAATCAAATCTTCAGAAATAATAGCCACTTTATAGTGGGAAGTGAAACCAATTTTGTCAGCAAACTGGGAGGTGGATTTGGTCCAGGTGATACCACTCTTATTCATGGCTATGTTGAGTCTGATCTGATCATCTGTTATCATAGGATTCACCCGAGCTATCTCTTGGAGCAAATTCACTGAGTATATATAAAAGTAAAACATTTCTACTCTATTATTATAAAACACTGCATGGGGAGTATGTATACATGGATGAATTACTTGTGCCAGCTGAACTCTTAAAGAAACTTGTACCAAAACAACCTGTAAATCCCCATTTACTGTTTAGGTTGTAAGGGAATTTCCCTTTGCCCAGGACCACATCATGACTCTCTGCCAATGCATGAAAGACAGACTGTGGATTACGAATTACAACTGCATCACTGTCGAGGAGCATCACATTGTATCCCAAGAGCAGCAGATAGTGCAGTACCAGCAATCTGCTCATCCAGAGGCGTCCCCTTGCACTGCTGCCACAGAGCTCTAACCTTTGGACGTCGAACAATTCACTATAAACAGACAAACGAGATTACCACGGCAGTCACTACTTTCAAATGTAAAGCTACAATTACTTTAGTTTAACGTGGACAGTGTTAATTCCCTTTCCGCTGAAGAAGTAATGGCTGCCCTCATCCAAATTGACTACAATAACGTGATCCAATAAGGTGGGAGCATTTTTATGAACCGCACAAAGCCAGTTAATCATCACCAAATCGTACGTCATCGTGTTCAATATTAAAACTATGTACTTTCCAATAGCTTTTTCTCGTAGGATTGTGTTCAATTGATGGAACACAGATGAATCTAAATAATTTTTTCTCGTAACGAAAGGATCTGGTACCTCAGGATACGAGCTTGGTCCAGTATCTGCAGTGCGGTTGAGCAAGTAATCCAGGCATGGTTTCTTTGCTCTTGGTGGAAAAGATAGCGCTGACAGTAAGGCATCGAAGTTACGTATGCTGGTACCTTCTTCCAAGCTTTCTTTTGACTTAAACGGATCTCTAAACATGACAACGACTAATATCACCGTTAAAATACAGAGTGCACCGTCCATTTTTTTAATACGGACCATTTTACGTAACTATAGCAACTAAACAAGATGGCTGAATCGCCAGTAAGAGTGGATATTTTGGCAGGTCTGTGCTTTGGGTTTCGTGTTTAAACTTGACAATTGATGGCTTTATATTCTTCTCAAAACAGACGAAGAATTCGAAGATGAAATACAAGAAGTTGCAAATGAGAATGAAGGATCGGAGTTAGCCGTGTCTATACCAGAACCGGCCACACCTAGAGCAGAGGAAGCTGTGGAAACGATGGACATGCTGGACCCAAATCACGTAAGATGCTCTTTAGATACACAGCGTTTCTATGCCACCAAGAAGAATTGTCCTTGTAGCCCCTGATGCACCGCGTACAAGCTGCGCTCAAAGATCAGCTGACCAGACAGAAAGATAAACTGGAGATTGAGCTACGCGAAAAGGTAAATGATGCTCCTTCTGCCAGATTTCCTATGCAGTGTATCTCACTATCGCTCTAGCAAGAGGACTTGAAAAGTAAAAAGTCATCGCGAGAAGAGCTGGGGGTGGAGTTGTATGGACTTCAGCAGCAGTTGGGGAGGCAGCAGATGATGTTAGAGAAAGAGCAAGATTCGGTAATTGAGTTTGCCTACAATGTAGTGTTGGTGTGTGAGGTCTGCATGTGTATTAGGTGAGTGTGATGAACCAGCAGCGCAAGCAGAAGGAGAGCGGCTTGCAGCAAGCCCGGCAGGTGTACCTGGACATGCAGGACCAGCTCAAGCAACAGAGGAGGAGCGGTGTGCATTAAGTAGCTGTGTGTAGGTGCATGAGTGATGGTCTGCAATTGCTTTAGGTGATTCTCTTAGAAAAGAGGTTGACACTTTGAGAAACAACTTGCGTCTACTGATGGAGGCACAGTCGGCAGTCCAAACTGACATTGCTACTACAAAGAGGGCGACAGAGAAGACTGATGTAGACATTGCCAGAGCAAAGGAGGAGAAGAGGGAGCAGGTAAGTTTCTCCAAGTGCTCCACTTGATCTGCTAACCACAGAGTACCTGCTGTATGGAACAGGACCTATACGTGAACAGGTTGACTGAGGAGGTGCAGAATTTGGAGGAGCAGGTGGCTCTCTATGCTGCCCAGACAAAGGTGCAGACAGAGGAGAACAGGTCACTGAAGGATGCCATTACAGAATCAGCCACTGAACTAGAAGTGTGTGTACACAAGTGATGTATTTTGATGTGACAGGATTTAATTAATGTGAGAATATTTGTAGACTTTGAATTTGGAGAAGAAAAACTTGTATCAGAAATGGAGTAACAGTCTTTTGGGAATGCAAAAACGAGATGAAGCTTACGCTGCCATGCTCACTGCTCTCAAGTCTGTCACACACATTGTTTGAATGTAAACATGATTAATGTTGATTACACTCAACAGATCGGAGAGGGACACTTCACTGAACTTGGACACGGAACTGGACAGCTGCAAAAAGGCAACCACTAAAGAGGAGGAGCGGAACGAGCAGTTGACTGGCATGTTGAGGAAGCTGGACACAGACACTGTTCATGTTAAGAGGCAGTTGGAGCAGTCCCTGGCTCGAAGAGACCAGTTGAAGGAGGATTACATGATCTATACCAGGACCTTGCAGGAGGTGGAGGAGACTCTGGAGCAGGCCAATACAGTAAGTGCAGTAAGGCTTCTGTGAAGGGCTTGATCACTCACCCAGCTGCTGAAGTCTGACAAGTGTTAATGTGTGTGGTTTCTAAGACATGACTAGGTATTCCATTAGAAGACTTTCTGTTCTGACCACAGAGCCCTCACATATGGCCACTGTCACACTTTACTGCTTCTCAATTTAGGACTGTACTCTCAGAAGGAATGAATTGAATGCTCTTCGCATCCAAATTGAAAGAGAAGCTTTGGAGAAACGTAAGTTAGAAGACGGTGTAATGGAGAAGCTGCTCTACCAACTCACTATGGACAAGGCCACACAGCACACTAGAAAGATGGTGGAAAAACTTAGACAAAGGGCCAAACAGATGGTATGTCATATCACTTGTGTTGCTCAGATCATATTGAATTATTGCGTGTCTCCAGGAGACAGATTTGGTCACCTCCGAAAATGAGTGTGCTAAGCATGACCTTGAAATGACCCAGTTACAAAGTCGACTTGAAATGCTGCACAAGCAAGTGGCGGAGCAGAATAGAGAAATTGAAGGAAAAAATTCTCTCATTAGCCAATCAGAGAATGAGATTGCAAGGAATAATCACCTCATTGAAAGGAAGCAGACCCAGATTGATCAACTCAACAAGAAATTGTCCCAAATGGCTCTAAAGAGTGAAGGTGTACGTTTGTATGTAAATAGGTTATTGTCACAGCTACCCAGCAGTTGGTTCTGTATACAGAGAGAGGAACTGGGCCCTTTGGAGGCAAGGATTCAAGCTCTGCAAAAGCAAATTTCAGACAGTAAAGAGGAATCCCAGCAGATGGAACAGTATTGGCTTCGCCAGCAAAGCAACCTTGTCAGGAGAACACGCGACGCTGATCAGCAGAGAAGAGCTCTTGAGAGACTCAACCGTGAACAACTCATCCTGGAACAGAAGAAATTGAGGTTGGATGGTGAGTGTGCCCTTTGCACGTTACTACAAGAAGACACGTTTACAGCTATGCTGCTGCAGGTGAAGTTTCATCTGAAGAGAGGGATATTCAGGGGATATCAAAAGGTATTCAAAATCTTCACAAGGACCTGCAAAAACTTGGTAGTTTGGTAACAGTAAAGAAGGGAGAGCAGGACTTGCTGCAGCAAAGCAATCTCCTAATAGAAGGAGACTTTGTTAGTACTCTGAAGGTACGTATATCCGCTGCATCGGGTTGTAAAGTGGTCTACTACTTTAGCTATATAAATTTGCTGACGATTCAGGAGGCAGAACTTGAAACAATTTGCCTACAAAGTCAACTGGAGCAAATAAAGGAAGAGAAGAAGCGTTTAAGTAATGCCCTTTTGGAGTCTGAGTAGGTCCCTGCTTTGCAAAGTGGGTGTGGTCCATGTAAGCCTCGTGCTTATTTTGTAGGCAGCAGATAATGCTTTGGGAGCGCAAGATCAAATTGGCCAAGGAAATGAAGGAGACAGTCGACTCGGATGTTGGTCAAGCTGAAATCAGAGGAATGACAGCTGAAATCCATAGAATGGAGGTAGGTACATGTACAAGCTGTACACCCAGTGCCTCACTGCCTCATTGTGTGCACTCAGGTGCACCATGCCAGTTTGATGAGGAGACAGGAGCAGATGATTCAGGATATGGAGAAGGCAGTGTACAGAAGGGAGGCCATCCTCCTGAGAGGGGAAGCACAGAACAAAGCTGGAATGGCTGAAAACACAAGAGGACAGCTTAGAAAGAAAGTGGAGGAAATGAAAAAGAAATTAAAGCAGACAACAGAGAGCATTTCATTCTGTGAAGAAGAAATGAATCAGCTACTGTCTTCCCAAAAGGCACTTGGACAAGAACTTGACCACAGACAGAGATCATGCAAGGAACTGCAAGGCATGGCTGATACTCTGGAGAACCACAATGAGGAATTATCTAAAACTAAGCAACAGGTACGTACATATGTACATGTGTGTCTGTATCTATGGTGATGTGCCATCAAATTGCTTACTATTTCTTGTATGAATGTATGTAGATGTTCAACGAATTATTAGCTTCTCAGCAAAGATTGCGAAACTTGGGTTCTGTGAAAGATGGCAAGTTTAAAATGAGTGCTTCAAAGGACAGGCTACGAGACATTGCTGTTCAGGAGGAGAGGTTGTTGACACTTGTGTCCATTGCTGACAGCCTATCTGAAGACTTCCCTCAGTCTGCAGATGCTCTCAAGAAGGTCCACTCTATGGCTTCCTGGAAAGCAGGCCAGATTAAAGATAAAACTTTAGTTGTCGCTTAGCACTTGTTATTGACACCCGACTGATTTATGTTGTAAATGACACAATCCATGTACTATTTCCAATTTAGTCTTGTGGTCACTGGCATTAGCCACCTTGTCTGCCTGTGAAGTGATTTGCTTGTCCTTCTTTCTCAGAGGTGCTCATGAATATGTTTACAGGACACTCTCTTTACACACCCCTCCCCCTCCTACTCCTTATATGGAAGTCCTATAGGTAATTGATATATAATATTATAATATAATATCAGAAATCCAGGTGGCCAGGAATGTAGGTGGGTGGGTATTTAGTAGGCTTTCAGATGGGATAATGTTATTAATTGGGAAAGTTGACTAAGGGATGAAGTGGAACGCAATCCTCGTCTGTGTAGCTCTCTCACTGCTGTTTGAGTTTGGCTATGCCTTGAGGAGGCTGAATGCTGGCCTGAAAGGTATGGGTCTGGTCAGTAAGTAGGTGGTAGGAACCTAGGTCACTCTGTTTCTTGTTTACATATATAGACCTTCCTAGAGATTGTTCAGAGATTGCTGAGGAAGCGGTAAGCCACTCCTCCCCACAGTCTGGGGTCTACCTGATTGATCCAGATGGGAGGGGGGCCTTTGATGCCTTCTGTCGCTTCAGAAGCAGGAGAGGGTACACTGTGTTTCAGAGAAGAATGAATGGAGAGGAGGACTTCAATCGCACTTGGGGTGAATATGCACTGGGTTTTGGTGAGCTGGACAGGGATTATTGGCTGGGTCTGGAGCATGTTCACAGGCTGACACAGAATGCCTACCGCTGCATGGGCTCTGAGCTTCATGTGATGCTAAGGTCTTTCAATGGACAAATCTTCAATGCAAAGTACTCCTACTTCAAGGTACTTGGTCATAGCCAAAACTATAAACTTTTTGCCAGTGGTTATGAAGGAGATGCAGGAGATCCTTTTGAGAAGCCTTCTGGACAATCTCGCTTTTCTGGAAATGAAATGGAGTTCAGTACATGTGATAAGGATAACGATAAGGACCCAATTCGTCACTGCGCTCAAAAGTACAGCTGTGGGTGGTGGTACAACAAGTGTTTCTCTGCCAACTTGAACGGTGCCTATCAGGGCCACAAGAATGACTCAGATTGGGAGGGGATCATCTGGTCCCCGGCTGGAGGTAGGAGCTCCTTTGAATGGACAGAAATGTCTGTTCTTACTCGAGGAGAGTAATGCCTCCTCCAACTGCCTAACTTGTCCATGGCCACTTGTAAGCAGTTTGTGGCCAATTGTATGTGTAACAAAAAACAGTTAAACTTTTAGTATAATATTTGGTACATAAAGGGTTTCATTAAACAGATGGTTGTAAATGCTCTTTCATTTAATAATTTCTTGTTCACTTTCCTTCCTGCGATCTTTTAATATATTCTGAATATAGTATTCACCTACATACATGAATAAAGAGGGAAATAAGCAATTGCTGGGAATCAACCCAGGACATCTGTTTATGACCATCAGTGCTCTACCACTGAACTACAATTGCCTCAACAATACTGCCCTCAGTTTCTGCCCTTATACTAAATACAAGGATGTAATCAGTCACTAATTAATGGTGATTCTCTTATCAGAACAAACTGATCATCAATACCCAGCCCATTCCCATATACATATCCATTAAGGTTGAAGGACCTAGCTATCAGTACTTACCAGCTCTATAGGAGGATCTAACTAGAGGTCCACTTGCGGTATACAGAAATCCCAATTGATTGCCGACATCTTCCCAGTATTTGAAAGTAGCTGGAGGTATGAATTCCTTAACCTGTAATATGTAAACAAGCAGTTAAAAAGGCCAAAATATCAATTAATGCTGAAGACTAACTTTTAAATGATATTTTGTAGGTTGTATATATTGACCAAGTGTTACACAATCTACATCAGCTTTACGGAGATCTTCATTCAGTAGAGAGCACATTAATTACTGCTTTCAACAACTTGACTTGCTAACTTACCTAACAATGTCTGTAACACCTGTTGATTAGTTTCTCCAACTCCAAGCATTATTGAGCTCTTTGTAACCAGATCTGGAACACTCCTCTTAGCATGCTTTAAAACATCCAAGCTCTGTCGATACTTGGCTCTTGGATCCCTTACTAACCTATATGGAATACACATGCATGTGACATGCACATGACGCCACGGAGATGCACTACCAATGAAGATCTTCCACAGTCTCTATGTTGTGTGCATAAACATCAAGACCTGACATGGCCACCTGTTCTATTAGGCCCACTTGACCAGAGAAGTCTGGAGTGAGACATTCAACTAGAATGGACGGGCAACGTTGTTTTACTTTTCTAACAGTCTCTGCAAAATGGGCGGAGCCAAAGTCACTCAAATCTACAAAAATAACGAAATCAATGGTGCACATAGCGTCTGCTGAATACTCAAGTAGTACAGTATCACCATCTCGATCAACTGATGTCAATACAATGTAATCCACTCCCCATTGTGCAATAGCCTCAGCTGTCCTTTCGGGTTCCTTGGGGTCCAGTGGCGGAGGGCGTCTGGCCGTCTTCACAGAGCAAAACCGGCAGCCCCGCGTGCACTGGTCACCCATTAGCTGTGTGCACACGAACTGTGAACTTTACATTAGCAACACCTCCAACATGAGACCCACCATTATAGTGGCAGTGGCCGTGCCGTTCTCTCCGCCTCCCCAGCACTCGCTAATATTGGGGCACTTGGCCTCTTCGCAAACTGTGTTCAACTGGAGGGTACGTAAGGACGACTTTAATCGTGAATACTCTTTTCCCTTCGGGATACTCGTCTTGAGCCATTTTGGAAGACGGAGACGCCTGCATTGTAGACCACAAAGGCGTGGTACAGTGGTGCTCTACAAAACATACCTTATATGCCCTCACTTTTGTCCTTTTTGCCTTCTAAGCGTTTCTGGAACAGTCGGAGCGGTCCGCTCAACGTGACGAGATAAAAAGGCACCTAGTCCTGGTCCTTCGGCCAAAAAGAAACGCTTTTCTTCGCTCAAAGTTGACTTACTCCTTACGAAAATTCTATAGGGTACCGACATTTTCCTTAATGAGTAAAACCCCACCTCTCCTGTTCCGAATTAGCACGTTATCAGTTACGTACATAATCGGATCATCTTGCAGTAGAGTGCGTAAACTAATCAATTAACAAGTCTATAAACTACAGACAATGGGCTTGCAACAGTGTTTATAAGCCAACTGCCAACTTCCTAACATCCAAAACAGACACCTACAGCAACAATAGAGAAGCACTCAAGGCAGTCTGCAGCTTCCACACCTACAACTTACAACATTGTTCTCCAAAGATGCTGCCAGTTTAGTGCCATCTGCATTCCACGACATTTCAAAGATCCCACTCTCGGCCTCAAACTCACGAATCAGGTTTCCGTTCCTTACGTCCCAAATGAGGCACTGTTTGTCCCTGGATCCTGTGGCGAGGTAGCGTCCATCGGGAGAGAAGACTACAGAGTACACCGGTTGAGTGTGCTTTTCCATGACATGCAGACACTTTCCAGTCTCTGCATTCCAAAGTCGAACTGTTGAGTCAAAGGAAGCTCTAAGACAATGCAATATTTCTATGAACACATCACAGCTGGGATTTGTCAAAGTACCTTACGTGGCTAGCACCAAGGAAATGTTAGGATGGTCTGTTCCAGCCCCAGTTGGACTCCATTTTAATGTATAGACATCTCCAATGTGTTCACTCAGGTCATGCAAGCAAGTATCTTTGTCCATTGACCATATTTTAGCTGTCTTATCGTCCGAACAGGAGGCCAGTAATGTACCTGTTGGATCCCACTGGATGCAGTTTACTCCATTCTACGTACATGCAAGATCACATGATCAAAGTCACATGATATCATGTGAGGCACTACCTTGTGACCAGAGAATGTCTTAATTGGCACATTGCTTCCGACCTCCCACACAAGCACCAGTTGGTCAGTGGAACAGGTGGCTAGAGTGCTGTTGCTCTGCCAGTCCAGGTCAAGCACTGGGTCTGCAGTCACCAAACCAGATACAGTCGGTGGATGCAGCTCTAAGATATTTGTAGTGTACCTTTGTGCATGGAGAGCTGCTGCTTCACTTCTCCTGTGACACCGTCCCATACAATGGTTGTTGTGTCAACACTCCCTGTGGCTAGGTAATTCCCCTTTTGATTCCACTTTATGGAAAACACTGGACCTCTGTGAAGTGCTAAAGTGTTCTGGAGAACTCCTACATGGCAAAATGAGTATGCTAGTGAATTACACTTGTGAATAAAAATGGCTACCTTCATTGGTCCATATACGAGCACGGCCATCATAGCACCCAGTTGCCAAACAGGATCCATCACTCTTCCAGTGAAGGGTAGTGACATCGGAGCCTTCCTTTGACTTCTTTGTACCACCATCATGTGGAAGAATCTGAGGGGATTCCCCTGGAGACTCCATAGCCCACAGCATGGCCGTTCCATCTGCTGAACTACAGAAAATTGGCAGCACCTATCCCAGACTCTTGGCACCTACTCCAGACTCTCGGCACCTACTCCAGACCCCCCAGCACCTATCCCAGACTCTCGGCACCTACTCCAGACCCCCCAGCACCTATCCCAGACCCTCGGCACCTATCCCAGACTCTCGGCACCTATCCCAGACTCTCGGCACCTATCCCAGACTCTCGGCACCTATCCCAGACCCCCAGCACCTACCCTGAGGCTAACATGTCAAAACACGGATTCCACTGACACGTCAGCACTTCAGATTTGTGTCCCGAGAGGTCGGTCACGAGATCCTGTGGCATGACCCGGTCCGCGAGACCCCTCACATCAGCATCCTTACCAACATCAGTCTCCATATCGTTGCCATCTGAGACCGTTATACAGAACTCAATTAGCGCACACGATTGCGTATAAACGTCTTACCATCCAGTTCCCCCGTAACACCGACTGCTTCTTTGTTGTCTTCGTCAGCTTTATCTTCAAACTTGTCACGAAATTTGCGGTACTTCTGTACTAATATAGAATTCTGCACGACAGCTCCGATTAAAGACAGCGACTGAAGTTTGCTGTCTTCAGTGAACGTTCCGTCCTACAAACAAAATCGAGCATCTCAGCTATATAGTGCAGCTAGCATGCAATTGAGTACCTCATTAATTGCGGTTTCTGCCTCAACGTACTGGACGCCTTTTTGCAGTATAGATACCAACGATCCCGGAGGAACTTGGCTTACGTCTAGCGTAGACTCGTGAATAAGACTTTCGCTGCCGAACACAAACGCAGAATGAGAAAAACCTAACACATCATCAGAGAAGACAGGTAGCAAACACAGACCAAATGGCACAAGACATCGTCCTACCTGATTCTAAAAGGTATCGATACACAAGATAATTAACTTCTTCGCTGGTAAATGCCATCTTCAAAATACTAGCAAAGTAATAGTACACAACCTGGTAATTGCGCCATTTTTACGAATTTCGACATTGATGAGAAAATGGCCTCTCCGTTGACCATCAATTCCACTACAGAAAGTCTGAAGAAGGAGGAGACTCAAGTTCTGTCTCAGTCCTGTCCTCCAGTGAGGTGCTATGGCAGCGTAAACAGCACTTGGTCTTCCAAAGACAATAATTTGCAGAACACTTCTACTTGGGCGGCGCAGTGTGACAAGTCGCCAACGTCTCCTTGCAGGAGCTCGTCAGATGGAGGTTTCTTTGTTGTTGGAGGAGGTCTGTCCGAGTCGATAGACCATCCGGGGGAGGTACGTGCCATTTAGCAGTCCCCATTTGTCTGCATATACGAGTCACTCCAACTGTATGTTGTGTATACAAGTCACTCCAACTGTATGTTGTGTATACAAGTCACTCCAACTGTATGTGTGTATACAAGTCACTCCAACTGTATGTGTGTATACAAGTCACTCCAACTGTATGTTGTGTATACAAGTCACTCCAACTGTATGTTGTGTATACAAGTCACTCCAACTGTATGTGTGTATACAAGTCACTCCAACTGTATGTGTGTATACAAGTCACTCCAACTGTATGTGTGTATACAAGTCACTCCAACTGTATGTGTGTATACAAGTCACTCCAACTGTATGTGTATATACAAGTCACTCCAACTGTATGTGTGTAGGAGTCATTTTTGGGTACTTTTGTTGATGTGTCTGTTACGGAGGCTCTTGAACTATGTACAAAGTCTGTTATAAAGCCATACAACCTCTTTTTGAAGCTCGTAAGTTTCCAGTATCACCCGACAGCATGCTACTACATGTACTTGTACTGTAGATTGGTTGGAGGAGATTTCGGTCACGATTATCAGACCTTCAAGAGAGCACTTGGAAAAGAGTATGCAATGTACTGTATTTGGTAATGATCGTGTTCTTGATATTGTTAGTGAGCTCACTTCAAGTGATAGTGTGTCTGAGAAGGGATGCCATTGATACAGTAAGTCACATGATATCTTTTCCTATGAATCAGTTTTAAAATTTATTCTATTTTGTAGGATTCTGCAAATACTTGCAATAAAACTCATTTAGTATACTGTGAGGGGTGCCTGAAACACAGTGTTACCAACTTCTTTATTCCAGATTTTCTTCTCTTTATTGCTTTCATATATGCACTTTATATATTTCGCTTTGCACAGCCAGAGTATTTGCAAATGCTAGCAGAAACAGTGAGTCACTTTGACATGACTGACAACCTTCCTGCCAACCTGTCTATACATTTTGTAGGTGTTTTTAGGTCAGTCCCGAATGAACTCTGGAGGGCTGCAGCATCAAAAGAAATTAGTAAAAACTTTAAGGTACAGTTGAAATTTAGACCAATTGGCCTAATTATTTGATTTCCATTTTCCAGATTCCAAATGTTGCTGGGTCTGCTTTGGCTGGTACTGTCAGCTATTGTTAGTATGTTTAGAGTTATCAGTAGAGAGGCATTCGGCAGACACATACCTCCTTTGCTGATCATGCCAGAGTAAGTCTGTCTGTAGAAGTGGGGGAGGTGCCACATCTGGTCCTATTCTGCATGTATGTGTAGTGCTGTTCGCATCGTCTTTGAGGTGATCTGCAGTGTCGGGTTCTCCATATTTGATCTGATATACGTTGCCATTCTGGTCAACTATGGATTTCAGTGCCAGCTGCTTATATACCATATTTGGAGTATCAAGGATAAAGTGATTGTCAGAGAGTGGCCTGGTATAGTGGAGGCACATGCTATGAGTCAGTTCACTGTGGAACCAGTCTTAGAAAGAGCAATGAAGGTGACACTAGATACTAGTTAGTGTGTTGACCGCTTAGTGCAGTAGATCTCTTTTGTATTTTCTGTAGGAATTGGAAAGTCTAAAAACGTTTTTGAACAATTTAAATCATCACATTTCTTGGGCAGTTTCTTTACTTATTTTTATCTTTGTCACAGCCATAATAGATGGTGAGTCTGTTATACTAGATGGTCAGCTTGTTATACTAGATGGTCAGCTTGTTATACTAGATGGTAGGTCTGTTACACTAGATGGTCAGCTTGTTATACTAGATGGTAGGTCTGTTATACTAGATGGTCAGCTTGTTATACTAGATGGTCAGTCTGTTATACTAGATGGTCAGCTTGTTATACTAGATGGTCAGCTTGTTATACTAGATGGTCAGCTTGTTATACTAGATGGTCAGCTTGTTATACTAGATGGTAGGTCTGTTATACTAGATGGTCAGCTTGTTATACTAGATGGTAGGTCTGTTATACTAGATGGTCAGCTTGTTATACTAGATGGTCAGTCTGTTATACTAGATGGTCAGCTTGTTATACTAGATGGTCAGTCTGTTATACTAGATGGTCAACTTGTTATACTAGATGTCTCTCCCTGTAGCTGTGCTAACATTGATGAAGTTGAGTGCACAAAAGGATCCAGATGAGTTCCTCATAGCAATGGGAGTGTTGAACATGTTGCAGTGGGCAATCACTCTGGTCTACCCTTTCATACAAGCTGCTCGACTCGACTCGGCATGTACTTCCCTCAAGAAGCTGGGTCACAGTGTCAGAGCCCGACCTCTCAGCTACATGGGGACCACCTTTCTGCACTTGGATTCTTTTCTCAGCTATGTCTCATCTGTTCGCTTAAAAGTGAAGCTTCTTCTTCTGCCAGTGACTCCTGGTCTGGTTGCAGGGGCCTTGTTCCTGGCGGGATGTGTCTTTGTCTTTCTGCTGCAAAGGGATACATTCGCCTGGGCCAAATACCTTTAGATATATATATATAGCTGTACCCTGCATTGCGCAATTATTGTAATTTGTTTCGAAATGGTCAGAGGTAAATCCTTATAATTAGCGCCTGGACACGTGGTTTTCATTCTTTGGAAACAAAGAGTGTACGCTGGTTACAAGGTATGAGCGAAGATTCTGTCAAACATGAACAAACGAGTCTAGAGAAGCAGGTAAGAGAATTAACGCAAATTTACTAACGCGCACTCGCATTTGTTGTAGTAAAGGTTAATATTTCGTATTGACCGACTTTAGGTAGCTGATCTGGACCTGAATTCCGAAAGTACTACCGTTGATAAGAGTGCAAAGAAAGGTAAACTAGACAGTGGTTTTAGATTTCGTGTCTTTAAATGTATCTATCTTTCTGAAAGGAGTTTACGTTCCGCCACATTTGAGAAGAGACTCTGTGCCTGATGACGTTGGCCTCAAGGAAAGGCCTGCGAGGAAGGATTCTTATGGCGACAACTACAGGAGTAGTACCCATGGGAACAGAGATAACTATGACAGGAGTGGCGGGTATGGACGCCAGTCGAGAGACTACGGTCCTCCCTCCGCCTACGAGGGCAGGAGGAGCTACGAGGGCCAGCGCAAGTGGGTTACCTTTGCGTTTGGTTGACTTGTGTGTGAGAGCCTTGCTACTGCAGATGGAGTGCTGGCTGGAGGAGAGGCAGTGATGTGACCTATGATAGAAGTCTAAGTGAGGGGGTTTCCCAGGGAAGACGTTACTCTCGCGGAGGAGGAAGGCACTTTAATGATAGAGAAGGTTACGGAGAGTATACAGAGGAGGACTGGAGCAAGCCGCTTCCAAGGAATGAGCGACTTGAGAGGTACTGTTAGGTGCCATTCAGTAGCTCTTCTAGTGTGACCCGTGTGCTGTTTGATAGGGAGCTGTTCAGTGTGACTAACACTGGTATAAACTTTGACAAGTATGAGGATATCCCTGTGGAAACATCTGGGTCCAACCCACCCAAACCAATAGAAAGTGTACGTGTATATAAATTGTGTAAAGTACCTTTTGTCCATTTTTGTGTTGTCAATGGTTGTCTGCAGTTCTCAGAAGTAAACATGGGACCAATAATTAAGGGAAATATTGAGGTGTGTACAAAGTGTGGAGTGTTCAATACCTGGATCCACTGCCATGTCCACTTTCCTCGGTTTGTAGTTGGCCTGCTATGAGCGACCCACTCCAGTGCAGAAGCATGCAATACCGATAATCCTTGTCAAGAGAGACCTGATGGCCTGTGCTCAGACGGGGTCAGGGAAGACTGCCGCCTTCCTGGTGCCCATTCTGAGCCAGATCTACCAGGATGGCCCCCCAAAGGTGCCGGTAAGAGCAGTAAAGCACAAGTTCATTGTACTGCGGTTCCAGTGATGTAATGCTCAAGTGTATACCCAGAACGTGAGAGACTTGTTGAATGTTGTAAAAGAGGCTGTTTCTGAGGAACCACAGCATATGACTGTCTTGTAGTTCCAACGTAGAGTCTTTTGATAGATATACTCCCCTGTTCTCATTGCTAGCCCCAAAAGTCCTTTAGGAGTAAGCAGTTTCCAGTTTGCCTGATCTTGGCCCCCACTCGAGAGCTGGTCTCACAAATCTATGATGAGGCTCGTAAGTTTTCATTCCGTTCTCTGGTGAGGCCTTGTCTGGTGTATGGAGGAGCGGACATTGGACAGCAGATAAGGGACCTGGAGAGAGGCTGTCACATGCTTGTGGCCACGCCTGGTAGGCTGGTGGACATGATAGAGAGAGGCAGGGTGGGACTGGAGTGTATCAAGTACTTGATACTGGATGAAGCAGATCGTATGCTGGATATGGGGTTTGAGCCCCAGATACGACTGATTGTGGAGCAGCACATGATGCCACCTGTGGGAGAACGGCAGACACTCATGTTCTCAGCCACTTTCCCAAAGGAAATTCAAGTCAGAAATATTCAACACTTTGTTAAAGACTTTTAATTTTCTTACTTACGTATTTTCTCTATTAGAGCTTGGCCCGGGACTTTCTGCACGACTACATTTTCCTTGCAGTTGGTCAAGTTGGTTCCACAAGTGAAAATATTACCCAGAGCATTGTGTGGGTGGAGGAGAGGGACAAGCGGTCCTTCCTTCTTGACCTGCTACATGCCACCGGAGCAACCTCGAGGACGCTAGTGTTTGTGGAGACTAAGAGAGGAGCAGACTCTCTCGATGACTTCCTCTTCAGTCAAGACTTCAAATGTACCTCAATCCATGGAGACAGATCTCAGAGAGAAAGAGAAGATGCCTTAAAATCTTTCAAATCTGGATTTACACCAATACTAGTAGCTACTGCTGTAAGTACATGCCAGCTCTCTGTCGTGTCTGTAGCCAGCTCTCTGTCGTGTCTGTAGCCAGCTCTCTGTCGTGTCTGTAGCCAGCTCTCTGTCGTGTCTGTAGGTTGCTGCTAGGGGACTGGACATTAGTAATGTCAAACATGTGGTGAACTTTGACCTTCCAAGTGATATTGAGGAATATGTACATCGCATTGGAAGGACTGGTCGTGTTGGAAATCTTGGAATGGCTACGTCATTCTACAATGAGAAGAACAGAAATATTGCCAAGGACCTGGTGGACCTGCTGTACCATGCCAAACAGGAGGTTCCTGGTTGGCTGGAGACAATGTCATACGAGAACACCAAATACAACCAGAGGAACAAGGGTCAAGTGAGAAGGTTCGTACGTCTCTCCAAGCCAACCTGTCTAGCAGTGACACTCTACTTGTCCAATAGGGGCAGTGGTCAGTTTGGGGGGCGTGACTACCGCCAGCATGGGCGTGGCGGAGGAGGTTACTCTGGCAGAGGCTATGAGAGGAGCAGTAGCTTTCATGACAATGGATATTACCGTCAAGGTGAAGGTGGTTACCATGGCAACTCTGGGAATGGAAGCTGGTGGGGAAACTGATTGAAGATTGACGTTTCTGATGACCCATACTTCCAAACGTATAATATAAACTAAAAGTGTGGAATTCATATTATATTCAAAAAGAGCTAGTATGTGCGTCCGTAGTGTTGGAATGTTGAGGGCGTTTCGATTACGTGTTGTTTACGTCACAAAGCTGACACGGGGCGGTAACCCAGTTGACACCCACCTGATAGGTCGCAACTAGTTGAACGACATCTCTATCCAAAGAAATTTGCAAACAACTTGAGCTACATTATAAAGAGCATTCCTGGAACATTAGATAGGTTTTGGTGAGTTGTCGACAGTACTGAGTCGTATTCGCGTGTCGCAGTGCTAATTGGGCGACCCACGGGGCGTTGCCGGTGAAGTCCGCTAACCGTTTTGCGTATGTAGAACGGTACATCTCATCACTGCACGAATGCAAGTGCAGTCATATTGTTTTCGTTGATTTAACTGCGTGTCTTCTTTTCTTACTTGTCTCCAAAAGATTCCGTCTACTAATTCCGGTCGTCATGGTCATCTTGTCAAAAGTGAGTAAACGCAAACAAACGCATTCCTGCTTTGTACTTTGCGAACCAATTAGTCGCTCAATTGCTGCACTTGTACGGTTCCCCCGCGCAGGGTGAGCATGTTTGGCTGGACAACACCAAGGGGGGAGAGTTTGATGTTCCGATTGGAGCAGTTGTCAAGTTTTCAGATACTGGCCAGATTCAGTTGGTGGATGACGAGCTTGTAGAGCACTGGGTGGACCAGAGGAATGCAAAGAAGATCAAAGTGATGCATGTGACCAGTGTGGAAGGAGTGGAGGACATGGTAGGTTCATACATGTAGCCTTTGTCACTACGTCACAACTACTCTCTGCTGTAGATTCAACTTGGAGACTTGCATGAGGCAGGTATATTGCACAACCTTTTGATGCGATATAACAACAAGAAGATCTATGTGAGTTCTACTCCTACCCCACACCTCCCCCTCTCACATCACCTCTCACACCTCCCCCTCTCACATCACCTCTCACACCTCCCCCTCTCACATCACCTCTCACACCTCCCCCTCTCACATCACCTCTCACACCTCCCCCTCTCACATCACCTCTCACACTTCACCCCTTTGTATTGCATTCTCCCTTATAGACTTACACTGGAAGTATCCTGGTCGCTATAAACCCTTACACTGTGTTACCAATCTATGACACTGACCATATAAGGAAGTACCAGAATAAGAAGATAGGAGACGAGGAGCCGCATGTGTTTGCCATTGCGGACAATGCCTGGTACCGTATGCTGAGGAACTCACACAATCAGTGTGTCATCATCAGGTACTCACCCAAATTGACCTCCTCAGCAGTGTGTGACAGTGTGCTCTCTCCTTTAGCGGAGAATCTGGAGCTGGGAAGACAGAGTCTACAAAGTTGATTCTGCAGTTCCTTGCGGCTGTCAGTGGTCAACACTCTTGGATTGAAAGACAAGTTTTGGATTCAAATCCCATTTTAGAAGGTTTGCACTTTACTTCCCATTAGAGCAGTTTCCTCTATTATAAATGTACTTATATATGTAGCTTTTGGGAATGCAAAAACAGTTCGCAATGACAACTCTTCAAGATTTGGAAAGTATATTGACATCCACTTCACAGGAAGTGGAGTGATTGAGGGAGCCAACATTGAGCAGTACCTCCTGGAGAAGTCTCGTTTGGTTAGGCAGTTGGAAGGCGAGAGAAACTACCACATATTTTATCGCTTGTTGCTAGGACTGTCTCGAGCAGAGCTCGACAAACTTGGTCTTACAAAAGCAGAAGATTACTACTACCTCATTCAAGTGAGTCATCTGTATGAGCTACCTCACTCAAGTGAGCCATCGGTGTGAGCTACCTCACTCAAGTGAGCTGTCTGTGTGAGCTGCCTCACTCAAGTGAGCCGTCTGTGTGAGCTACCTCACTCAAGTGAGCTGTCGGTGTGAGCTACCTCACTCAAGTGAGCCGTCTGTGTGAGCTACCTCACTCAAGTGAGCTGTCGGTGTGAGCTACCTCACTCAAGTGAGCCATCGGTGTGAGCTACCTCACTCAAGTGAGCTGTCTGTGTGAGCTGCCTCACTCAAGTGAGCCGTCTGTGTGAGCTACCTCACTCAAGTGAGCTGTCGGTGTGAGCTACCTCACTCAAGTGAGCTGTCTGTGTGAGCTACCTCACTCAAGTGAGCCGTCTGTGTGAGCTACCTCACTCAAGTGAGCTGTCAGTGTGAGCTACCTCACTCAAGTGAGCTGTCGGTGTGAGCTACCTCACTCAAGTGAGCTGTCTGTGTGAGCTACCTCACTCAAGTGAGCTGTCTGTGTGAGCTACCTCACTCAAGTGAGCTGTCGGTGTGAGCTACCTCACTCAAGTGAGCCATCGGTGTGAGCTGTCTGTGTGAGCTGCCTCACTCAAGTGAGCCGTCTGTGTGAGCTACCTCACTCAAGTGAGCTGTCTGTGTGAGCTACCTCACTCAAGTGAGCTGTCTGTGTGAGCTACCTCACTCAAGTGAGCTGTCTGTGTGAGCTACCTCACTCAAGTGAGCTGTCTGTGTGAGCTACCTCACTCAAGTGAGCTGTCGGTGTGAGCTACCTCACTCAAGTGAGCCGTCTGTGTGAGCTACCTCACTCAAGTGAGCCGTCTGTGTGAGCTACCTCACTCAAGTGAGCTGTCGGTGTGAGCTACCTCACTCAAGTGAGCTGTCAGTGTGAGCTACCTCACTCAAGTGAGCTGTCGGTGTGAGCTACCTCACTCAAGTGAGCTGTCTGTGTGAGCTACCTCACTCAAGTGAGCTGTCTGTGTGAGCTACCTCACTCAAGTGAGCTGTCGGTGTGAGCTGTCGGTGTGAGCTACCTCACTCAAGTGAGCCATCGGTGTGAGCTGTCTGTGTGAGCTGCCTCACTCAAGTGAGCCGTCTGTGTGAGCTACCTCACTCAAGTGAGCTGTCTGTGTGAGCTACCTCACTCAAGTGAGCTGTCGGTGTGAGCTACCTCACTCAAGTGAGCTGTCTGTGTGAGCTACCTCACTCAAGTGAGCTGTCTGTGTGAGCTACCTCACTCAAGTGAGCTGTCGGTGTGAGCTACCTCACTCAAGTGAGCTGTCTGTGTGAGCTGCCTCACTCAAGTGAGCTGTCAGTGTGAGCTACCTCACTCAAGTGAGCTCTCTGTGTGTCGCAGGGGCAAAGCCTGCAGTGTGAAGGTATAGATGAAATGGCCGAATGGGCTCAGATCAAAGGAGCCATGACAGTGCTAAACTTTGAGGAACACGACCAACACAACCTTTGGGAGATTATTGCTGCAGTATTACATCTGGGAAACATTAAATTTGGTGGTACGTACATCCACTTTTTGTAACACTTTCCTTTAAGGGAATTTGTCCATTTCCACAGAAACTGAAAAACAGAACCTTCCTGTGGCCTTCTACACCAACAGTGACGAACCAGCCTGGGCTGCCAGACTCCTCGGGGTGGAGCCAAAGAAGATGGAAAAGGCAATGTGCACTCACTCCACGCTGACTCACGGCGAGGTCATTGTGTCCCCCATTAGTTCAGACAAGGCCAGAGATGTGAGAGATGCCTTTGTAAAAGGTTAGCGCCTTCAAGAGAGGTTTGTCAGCAGGGCAGGTCTACTCACAGCATAACTTCCTTATTAGGTATCTATGGCAGAATGTTTATTTGGATTGTCCAGAAGATCAATGAAGCCATATACAAACCCAAAGTAGACAAGCGAAGTGTGCGACTCTGCATTGGACTGTTAGACATATTTGGGTTTGAGAGATTTGAAATCAACAGGTAATATACATATTGTGTCACATGACTATCATGTGATCTAGAGACTCTGTTCTGCTGCAGTTTTGAGCAAATGTGCATCAACTACTGCAATGAGAATCTTCAGCAATTCTTTGTTCGATACATTTTCAAATTGGAGCAAGCTGAATATGACAAAGAGAGTATCAGTTGGCAGCACATTGAGTTCAAGGACAACCAAGAGATCCTCGACATGATAGCTGTCAAGCCTCTGAACCTGATTGCCCTCATTGATGAGGAGAGTAGGTTCCCAAAGGTACTGCCCCAGCTTACCACTTAGTCACCCTTGTATGTCACCCTTGTATGTCACCCTTGTATGTCACCCTTGTATGTCACCCTTGTATGTCACTCTTGTATGTCACTCTTGTATGTCACCCTTGTATGTCACCCTTGTATGTCACTCTTGTATGTCACCCTTGTATGTCACCCTTGTATGTCACTCTTGTATGTCACTCTTGTATGTCACTCTTGTGTGTCACTCTTGTATGTCACCCTTGTATGTCACTCTTGTATGTCACTCTTGTGTGTCACTCTTGTATGTCACCCTTGTATGTCACTCTTGTATGTCACCCTTGTATGTCACCCTTGTATGTCACTCTTGTATGTCACCCTTGTATGTCACTCTTGTATGTCACTCTTGTATGTCACTCTTGTGTGTCACTCTTGTATGTCACCCTTGTATGTCACTCTTGTATGTCACCCTTGTATGTCACCCTTGTATGTCACTCTTGTATGTCACCCTTGTATGTCACTCTTGTATGTCACTCTTGTATGTCACTCTTGTGTGTCACTCTTGTATGTCACCCTTGTATGTCACTCTTGTATGTCACCCTTGTATGTCACTCTTGTATGTCACCCTTGTATGTCACTCTTGTATGTCACCCTTGTATGTCACCCTTGTATGTCACTCTTGTATGTCACCCTTGTATGTCACTCTTGTATGTCACTCTTGTATGTCACTCTTGTATGTCACTCTTGTACGTCACTCTTGTATGTCACCCTTGTATGTCACCCTTGTATGTCACTCTTGTATGTCACCCTTGTATGTCACCCTTGTATGTCACCCTTGTATGTCACCCTTGTATGTCACCCTTGTATGTCACCCTTGTATGTCACCCTTGTATGTCACCCTTGTATGTCACTCTTGTATGTCACTCTTGTATGTCACTCTTGTATGTCACTCTTGTACGTCACCCTTGTATGTCACTCTTGTATGTCACTCTTGTACGTCACTCTTGTACGTCACTCTTGTATGTCACTCTTGTATGTCACCCTTGTATGTATTTGTGTGCAGGGCACAGATTCCAGCTTATTGAACAAACTGCTCAAGCAGCACAGCAAGAATCCTCACTTTGTCAAAACCAAAGCCACAAACAGTCCTCTCTTCGGGATAATCCACTTTGCTGGAATAGTGTACTATGACACAAGAGGTACGTGTATCTGTGCTGTGGAGCTATATGGCCAGCAAGTTATAGTTACTACATACGTATGTATGTACGTATGTAGGTTTCTTGGACAAGAACAGAGACACCTTCAGTGCGGACCTGTTTGATCTGCTGCACACGACCAAGAACAGATACCTTGCAAAACTGTTTGAGAAGGTTGAAGCGATGGTAGGTGTTTAGAACTGGTTAAGGAACTACTAATTTATCTGTGCAAACTGTTTACAGTCGACTGACACCAGAAAGAAGGCACCGACTTTGGGACCTCAGTTCAAGAAATCATTGGATGCTCTTATGAAGACTTTAGAAGCTTGCCAGCCTTTCTTTGTCCGTTGTATTAAACCAAATGAAACCAAATCTGCACTTGTAAGCTGACCACGCCCACTATTTCGATCACCACGCCCACTATTTCGATCACCACGCCCACTGTACATTCACCACGCCCACTGTGCAATCCCTATTCTTAGACATTTGACAGAGAGCTCTGCACTCGCCAACTGAGGTACTCTGGTATGATGGAGACCATTCGCATCAGGAGGGCAGGGTACCCCATCAGACACACCTTTGCAGAGTTTGTGGAACGGTACCGAATGCTCTGTCCTGGGATAACAGAAGCAATGCGTTCTCCGTCTGCTGACATTAAGCAACTGTGCAAAAGGATCTTGAATACAAGGTTGGAAGGTCATGACTGGCAGATTGGTAAGACCAAGGTATTCCTGAAAGATGCTGATGACATGCTTTTGGAAGACATTCGAGAAGAAGAGGTTGGCCGACGTGTTGTAGTTATTCAAAAGTGGGTACGAATGTACCTTCAGAGAAAGAGGTACAGGAGAATGAAGCAAGCTGCCGTTCTTATTCAGAAGAATGTCCGGAGATATCTTGTCCGGCGCAACTACTTAAAGGTGTGTGCTCAATTAAGTAGTTATTGAGTGTTTGCAACACTTATAACTCCCTTCAGATGAAGAGAGGATTCAGCAGATTGCAGGCCACCTGGAGAGCATACAAACTCACTCAAGTCTTTAGGCGCACCAGGGCAGCTGTGGCAAGGCTGCAGGTAAGTCTGCCCTGGTCCATGTGAACCAATATTGACTTGAGTATGCTACTGCAGCGCTTCTGTCGAGGCTACATGGTCCGCCAGTATACACGGAAGCGACAGGAGGCCATTGTCAGGATGCAGGCCATTGTGAGAATGAAGCTTCAGAGGGAGAGATACAAGAAGATGTTATCCAGGTTCAAAAGAATGAAGGAAGCTGAGGAATTGAGACGTAAGGAGGAGGAGTCACTGAGGCAGAAAATGGCCGCTGAAGAAGCTAAGAGGGAGGCTGAGCGCAAGCAGAAAGAGTACCTTGAGCAGCTAGAGCAGCAGGCTCGGGACGAGGAGCAGAGACAGAGGGACGAGCTGAAGAGGAAGAAGGAGGATCTGAGGAAGATTGAGGAGAGACAAGACCGGGACCGTGACACTGCACCTGATGACTCACAAGTGGTGGAAGACATCTTTGGTTTCCTTGGAGACGGGCAGTCCCAGCAAGGCTACATTTATGAAGGTGATGAATCCCACCTTCCACTGCCAGCTGTTGAGGTAAGTCTGATCTGAGGTAGCCCTGCTGGATGATCATTGTGAGCACTGGTTCTCAGATCGAGGAGGACATCACTCAGTACAAGTTCTCAAAGTATGCTGCAACATATTTTCAAGGAGCGGCAACTCATCAGTGGATCCACCGGCAGATCAAGCAACCACTGTTGCCCCTCAAGTCCCAACAAGACTGCCAAGCAGCTCTCGCCATTTGGACCGTCATTAGAAGGTTCATGGGAGACCTGCCTGAGCCAAGGGCCAGTCAGGTGGAGCCCAAGGTACATACGCACATGTGATGTGGTCCTGCCAGTGTCAGATATGGTTTTATTTTGTAGTCAAGTGAGGGGTTGGGCAAGCGGATCTATCAGTCCATTGGCAGGGCCTTCAGTCGCAGTAAGCTGAATGAACTAGAGCAGCAAATGGCAGAGGAAACGGCTCAAATAGGAGATTCAAGTGAAATGTCCAGAGAGGACAGAAAGAAGGCGTCTTTGAAGAAGAGAATTGCTTCCATGACCCTCAAGAGGAAAACAAAGATTTCTCAGGTAAGTGGCAGCCGCCTTGTCCTAACCAGAAGGTGCATCCTCATACCTGCCTGTCTGTAGGATGTTGCAGAGATAATGAAGGAGGAGAACGAAGGAGAGGCAGAATACCAAATGAGCATCATCTCCAACCCCTCCAACAATTTGGAGAAACTCCACTTTATCATTGGCCTGGGTATCTTGAAACCGGAGCTCAGGGATGAGATTTACAGTCAAATCTGCAAGCAGCTGACGATGAACCCCTCCAAGTCCTCTCACGCTCGTGGGTGGGTGTTGCTGTCCCTCTGTGTCGGCTGCTTTGCGCCCAGTGACAAGGTGAGGGGCAGGCCATCCCATATAAGGGGATAACCCTTTAATTTCCCTCATTTCTGTGTAGTTTATGAAGTACCTGCGGTGTTTCATCAGTGAGGGCCCTCCAGGCTATGCTCCTTACTGTGAAGAGAGGCTAAGGAGGACCCAGATCAATGGGACAAGGAGCCAGCCGCCATCTTGGTTGGAGCTTCAGGTATCACACTCATTCACTGGTGTCACATGTGAGACTGATCCTGTCCTGTGTTGCTAGGCAACCAAGTCCAAAAAGCCTTTGATGCTTCCGATCACGTTCATGGATGGCAACACTAGGACACTTTTGGCTGACTCAGCTACAACTGCCAAGGAGCTATGCGGACAGCTGGCAGACAAGATTGGACTCAAGGATTCCTTTGGCTTCTCCCTCTATATAGCACTTTTTGACAAGGTACACACAGTGGATGTTGTGTTGCCATGACTACTAACTTACTGGGTAACTGTGGTTCCTTAGGTGTCTTCCTTGGGGAGTGGTGGAGATCACATAATGGATGCCATCTCCCAGTGTGAGCAGTATGCCAAGGAGATGGGAGCCATGGAGCGCAACGCTCCTTGGAGGCTCTTTTTCAGAAAGGAGATATTTGCTCCGTGGCACAGCCCCTCAGAAGACCCTGTGGGAACCAACCTCATCTATCAGCAGGTGGTCCGAGGAATAAAGTTTGGAGAGTATAGGTGTGATCGAGTAAGTGAACCTTGACCTTTGAACCTGTCAGAGGTGACACCTTTTCCTTGCTCTAGACGGAGGATATGGCTGCTTTGGCTGCACAGCAGTACTATGTGGAGTTTGGTCAGGACCTGAATGCCGAGCGTCTGGCAAGCCTCATTCCCAACTACATTCCTGACACCTTGCTACACGGGTCGGGCGCCAATGACAAGTGGACACAAATGATCATCAATGCATACAAGAAGGCTCGCTATGTTCGGGACAGGATCGACAGAACAAGAGTTAAAGAAGAGATAGTCATGTATGCAAAGCTGAAATGGCCGCTGCTCTTTTCAAGGTTCTATGAAGCGTACAAGTTCAGTGGACCAACTCTCCCAAAGAATGATGTCATTATTGCTGTGAACTGGACTGGGGTCTACATTGTGGATGACCAGGAGCATGTCCTCCTTGAATGCTCCTTCCCTGAGCTGACCAATGTCTCCAGCAGCAGGTGGGTTGACGTGCTGCCACCACACTATGCAGTGTGCACTGTGTGTCCCTGTTTGTAGGGCGGGTAAGGGCCAGGGACAGAGCTTCTCAATCACAACCATTAAGGGAGATGAATATACCTTTACATCGCCCAACGGGGAAGACATACGAGACCTAGTTCTCCTCTTCTTAGAGGGTTTGAAGAAGAGAAGCAAATATGTCATTGCAATGATGGACTACCAGAGTCCAGGTTTGTTCACATCTCACTTGATGCCTCAGTGTGTCCATGTGTGCTGCCTCCTCCTCAGGCGAAGGATCCGCCTTCCTCAGCTTCAAGAAGGGAGATCTGATCAAACTGGACATTGAGGACGGCCAGGATGTGATGCAGAGTGGCTGGTGCACTGGTATATGTGAGAGGTCAGGTGAAAAGGGGGATTTCCCTGCAGAATGTGTCTATGTCTTGCCTGCAATTGCCAGGCCTGCTCCAGAAGTGCTGGTGAGTGAGTCCTTGAACTGTGTGAGTGGAAGTTTGTGGATAAACTATACAAGCCTGTTGCCTGGTTACACATCTGCAGTCCTTGTTTGCTGAGCAAAGTACAGAAACTGAACGTATTCTGGAGACAACGCAGTCTGCCTTGGGAAAGATGGAAGGGTCTGAGAAGCCATACACACTTGAGCAGTTCTCTTACGACTACTTCCTCCCTCCACCAAAGAGGACCTTGAGACAGTCTCTGTCCAGTGGACGCCGCAAGGATGTCCAACCCTGGTCCTTCACCAGAGTGAGTGTTCTGTTACAGTCCTTAGTACCCATCACCTTCCTTATTCTCTGCTTGTTGTTCTAGGATGTGCTGAAACGTCCTCTTTTGAAGAAGCTTGCCAACCAGTCTGAAGAGATACAGCAGAAAGCTTGCCAAGCCTTCCTTGATATCCTCACTAAGTCTCCATTGTGTGTGTGTCTATCTTGTCCAAATAGTGTGTTCCTTAACTGCTCTGCACCTGTCATGAAGTACATGGGGGATTACCCTAGCAAGAAGCTACGATTGAGCACTGAACTTAGTGACGCCATTTTTGAGCCTCCTTTGCTGCATGTGAGTATTGCACAAATTTCTGGCAATATTGTGCAATCTGTTTCCCTTGACCTCAAATCAGGAACCTTTGAGAGATGAAATATACTGTCAGCTCATCAAGCAGTTGACAGGCAACAAAATGAGAACCAGTGAGGAGAGAGGCTGGGAGCTGTTGTGGTTGGCCACTGGCCTGTTCCCCTGCAGGTACACGCACAACTGTAGCATGTGTGGAGCAGCAGTGCACTTATTTGTATTCCATGTGTAGCTCCATCTTGCAACGTGAAGTGGTGCAGTTCCTCAGATCAAAGATGGCCCGTCAGCCAATAGCAAGTGATTGCCATCAGAGGCTGATGAAGACCATCAAGTCTGGTCAGCGAAAGTACCCTCCCCATCTTGTGGAAGTGGATGCCATTCAGAACAAGACGACTCAAATATTTCACAAAGTCTTCTTCCCCGACGACACTAATCAAGCTTTTGAGGTTGACTCTAGCACGAGATCACGTGACTTCTGCAGCAACATTGCTGAGCGTCTTGGCCTCAAGAGTGCAGAAGGCTTTTCTCTTTTTGTCAAGATCCAGGACAAAGGTTCAGTCTACATGTGCATGTCACCATTTCCTCTCTTTTGAAGGAGTCTTTCTTTGGTAGTTATTAGTGTCCCTGAAGGAGACTTCTTTTTCGACTTTGTCAGACACTTGACAGAATGGCTGAAACGTGCCAAACCCACCAAGGATAACTCTACATTCAATCTCACTTATCAAGTCTTCTTTATGAAGAAGCTCTGGTCCACCACTGTCATAGGCAGGGACCCTGTGGCTGACTGCATGTTCCATTATCATCAGGTAAGAGGGGAGGGGCAGATTGAGGGAACGTAAGGGACATTCTACCTTTTCCACTTTGCAGGAGCTGCCAAAGTATTTACGAGGATACCACAAGTGTACTTTGGAGGAGAGTGCAGCTCTTGGAGCACTTGTTTACAGAGTAAAGTTTGGTGACACAAAATCTTACTTCCAGCGAATTCCGTAAGTAACCAAAAAAAGGATTAAGACTTGTACTGTCAGTATCTGTCGCATTTTGTGCAGAGAAGCACTTAATCAACTAATTCCCTATGACATGGTCCGACAGTTTGGTCCAGATGACTGGAAAAAGGTCAGCATTTAATCCCTCCTCCATCCGCCATCCACCTCCTCCATCCGCCATCCACCATCCACCTCCTCTTTTTAGGCTATTATTGCAAACTTCAATAAGCATGCTGCTAGATCCAAGGAAGATGCTAAGATCAATTTCCTTAAGATTATCAGCAGGTGGCCCACATTTGGCAGTGCCTTCTTTGAAATTAAAGTGAGTACACTCTTATGTTTTAGAAAGTACAAGATAACTACCAATTTGTGTTTCCATAGCAACAAACAGAGCCTCAGTTCCCTGAAATCCTTTTGATAGCCATCAACAAGAATGGTGTCAGTTTGATCCACCCTCAGTCAAAGGACATTCTGGCCAACTACCCCTTCACTAAGATCAGCAACTGGTCTAGTGGAAACAACTACTTCCACATGACCATAGGGAACCTGGTGCGAGGAAACAGACTGCTCTGTGAAACTTCATTGGTAGGCCCAAATTGAGCCACACCCTTCCTGTGTCACTGATGTGCTACTTGTGCTGTAGGGCTACAAGATGGACGACCTTCTGACTTCATACATTTCTCTCATGTTGACCACAATGAATCGTCAACGCAAACAGACACGTCCTCGTAATACTCCAAGGCGTCGATAGTCACAGGTGTGGTCAGTAGCCATTTTATTAATTGAACACCTTTAATTTACATTTTTCTGTTCTCTTTAGGTATTGCTGCCTATTTTCTAATAAAAGGAACTTTTGTAGTTAATACTTAACTTTGTAGTTTTATATTAACTTTAAATTATATAGAATTGCTTGTAATGTGTTGATGCACTTTGAAGGATTTATGGTTTGAAAGTGATTGAATGTGTTTAGTCTCTGTCTAGACATTTTGGGTGGGATATGGGCCACCCATATCAATTCACTTACTGCCTGTCCTGATGTGGTGCAGCTAGATATATCCTAGATACACATTTGTGTCACCACTCTGAATATACACTAACTCTCTTTATTGCCAAGCACCAAATGCTTCAATATACGGTAGCTATAAATGTATGTGCCATTTCCATTCAAGGCTCCTCAATAGCAAAAAAATGTTCTATAAGGACAGACTATAGATTGTGTTCAGCTATTGGAGGGGCTGATAGATATTTATCATTCAAATCAAGCCATTGAATGAGCACTTATAAATATAGTTCAGTAATGGCATTATGAATTGCCTGACAGGTATTTTAGATACCATTTGTTCTAATGTTTTTGAATTGGAACCATTCACAAGTGTTACACCTAGGGAGTTGCCATAACAACCAGACTTTGAATGGTATTCTAACCACTTCAAATGATGAATAGAAAAGTGAGTGCCATATATGGTAAAGGTGTGGGTTTTGTCAATAGGTTATATAAGACTATACTCTCCTGGTTACAGCATAAGTTAATCCCTTATTCGTGAGCAGTCAATTGTGAGAAGAGAGAGAGCCGGACATATGGCATTAAGGTAAGACACGCCGTATTACTGATTTCCTTTGAGAAGTGACCTGGATCATCTTCTTAGTACTCCAAACTATCAATAATGTATCTAATGCTGTTTTCAGACTTGTAGTTCTGGTGGCTGCATGCTTTGCTGCAACAGATGTAGCATCCGGTACATATGGTGTACAAAGTAATTATCAAAATAAAGGATGGACTCAAAACACAAGTAAGTAGCATCTTTCCACATCACCCCGGTCCTCACATCACCCCCATCCTCTCCACATCACCCCCGTCCTCTCCACGTCACCCCCGTCCTCTCCACGTCACCCCTGTCCTCTCCGCATCACCCCCATCCTCTCCACGTCACCCCTGTCCTCTCCGCATCACCCCCATCCTCTCCACATCACCCCTGTCCTCTCCACGTCACCCCTGTCCTCTCCACATCACCCCCATCCTCTCCACGTCACCCCTGTCCTCTCCACATCACCCCCGTCCTCTCCACATCACCCCTGTCCTCTCCACATCACCCCCGTCCTCTCCACGTCACCCCTGTCCTCTCCGCATCACCCCCATCCTCTCCACGTCACCCCTGTCCTCTCCGCATCACCCCCATCCTCTCCACATCACCACTGTCCTCTCCGCATCACCCCCATCCTCTCCACATCACCACTGTCCTCTCCGCATCACCCCCATCCTCTCCACATCACCCCCATCCTCTCCACATCACCACTGTCCTCTCCGCATCACCCCCATCCTCTCCACATCACCCCCGTCCTCTCCACGTCACCCCTGTCCTCTCCACATCACCCCTGTCCTCTCCACATCACCCCCATCCTCTCCACATCATTCAGATCCACCAACAACAAGCAGGCCTCAAGTAGGCTGTCCAGCTGGATGCAAGGGAGACAGGGGGTCTACAGGTCCACCTGGGCTCCCTGGAGCTCAAGGGAGTGGCGGAAATAGTGGGATCTGTGATCCAACGGTTAGTCACTTGACACATTAAAGTGGTTTCCCCTAATGTATGTCCTCTTGTGCATGTGACCTGAACCATCTTGCACTCATGTGTAGCTATGCTACCATTGGGCAACTAAAGCTGTGAAAAATTCAAATCTTGGAGGTCAAGGGTCACCTGGAGAGAAGGTATGGCACTGTATATAGTACACTTGTGAACAGCTGTATTGTTAGCAGATTAAAATAGCTTGGGCCATCCTAGTCCTCTTTTGGGCACTGTTGTCATACATCTTCCTTAATTTGGGTCAAAGAAGAAAGTTTTCAAACAAACTTGATCTACACATAGCCACACATAGCTCCTCCATTCCTATCCACTGCCACACATAGCCCCTCCATTCCTATCCACTGCCACACATAGCTCCTCCATTCCTATCCACTGCTACACATAGCCCCTCCATTTCTATCCACTGCCACACATAGCCCCTCCATTCCTATCCACTGCCACACATAGCCCCTCCATTTTGGTTTGAATATCAAGTGTATGTGTCTGACTTTGAAAATTAAGATAACTCTTTTACAGTACATACAATACCAATAAATACACTGCAGATGGCAAGGAATTATAACACACGGTTTTATGGTTGCTCAAATGGTTTACTGTTTAGGATGCATAACACACTGAATTTTCCACATTAGGGAGAGAAAGGAGATGTAGGGATATCTGGAACTGCTGGAAATCCTGGAGAGCCTGGAAGAAGTGGTGATGATGGCATTGAGGGCCCACCTGGGCCACCAGGTCTTCCAGGTTCTGTGGGGAGCACTGGACCCAAGGGTGATGCAGGGTCTAATGGACCACCAGGCCCCAAAGGGGAGACGGTATGTGTGTCAACAGGGTCCAACAACATTTAATGTCTGACAACTTCTATAGGGTGATGTTGGAGTCATGGGACCTCCTGGCAATGATGGTGCCAATGGAATCGATGGTGTGGATGGGAGTGATGGGCAGCCTGGAGAGAAGGGAGCCCCTGGAGATCAAGTATGGTTAAGAGTGTATGTGCTGATTGTCTTCTGATGGCACTATCTGGTTCCTGTGCTAGGGGGAGAGTGGTCCTGAGGGTCCTCGGGGGGACCCAGGGGAGCCGGGGGACCCTGGTAGGAAGGGCCTCCCGGGACCACCTGGCGATGCCGTGGTTCAGGTCTTCCAGATGGGCGATGTGTGCAACACAGAGAATACAGGAGTCTTTAGATTTGATGCCACAAATACAAGACAGTTATTCTTTTGTAATGGTCAAAATTGGAGAGTGAGAAATAGTTACTGTACTCAATTGTATATGGTATAGTGGCACTTTAGGGGCTGCAGCCATTGATACACCTTCCCTTTGATATGTGTAGTGCGTCTCTTTTGAAGACTGCCGGCCCCTAGCTTAGCAAGGCTAAATGGAGAAGCATTTCAATGACATTTTGCACAATACATATATAGAGAAGACTTTGCATACGCTCTAATACTATCTACTAGTAATTACTATTTAATTATCTACAAATCAATCTTCATGTCCCTCCCGAAATCAGTAATTGCACGAATGGAAATTGCGGGACTCTGGCGGCAGTTTTCAAATCGTTGATAAATCTCAGCTATTCAGCGTAGTTGTCATGGAGCCGTGTACGCCGACCAACAACTACAGCTTCGCGTCGCAATGATTTCGAACGAATTCTTTCGGACCCTTTGCCGTATTACGATTGTGTTGACGTGCATCCATTTAGGGTCGGTTTGCGGAGCAACGTTGCATGGAGTGACAACCATCAACAATAGCACGAATGGCACTCCGCACTCCAGCACCGGTCAGCATTCGGTGGCCCCTCCTTGGGAAACTTGTGACTTGGAAAATGAACATCTCCCCTACCTATGGGTGCTTATGTATGTCTACTTTACTGTGTTCCTCTTCCTCGGTGAGTGAGCCATTTGTCTCGCAGTGTGCAGCTGGTTAGCCCTAATTGTATTATCTTAGGACTAGCTATCATATGTGACGACTTCTTTGTACCATCACTGGAGGCCATATCTGAAAAGTTAGATTTATCTGAAGATGTTGCAGGAGCAACATTTATGGCTGCCGGTTCATCTGCCCCGGAGCTGTTCACTTCAGTTGCTGGTGTAGGCGTGCAGAGTGATGTTGGTATTGGGACTATTGTAGGGTGAGCGGTGTGTGTGTGCAAGCAACCAACTGCTACCAACACCACTCCTTTCAATGTTCTGTAGAAGTGCAATGTTCAATATTTTGATAATAGTTGCTATGTCTGCCATACTTGCGGGAAAGGTGAGCCAGTCCATATATGTGCTGCAATTAAGTGCAGCTTTCAATATATACTGCTTTCAATGTCCACAGACTTTATATCTGGATTGGAGGCCGCTGGCCAGGGATGCCTTTGTGTATGGCCTGTCACTGGTGCTCTTTATTGGCTTCTCCTGGGATGGGAAACTGGAGTGGTACGAAGCGACCATTCTACTTGTCATTTACATTGCTTACATTCTCCTCATGAAAGTCAGTTACAGTATTTTTCAACTTTTGGATGAGCTCACTTGCAAGTAAGTATTTTTAAGACTTAACATTTGGAATATTATTGCTATGTCGTCTCATAAGGTGCTGTCGCCATGGTGATGTAGAGCCAGCTATGCCAAATAGTCTATCCAATCAAACTGTAGAAAATGTAGTACAAGTGGAATCAATTTCATCAGATCTGGGAGGGGTCAAGGTGGGTTTGGTGACTGAGTTCAGCGATTGTATGGCCTCTCAAAACTGTCTACCACCTCGGCTATTAACCTATTCTGTATCTCATTCACTGAATACTATCAGACAAGTGATATATTAATGTTTTGACTGACAATCCATTAATGTCTCTTGCAGAGTGTCCCAAGTAATTCAAGCAGTCATCATGAGAGACATCGATTTATACACTCCCATAAGGGTGACCTAGCTGGATCCATTGTAAGTTTACCCATTCCCACCTAACTCTGTCACATTGCAGTCATTTCTTGTGCAGTCGAATCGCAGAAAGTCCACTTCACTAATTTATGAGCACGGACACTTCCAGCACCATCTGCACACTCTGTCACACGAACCAGGAGAACCTACAGTACCAGAGGAGGAGTCACACAAAGCAGATGAGAGTGAGGAAGCTCCTGGTGATTTGGAGGAGGATGAACCAGCCATAAAGTTGCTTCCATGCCTGCCTGCCATTGTTGCTGCCCCGCCCAGTCCGGACCTCTTTAGCACCAAATGTGGATTACTGAAGTATATTGTGAAGTGGCACCTTTTCATCCAATCCTTCCCTTTCCTTGTCGCATTCACTTGGACCATTCCTAACTGCAACAAGTATCGAAGAACACCAATAGTGATAGCGGCATTCTGTATATCAGTTTTCTGGATTGCCCTCCTCAGCTTTGCCATGGTAACAGTAGTGGCAAAGATTGGTTGCCTGCTCAACATCAATGAGTATGTTATGGGTCTGGTGGTGGTGGCCGTAGGCACAAGTATTCCAGTGAGTTGCGCAATATGCTAGTCATGCAGTGCCATACTCCACCCCCTGCCCTTAGGATGCACTGAGTTCCATTCTGGTTGCAAGAGATGGATATGGGGACATGGCTATCTCTAATGCAATCGGTTCCAATGTGTTTGATGTCAACCTCGGGTTGGGCCTGCCTTTTCTCATTCGCATCCTCATAGACAGAGGGAAGCCCTTCTCTTTGCTGTCATCAGAACAGCAGGTATGTACCTACAACTAGCGACTAGTTAGCAATGCTGTACCTACAACTAGCGACTAGTTAGCAATGCTGTACCTACAACTAGCGACTAGTTAGCAATGCTGTACCTACAACTAGCGACTAGTTAGCAATGCTGTACCTACAACTAGCGACTAGTTAGCAATGCTGTACCTACAACTAATGACTAGTTAGCAATGCTGTACTACAACTGCTAGTGACAATGCATGATCTATTCTTCAGGCACACTTTAACGACTACGTCATCCTGCCCCACCCCAAGTTCTGTATCCTCCTCCTCCTGGTACTGCTCATCATGCTCGGACTGCTGACGGTCATCAGGTGCCGACTCAACAAGATCACAGGACTCTGTCTAGTTGTCATGTACCTTTTGTTTCTCGCTTACTCCTTCATACAAGAATTGGTCTGCCAGCAAGGCATATACTGTTAACCAGCCCTAGCAACCAAATCAGCCCCTAGCAACCAAACCCACTTCTGCATGCAGCACTTTACTTTACCCAGACACTTAGGACTCATTCAAATAACTTGTACACAAATAATGAAAGTAGTTAACAAAATGTCTTCTTTCAAATTCGCGATGGATAGAGCATCTACAACGGAAATTAACAAATCAACAGTGCAACGCGACGCATCACGGAGAGGAACTTACCACTCGAACTGTCGCTCCAAAAGTCTTTGGCGGTAAATTTGTGCTAAACTTTGCTCTAACTACTCCGCTGTTCCCATGCGGTCTGGTCACACGTCCCCAAATGACTCTGTACTTGCTGGGTTTCCGGTCTCCTTTACCTTTATTCAACTTGTGAGCTCTGTAAACGTATGCCAGTCTCTTCCCCAAGTAGAACCCCGCCTCCCTCTTGTCTCTAACTCCTTCTAGTTTAACGAGCGATGTATGCGGGCGCTGCTTCCGTTGTCCTCTCTTGTATCCGAGGACAATGCCCTTCGTGTACAACCTAAACACGTTGGACAATCACACTGACGAACTGCACTAAGCACAATTGATGATTGAGCAAGGTTGTCTTACCTTATTGGGGTCGGGCCTTGTGACATTTCTAGACCGATACAAAGATGAGTAGAAAAATTGATAATTCACAGAGCACATACATTAGAACAAGTTAAAATACTAAAATAATTCTTTCGCCTTATAAACAAGTCATCAATTCACATTCAAACGATAGTTAGCGTGAAGATTAAGACGATTTCTTCACTTACCTAATCTTCGCCTATATTTCTACCACGTGGGTCAATTGGGGGTTTCCCTAATAGTCTCGCGTCATAGCCAGTTTCCCAAAGAGCTGCTGGTGGATTATGCTGGAGCAGCGTCTCAGTAGAATATGGTGCAAGGTTAGCTAGTATTTCGTTTTTGGAGAACGGAAGCTGATTTCTATGTTCTGTTGCCTGACTAGCTTCGTAGAAACGTTCATCTTTCATTCCCAAAGCATGTACTCAGTGACAAGGTGAGTTTGTGAGGTCAGCACTCATTTCCCTTGCGTCCATGAGACCCGATACGTAGGCTGACATTAGCAAGATCAGAAATATTGGAATCTGTGCCCACATCGACTCTGGTAAGACCACTTTGACCGAACGTGTTCTGTACTATACTGGACGCATCTCGGCGATGCACGAGGTTAGTTGGACCTGCTAGTTTTCCAAAGTGTATTTCAAGTGTTTCAATTCTCAAGGTGCGCGGTAAGGACAATGTTGGGGCTACTATGGACTTTATGGAGCTGGAACGACAGCGTGGTATCACCATACAGTCTGCAGCCACGTACACCACATGGAAGGACTTCAACATAAATATAATAGACACTCCAGGTCAGTAGTACATTTGTCTTGTGAGATGCTGCCTTCACGTTGTACTCTCTTTAGGTCATGTTGACTTCACTATTGAAGTGGAGAGAGCAATGCGTGTGCTAGATGCGGCCATTTTGGTGCTTTGTGCAGTAGGGGGAGTTCAGAGTCAAACCCTAACAGTTAATCGTCAGATGCGAAGATACAATGTTCCTTTTGTTGCATTCATCAACAAGCTGGACCGACAGGGGGCCAATCCGGACAGAGTAGTCCATCAGTTGAGGTGACTGAATAAAACACTTGTGGTTTGGACATAGATAACATGTAGTGTTCTCTGTAGGACTAAGCTCCATTTGAATGCTGCTGCCCTGCAGCTTCCCATTGGTCTCTCTAAGGACCACAATGGGGTCGTAGACGTGCTGCAGGAGAAGGCGTACTTCTTCAGAGGAGACTTTGGGTGAGTTGCATTGACCTAATGTAACCTGCTCTTGGGAATCCTCAGGTTCTCTTAGGGATGTGGTGGAGGTTGGGGAAATCCCCAAAAACATGAAGGATGATGTCATTAAAAGAAAACATGAAATTATAGGTATCTATCCAAGGTGTTTTTCAGTAGTACCAAAGATGTCATCCTATCCTTCTGTGTTGTACAGAGAGCCTGGCTAATGCAGACGATAGAATCGGAGAAATGTTTTTGGAAGAAAAGGAACCAACCTTGCAGGATATAATGGTTTGTTGTCAAATAGTGCCCCCCCCAGGTGCTCTGTATGTGTGTCTGTATAGGCTGGTATTCGACGAGCCACTGTAAAGCGTGCCTTTACACCAGTTCTGATGGGAACTGCTCTGAAGAACAAGGGAGTACAGCTGCTGCTGGATGCAGTAATCAACTACCTGCCTAACCCAACTGAAGTGAACAACTTTGCTGTCGACAGTAGCAGGTCAGTTGGACTGTGTTGTGTGGTAGTATGCATGTGAAACACATGAGAGAAAAGTGCTTATTTGCAGGGAAGACCCGACTGTGTTGTTGAACTCCAGTCGTAACCAGACACACCCTTTTGTCGGGCTTGCCTTTAAGCTAGAGGCTGGTAGGTTTGGTCAGTTGACGTACATGAGAGTGTATCAGGGGGAAATCAGGAGAGGAGCTTACATTGTCAACACTCGAACTGGAAAGAGAGTTAGGGTCTCAAGGCTTGTACAGATTCATGCAGACAACATGATCGTGGGTTGTGTGTGAGAGTGAGTGGTTCCTGTGAGACTGTCCTCTCCACTGGACACAGGACATTGAGGAGGCCACAGTTGGAGACATTTGTGCCTTTTTTGGCATCGAATGTGCCTCAGGAGATACCTTTGTCACAGAAGGAGGTCCCAACCTGACAATGGAGTCAATCCACGTCCCTGATCCAGTTATTAATTTGGCAATCAGACCAGATAATAAGAATGATCTCGGAAACTTTTCCAAAGCCCTCAACAGGTTTCAAAGAGAGGATCCGACGTTCAAAGTGCACCTTGATCCAGAAAGCAAAGAAGTTAGTATGTAACCTGAATGTGTTACTTGTTCAGTGCTTCAAGTCTTTAGCTTGTATCATGTGTCTCTCTGCTCCACTGACACTTACTTTGTAGACCATCATTTCTGGTATGGGTGAGCTTCATTTGGAAATATATACTGAGCGAATGAAAACAGAGTACAGTTGCAGTTGTTCAACTGGTAAACCAAAAGTGGCTTTCAGAGAGACCATCACTTCGGCTGCAGAGTAAGTGTTAAATTATGAGTTGCTGAACAAGGGACACCTTTCTGTACCAAATGTACACCTTTCTGTACCAAATGTACAGATTTGACTATCTCCACAAGAAGCAGAGTGGAGGAGCTGGTCAATATGGACGTGTCATTGGCACCGTGGAGGTGTGTTCCTTACTTGCATATGCAGTCATGGGCACACCCACTGTTCCTTCCTCTAGCCAATAACTGGTGAAGATTCCACAAAATTGGAATTTGAAGACAAAACCATTGGAATGAACATTCCCAAACAGTTTATTCCAGCAATAGAAAAAGGTTTCTACGAAGCTTGTGAGAAAGGCCCCCTCACTGGCCATAAGCTAGTGGGAATTCGAATGCTTCTGAAGGATGGTGAGTCAGAGCAGCAACTTTTGTAAGAAAGGTTTTGAAACTTTGCATCACTTTTGTTAGGCGTTGCTCACAGTGTGGACTCTAGTGAGCTGGCATTCCGACTAGCCAGCAAAGGAGCCCTGAGAGAAGGTGCTCGTACATATGTACACCTCAGCAGCACTTGTCAATGTTCTCCCTCTCCCATGTAGCTGTGTCCAAAGCCTGCCCCGTCATCATGGAGCCCATTATGAGTGTAGAGGTAACAGGTCCACAGGAATTCCAAGGAATTGTGCTGGCAGGCTTAAACAAGCGAGGGGGGGCAGTCACAGGAACAGACGCAGCAATGGAGTGGTTTACAATATTTGCTGAAGTCCCATTGAATGACATGTTTGGTTATGCCACAGAGTTGCGTTCTGCTACACAGGTGGGTCAGGTGGTCTATGGGCAGGCACCTGTAACATGTAGCAACTTCAGGTACTGTTTGTGACCTCATGTTTAGGGAAAAGGTGAATTCACAATGGAGTTTTGTAAGTATCAGCCAACACTTCCCTCAAAGCAAGCAGAAATGGTGCACTTGTATCAACAAGAGTTATCCAAAAGAAAATGATCACTTCTACCACCAACTTGCAAGCATTACTTATTTATTGTATTAATTATTTGCTACAACCTTAAATTGGGAACCATCAGACAACACTAAATAGAGATATGTTCAACTGTCATACATTAAATTGGTATACCAGTATTTAGTGCTGCAACAGACAGATGTGAAGCTAATACTTGCTGTCAGCATTCACAGGCATCCACAATGAATTTTATAAATTTGATGTTGAAAAATATTTGCCCACTCTCCATTTTATATGTATGTAGGGCAGGTTTAAGTAGACATTAAATTACTTAAAGGTATTGGAAATGTTTCATACATGTCTCTGACTGCTGACACCAAGCTTCATATATCCCCAATTGACAGAGTTCCTGTACTAAATGTACATCTATTTAGTATTTATATTGTGCGATACTATACTTGTCTACCACTAACGGTTGGCCATTTACAGTATTGTGCAATTGTGCGTCTAAGAAAATAGCTTACTTTAATCAAGTTAGCTATATAGAGAGTTGTAACTCCGTTAAATGGAAAGACATGCAGCTTACACTTGGTGTCAGCATTCACAGATAAAGCATTTCCAATCAGTTTTTGAAATTTTTATGGATACTAATATTTTGCCCTATCTCTCACCATAAATTAACTTTTACAGCCCTCAACGTACATTAAAGTCTGTGAAAAATTTCCAAAGAATTTTTGCGATTTCTAATTTTATTCATATATGCCTTATCTCTCACCGTATACGTATACGTATGTACGTATATACAGAGTATATCCTACAATATATATATATATATAAATCATTTTTGGAGCTACAGTTGCTTTAAAAACATTATTTAGCGAATTTTATCCATACATTATTCTCTCTTGAGTTAGGAATTAGACTTAGAGTACAGGCTGCCTAGTTAAAATATCGATCATAGACATTAATATAGTACAGGCGATAAATATCGGACCTCGCACTATCACTAGTTTTCTGCAGTATCGTGAACAGTCGCTCTCTTCCCTCCACCAAGACACATGCAGACTTTATCCATTTGCCAGAGCTTTAAGATGTATTGGAAATACTGCGTATGCGTGTAAAATTGCTTGGAACGATTCACTGGTCTGGAATTAGAGTGGAATAAATTGACGATTTCTCGAAAATAATTGGGATCAGAAAAGTCGTTCTCCTCGGCCCATCAAGACACTTACAGGGTTTTTTCCGCTTTTCCCAGTTTTCATATGATCCACAAATACTGCCTATGTCTAAATTTGCTTGGAAGAATTCACTGATCTGGAAATAGCGAGAAATAAATAAAAAAGCCCCAACCACAACGGTTACCGTTTTCTTTGGACAAAACTTCATATAAATAGAAGCGAAAAACCTTATATAGTAGGCCTACCTGGACACATCTCTATGGTGGTTGCGGTTCCCATAGAGGTTGGTAGCGCTTAGACTCTGAAGCTGTCTCCTAATCGGTTGGTGCCATAGAGACGTGCTCACCAATAATCCGGATTTCGTGGGGGTTCCACGTAATGTGGGATTGGCATCTGATATCTTAGGATTCATATGAGTCGGCCATATCGAGAAGAACTGGTTCTTCTCACGCAAGTGACACTCAAAGCTCAACTCGGCAGAGCGTTACCACCGATCCCGGCCTCTGAGCGTCGTGGATGGTATGGTCCAACTTTTTTTCTTGGGAGTTTCGTTGGCTGCCGATTGACGAAATTTCACTTTAACGACATCCACATCTTATATATGGATAGATAGTGCTTCAATAACAATCAATTACTACACAGTGCATTTTCCAATGTATAATAAAATTTAGAAAGTATTCTAGATTTTCGGATATAGTATCGAATTTTGTTTTCACCTTTCTAACTGTCGGTCATATATGGTATTACACAATTTTTTCTAACAATACAGTACATTCACTAATATATGAAGCTAATATTTGGTGTAAGCATTCACAGACATGTATGAAACATGTCAGATGTCTTTTTGAACTTTTAATAAATCTTTACATTTGCCCTATATATCACCATACATTAACTTTGTATATTAGTACAATATTGTACATTTGGTGCTATAACTCTGGTAAATGGGGAGATGTGAAGCTAATATTTGGTGTCAGCATTCACAGACATGTATGAAACATGTCCAATGAGTTTTTGAAATTTTTATAAATCTTTACATTTGCCCTATATCTCATCATACATTAACTTTGTATACCAGTACTGTAATGTACATTTGGTGCTATAACTCTGGTAAATGGGGAGATGTGAAGTTAATATTTGGTGTCAGCATTCACAGACATGTATGAAACATGTCCAATGAGTTTTTAAAATTTTTATAAATCTTTACATTTGCCCTATATCTCACCATACATAAATTTTGTATACTACTACAGTAATGTACATTTGGTGCTATAACTCTGGTAAATGGGGAGATGAGAAGCTAATATTTGGTGTCAGCATTCACAGACATGTATGAAACATGTCCAATGAGTTTTTGAAATTTTTATAAATCTTTACATTTGCCCTATATCTCATCACATATTAACTTTGTATACCAGTACAGTAATGTACATTTGGTGCTATAACTCTGTTAAATGGGGAGAAGTGAAGCTAATACTTGGTGTCAGCATTCACAGACATGCATGCAACATGTCCAATGAGTTTTTGAAATTTTTATAAATCTTTACATTTGCCCTATATCTCACCATACATTAACTTTGTATACTAATACAGTAATGTACATTTGGTGCTATAACTCTGGTAAATGGGGAGATGTGAAGCTAATACTTGGTGTCAGCATTCACAGACATGTATGAAACATGTCCAATGAATTTTTGAAATTTTTATAAATCTTTACATTTGCCCTATATCTCACCATACATTAACTTTGTATACTAGTACAGTAATGTACATTTGGTGCTATAACTCTGTTAAATGGGAAGATGTGAAGCTAATACTTGGTGTCAGCATTCACAGACATGTATGAAACATGTCCAATGAGTTTTTTAAAATTTTTATAAATCTTTACATTTGCCCTATATCTCACCATACATTAACTTTGTATACTACTACAGTAATGTACATTTGGTGCTATAACTCTGTTAAATGGGGAGAAGTGAAGCTAATATTTGGTGTCAGTATTCACAGACATGTATGAAGCATGACCAATGAGATTTTGAAATTTTTATAAATCTTTACATTTGCCCTATCTCTCCCCATACATTAACTTAACAAATGTACAATTAGTGTCGTAACTCTGCCAATTCGGAAATATACATGAAGCTTTAACTTGGTGTCTATATTCACAGACTTGTATGAAACTTTTACAAACAGTTTTAGAAATTTTGATTTCTACAGAAATTTGCCCTATCTCTCACTATACATTAACTAACCCTAATTGCGTAATACTATAAATGGCCGACCTTGAGTAGGTCTAAGAATGAAAATGCGGTACTGTATATATTTCTGAAAAAATAGAACTCTTTGAAAGATTTCTTATACACATGGATATGCACTGTGTAGTACTTGATTGTTGTTGAAGTAGTATTTATCCACATATATTATATGGATGTCGTTAAAGTGAAATTTTGCTGATCGACGGCCAACGAAACTCCAAAGGAAAAAAGTTGGACCATACCGAACGCTACCATCCACGACGCTCAGAGGCCGGGATCGGTGGTAACGCTCTGCCGAGTTGAGCTTTGGGTGTCACTTGCGTGAGAAGAACCAGTTCTTCTCGATATGGCCGACTCATATGAATCCTAAGATATCAGATGCCAATCCCACATTACGTGGAACCCCCCCCGAAATCCGGATTATTGGTGAGCACGTCTCTATGGCACCAACCGATTAGGAGACAGCTTCAGAGTCTAAGCGCTACCAACCCCTATGGGAACCGCAACCACCATAGAGATGTGTCCAGATAGGCCTACTTTATAAGGTTTTGCGCTTCTATTTAAACAAGAAAATTTCAAAAGGAAACGATTGTGGTTGGCGCAATTCCATACTTAAGAATAGGGCATTTGCGAGAAAAATGTAGTCAAATTATATCAAGTTAATTCGGGATGAGTGCATCGTTCCAAGCCATTTTAAAGGTATATCCAGTATTCTAGGTTCATCTAGAAACTGGGAAAATTGGATAGAATCCTGTAAGTGTCTTGATTGGCGGAGGAGACCAACTTTTCTGGTCCCATGTAGAAACGATTTTAGCGAGAGGTGTTCCGATATGAACGTAAACAGGTATAACCAGCCACACTCAATCTCAATTGCAGTAATAGCATAATGGCTACCTGCCTCTATATAAAGACCTTCCGACAGATGCTTTCTGGACTGTCCCTGCGTGTTTCTAGTTGCCCCATTCATGTCAAAACATTTTAACTTGGTATGCCGATAATTTGCATAATATTATCGCACGATATATTAACTTTGTATACCAGTACAGTAATGTACATTTGGTGCTATAACTCTGTTAAATGGGGAGATGTGAAGCTAATATTTGGTGTCACCATTCACAGACATGTATGAAACATGTCCAATGAGTTTTTGAAATTTTTATAAATCTTTACATTTGCCCTATATCTCACCATACATTAACTTTGTATACTACTACAGTAATGTACATTTGGTGCTATAACTCTGGTAAATGGGGAGATATGAAGCTAATACTTGGTGTCAGCATTCACAGACATGTATGTAACATGTCCAATGAGTTTTTGAAATTTTTATAAATCTTTACATTTGCCCTATATCTCACCATACATAAATTTTTTATACTACTACAGTAATGTACATTTGGTGCTATAACTCTGGTAAATGGGAAGATGTGAAGCTAATACTTGGTGTCAGCATTCACAGACATGTATGAAACATGTCCAATGAGTTTTTGAAATTTTTATAAATCTTTACATTTGCCCTATATCTCACCATACATAAATTTTTTATACTACTACAGTAATGTACATTTGGTGCTATAACTCTGGTAAATGGGAAGATGTGAAGCTAATACTTGGTGTCAGCATTCACAGACATGTATGAAACATGTCCAATGAGTTTTTGAAATTTTTATAAATCTTTACATTTCCCTATATCTCACCATACATTAACTTTGTATACTAGTACAGTAATGTACATTTGGTGCTATAACTCTGTTAAATGGGAAGATGTGAAGCTAATACTTGGTGTCAGCATTCACAGACATGTATGAAACATGTCCAATGAGTTTTTGAAATTTTTATAAATCTTTACATTTGCCCTATATCTCACCATACATTAACTTTGTATACTACTACAGTAATGTACATTTGGTGCTATAACTCTGTTAAATGGGAAGATGTGAAGCTAATACTTGGTGTCAGCATTCACAGACATGTATGAAACATGTCTAATGAGTTTTTGAATTTTTTATAAATCTTTACATTTCCCTATATCTCACCATACATTAACTTTGTATACCAGTACAGTAATGTACATTTGGTGCTATAACTCTGGTAAATGGGGAGATGTTAAGCTAATATTTGGTGTCACCATTCACAGACATGTATGAAACATGTCCAATGAGTTTTTGAAATTTTTATAAATCTTTACATTTCCCTATATCTCACCATACATTAACTTTGTATACTAGTACAGTAATGTACATTTGGTGCTATAACTCTGGTAAATGGGGAGATGTGAAGCTAATACTTGGTGTCAGCATTCACACACATGTATGAAACATGTCCAATGAGTTTTTGAAATTTTTATAAATCTTTACATTTGCCCTATATCTCACTATACATAAATTTTGTATACTAGTACAGTAATGTACATTTGGTGCTATAACTCTGGTAAATGGGAAGATGTGAAGCTAGTATTTGGTGTCACCATTCACAGACATGTATGAAACATGTCCAATGATTTTTTAAATTTTTTATAAATCTTTACATTTGCTTTATATCTCACCATACATTAACTTTGTATACCAATACAGTAATGTACATTTGGTGGTATAACTCTGTTAAATGGGAAGATGTGAAGCTAATACTTGGTGTCAGCATTCACAGACATGTATGAAACATGTCCAATGAGTTTTTGAATTTTTTATAAATCTTTACATTTGCCCTATATTTCACTATACATTAACTTTGTATACCAGTACAGTAATGTACATTTGGTGCTATAACTCTGTTAAATGGGAAGATGTGAAGCTAATACTTAGTGTCAGCATTCACAGACATGTATGAAACATGTCCAATGAGTTTTTGAAATTTTTATAAATCTTTACATTTGCCCTATATCTCACCATACATAAATTTTGCATACTACAACAGTAATGTACATTTGGTGCTATAACTCTGGTAAATGGGGAGATGTGAAGCTAATTTTTGGTGTCACCATTCACAGACATGTATGAAACATGTCCAATGAGTTGTTGAATTTTTTATAAATCTTTACATTTACCCTATATCTCACCATACATTAACTTTGTATACCAGTACAGTAATGTACATTTGGTGCTATAACTCTGTTAAATGGGAAGATGTGAAGCTAATACTTGGTGTCAGCATTCACAGACATGTATGAAACATGTCCAATGAGTTTTTAAAATTTTTATAAATCCTTACATTTGCCCTATATCTCACCATACATTAACTTTGTATACTAGTACTGTAATGTACATTTGGTGCTATAACTCTGTTAAATGGGAAAATGTGAAGCTAATACTTGGTGTCAGCATTCACAGACATGTATGAAACATGTCCAATGAGTTTTTGAAATTTTTATAAATCTTTACATTTACCCTATATCTCACCATACATTAACTTTGTATACTAGTACAGTAATGTACATTTGGTGCTATAACTCTGGTAAATGGGAAGATGTGAAGCTAATACTTGGTGTCACCATTCACAGACATGTATGTAACATGTCCAATGAGTTTTTGAAATTTTTTATAAATCTTTACATTTGCCCTATATCTCACCATACATTAACTTTGTGTACCAGTACAGTAATGTACATTTAGTGCTATAACTCTGTTAAATGGGAAGATGTGAGACTAATATTTGGTGTCAGCATTCACAGACATGTATGAAGCATGTCCAATGAGTTTTTGAAATTTTTATAAATCTTTACATTTGCCCTATCTCTCCCCATACATTGACTTAACAAATGTACAATTAGTGTCGTAACTCTGCCAATTCGGAAATATACATGAAGCTTTAACTTGGTGTCTATATTCACAGACTTGTATGAAACTTTTACAAACTGTTTTAGAAATTTTGATTTCTACAGAAATTTGCCCTATCTCTCACTATACATTAACTAACCCTAATTGCGTAATACTATAAATGGCCGACCTTGAGTAGGTCTAAGAATGAAAATGCGGTACTGTATATATTTCTGAAAAAATAGAACTCTTTGAAAGATTTCTTATACACATGGATATGCACTGTGTAGTACTTGATTGTTGTTGAAGTAGTATTTATCCACATATATTATATGGATGTCGTTAAAGTGAAATTTTGCCGATCGACGGCCAACGAAACTCCAAAGGAAAAACGTTGGACCATACCGAACGCTACCATCCACGACGCTCAGAGGCCGGGATCGGTGGTAACGCTCTGCCGAGTTGAGCTTTGGGTGTCACTTGCGTGAGAAGAACCAGTTCTTCTCGATATGGCCGACTCATATGAATCCTAAGATATCAGATGCCAATCCCACATTACGTGGAACCCCCCCCCCGAAATCCGGATTATTGGTGAGCACGTCTCTATGGCACCAACCGATTAGGAGACAGCTTCAGAGTCTAAGCGCTACCAACCCCTATGGGAACCGCAACCACCATAGAGATGTGTCCAGGTAGGCCTACTTTATAAGGTTTTGCACTTCTATTTAAACAAGAAAATTTCAAAAGGAAACGATTGTGGTTGGCGCAATTCCATACTTAAGAATAGGGCATTTGCGAGAAAAATGTAGTCAAATTATATCAAGTTAATTCGGGATGAGTGCATCGTTCCAAGCCATTTTAAAGGTATATCCAGTATTCTAGGTTCATCTAGAAACTGGGAAAATTGGATAGAATCCTGTAAGTGTCTTGATTGGCGGAGGAGACCAACTTTTCTGGTCCCATGTAGAAACGATTTTAGCGAGAGGTGTTCCGATATGAACGTAAACAGGTATAACCAGCCACACTCAATCTCAATTGCAGTAATAGCATAATGGCTACCTGCCTCTATATAAAGACCTTCCGACAGATGCTTTCTGGACTGTCCCTGCGTGTTTCTAGTTGCCCCATTCATGTCAAAACATTTTAACTTGGTATGCCGATAATTTGCATAATAGTATCGCACGATATATTAACTTTGTATACCAGTACTGTAATGTACTTTTGGTGCTATAACTCTGGTAAATGGGAAGATGTGAAGCTAATACTTGGTGTCAGCATTCACAGACATGTATGAAACATGTCCAATGAGTTTTTGAAATTTTTATAAATCTTTACATTTACCCTATATCTCACCATACATTAACTTTGTATACTAGTACAGTAATGTACATTTGGTGCTATAACTCTGTTAAATGGGAAGATGTGAAGCAAATATATGGTGTCAGCATTCACAGACATGTATGAAACATGTCCAATGAGTTTTTGAAATTTTTATAAATCTTTACATTTGCCCTATATCTCACCATACATTAACTTTGTATACTAGTACAGTAATGTACATTTGGTGCTATAACTCTGGTAAATGGGAAGATGTGAAGTTAACACTTGGTGTCAGCATTCACAGACATGTATGAAACATGTCCAATGAGTTTTTGAAATTTTTATAAATCTTTACATTTGCCCTATATCTCACCATACATTAACTTTGTATACTAGTGCAGTAATGTACATTTGGTGCTATAACTCTGGTAAATGGAAGATGTGAAGCTAATACTTGGTGTCAGCATTCACAGACATGTATGAAACATGTCCAATGAGTTTTTAAAATTTTTATAAATCTTTACATTTGCCCTATATCTCACCATACATTAACTTTGTATACCAGTACTGTAATGTACATTTGGTGCTATAACTCTGGTAAATGGGGAGATGTGAAGCTAATATTCGGTGTCACCATTCACAGACATGTATGAAACATGTCCAATGAGTTTTTGAAATTTTTATAAATCTTTACATTTGCCCTATATCTCACCATACATTAACTTTGTATACCAGTACAGTAATGTACATTTGGTGCTATAACTCTGTTAAATGGGAAGTTGTGAAGCTAATACTTGGTGTCAGCATTCACAGACATGTATGAAACATGTCCAATGAGTTTTTGAAATTTTTATAAATCTTTACATTTGCCCTATATCTCACCATACATTAACTTTGTATACCAGTACAGTAATGTACATTTGGTGCTATAACTCTGGTAAATGGGGAGATGTGAAGCTAATATTCGGTGTCAGCATTCACAGACATGTATGAAACATGTCCAATGAGTTTTTGAATTTTTTATAAATCTTTACATTTGCCCTATATCTCACCATACATTAACTTTGTATACTAGTACTGTAATGTACATTTGGTGCTATAACTCTGGTAAATGGGAAGATGTGAAGCTAATACTTGGTGTCAGCATTCACAGACATGTATGAAACATGTCCAATGAGTTTTTGAAATTTTTATAAATCTTTACATTTACCCTATATCTCACCATACATTAACTTTGTATACCAGTACAGTAATGTACATTTGGTGCTATAACTCTGGTAAATGGGGAGATGTGAAGCTAATATTCGGTGTCACCATTCACAGACATGTATGAAACATGTCCAATGAGTTTTTGAAATTTTTATAAATCTTTACATTTGCCCTATATCTCACCATACATTAATTTTGTATACCAGTACAGTAATGTACATTTGGGGCTATAACACTGGTAAATGGGGAGATGTGAAGTTAATATTTGGTGTCAGCATTCACAGACATGTATGAAACATGTCCAATGAGTTTTTGAAATTTTTATAAATCTTTACATTTGCCCTATATCTCACCATACATTAACTTTGTATACCAGTACAGTAATGTACATTTGGTGCTATAACTCTGTTAAATGGGAAGTTGTGAAGCTAATACTTAGTGTCAGCATTCACAGACATGTATGAAACATGTCCAATGAGTTTTTGAAATTTTTATAAATCTTTACATTTGCCCTATATCTCACCATACATTAATTTTGTATACCAGTACAGTTATGTACATTTGGGGCTATAACACTGGTAAATGGGGAGATGTGAAGTTAATATTTGGTGTCAGCATTCACAGACATGTATGAAACATGTCCAATGAGTTTTTGAAATTTTTATAAATCTTTACATTTGCCCTATATCTCACCATACATTAACTTTGTATACTACTACAGTAATGTACATTTGGTGCTATAACTCTGTTAAATGGGAAGATGTGAAGCTAATACTTGGTGTCAGCATTCACAGACATGTATGAAACATGTCCAATGAGTTTTTGAAATTTTTATAAATCTTTACATTTGCCCTATATCTCACCATACATTAACTTTGTATACTAGTACAGTAATGTACATTTGGTGCTATAACTCTGGTAAATGGGAAGATGTGAAGCTAATACTTGGTGTCAGCATTCACAGACATGTATGAAACATGTCCAATGAGTTTTTGAAATTTTTATAAATCTTTACATTTACCCTATATCTCACCATACATTAACTTTGTATACCAGTACAGTAATGTACATTTGGTGCTATAACTCTGTTAAATGGGAAGATGTGAAGCTAATACTTAGTGTCAGCATTCACAGACATGTATGAAACATGTCCAATGAGTTTTTAAAATTTTTATAAATCTTTACATTTGCCCTATCTCTCCCCATACATTGACTTAACAAATGTACAATTAGTGTCGTAACTCTGCCAATTCGGAAATATACATGAAGCTTTAACTTGGTGTCTATATTCACAGACTTGTATGAAACTTTTACAAACTGTTTTAGAAATTTTGATTTCTACAGAAATTTGCCCTATCTCTCACTATACATTAACTAACCCTAATTGCGTAATACTATAAATGGCCGACCTTGAGTAGGTCTAAGAATGAAAATGCGGTACTGTATATATTTCTGAAAAAATAGAACTCTTTGAAAGATTTCTTATACACATGGATATGCACTGTGTAGTACTTGATTGTTGTTGAAGTAGTATTTATCCACATATATTATATGGATGTCGTTAAAGTGAAATTTTGCCGATCGACGGCCAACGAAACTCCAAAGGAAAAACGTTGGACCATACCGAACGCTACCATCCACGACGCTCAGAGGCCGGGATCGGTGGTAACGCTCTGCCGAGTTGAGCTTTGGGTGTCACTTGCGTGAGAAGAACCAGTTCTTCTCGATATGGCCGACTCATATGAATCCTAAGATATCAGATGCCAATCCCACATTACGTGGAACCCCCCCGAAATCCGGATTATTGGTGAGCACGTCTCTATGGCACCAACCGATTAGGAGACAGCTTCAGAGTCTAAGCGCTACCAACCCCTATGGGAACCGCAACCACCATAGAGATGTGTCCAGGTAGGCCTACTTTATAAGGTTTTGCGCTTCTATTTAAACAAGAAAATTTCAAAAGGAAACGATTGTGGTTGACGCAATTCCATACTTAAGAATAGGGCATTTGCGAGAAAAATGTAGTCAAATTATATCAAGTTAATTCGGGATGAGTGCATCGTTCCAAGCCATTTTAAAGGTATATCCAGTATTCTAGGTTCATCTAGAAACTGGGAAAATTGGATAGAATCCTGTAAGTGTCTTGATTGGCGGAGGAGACCAACTTTTCTGGTCCCATGTAGAAACGATTTTAGCGAGAGGTGTTCCGATATGAACGTAAACAGGTATAACCAGCCACACTCAATCTCAATTGCAGTAATAGCATAATGGCTACCTGCCTCTATATAAAGACCTTCCGACAGATGCTTTCTGGACTGTCCCTGCGTGTTTCTAGTTGCCCCATTCATGTCAAAACATTTTAACTTGGTATGCCGATAATTTGCATAATAGTATCGCACGATATATTAACTTTGTATACCAGTACTGTAATGTACTTTTGGTGCTATAACTCTGTTAAATGGGAAGATGTGAAGCTAATACTTGGTGTCAGCATTCACAGACATGTATGAAACATGTCCAATGAGTTTTTGAAATTTTTATAAATCTTTACATTTGCCCTATATCTCACCATACATTAACTTTGTATACTAGTACAGTAATGTACATTTGGTGCTATAACTCTGGTAAATGGGGAGATGTGAAGCTAATATTCGGTGTCACCATTCACAGACATGTATGAAACATGTCCAATGAGTTTTTGAAATTTTTATAAATCTTTACATTTGCCTTATATCTCACCATACATTAACTTTGTATACCAGTACAGTAATGTACATTTGGTGCTATAACTCTGTTAAATGGGAAGTTGTGAAGCTAATACTTGGTGTCAGCATTCACAGACATGTATGAAACATGTCCAATGAGTTTTTGAAATTTTTATAAATCTTTACATTTGCCCTATATCTCACCATACATTAACTTTGTATATATTCCAGTACAGTAATGTACATTTGGTGCTATAACTCTGTTAAATGGGAAGATGTGAAGCTAATACTTGGTGTCAGCATTCACAGACATGTATGAAACATGTCCAATGAGTTTTTGAAATTTTTATAAATCTTTACATTTGCCTTATATCTCACCATACATTAACTTTGTATACCAGTACAGTAATGTACATTTGGTGCTATAACTCTGTTAAATGGGAAGTTGTGAAGCTAATACTTGGTGTCAGCATTCACAGACATGTATCAAACATGTCCAATGAGTTTTTGAAATTTTTATAAATCTTTACATTTGCCTTATATCTCACCATACATTAACTTTGTATATATTCCAGTACAGTAATGTACATTTGGTGCTATAACTCTGTTAAATGGGAAGATGTGAAGCTAATACTTGGTGTCAGCATTCACAGACATGTATGAAACATGTCCAATGAGTTTTTGAAATTTTTATAAATCTTTACATTTGCCCTATATCTCACCATACATAAATTTTGTATACTACTACAGTAATGTACATTTGGTGCTATAACTCTGGTAAATGGGAAGATGTGAAGCAAATACATGGTGTCAGCATTCACAGACATGTATGAAACATGTCCAATGAGTTTTTGAAATTTTTATAAATCTTTACATTTGCCCTATATCTCACCATACATTAACTTTGTATACCAGTACAGTAATGTACATTTGGTGCTATAACTCTGGTAAATGGGGAGATGTGAAGCTAATATTCGGTGTCACCATTCACAGACATGTATGAAACATGTCCAATGAGGTTTTGAAATTTTTATAAATCTTTACATTTGCCCTATATCTCACAATACATTAACTTTGTATACCAGTACAGTAATGTACATTTGGTGCTATAACTCTGTTAAATGGGAAGTTGTGAAGCTAATACTTGGTGTCAGCATTCACAGACATGTATGAAACATGTCCAATGAGTTTTTGAAATTTTTATAAATCTTTACATTTGCCCTATATCTCACCATACATTAACTTTGTATACCAGTACAGTAATGTACATTTGGGGCTATAACTCTGGTAAATGGGGAGATGTGAAGTTAACACTTGGTGTCAGCATTCACAGACATGTATCAAACATGTCCAATGAGTTTTTGAAATTTTTATAAATCTTTACATTTGCCTTATATCTCACCATACATTAACTTTGTATACTAGTGCAGTAATGTACATTTGGTGCTATAACTCTGGTAAATGGGAAGATGTGAAGCTAATACTTGGTGTCAGCATTCACAGACATGTATCAAACATGTCCAATGAGTTTTTGAAATTTTTATAAATCTTTACATTTGCCCTATATCTCACCATACATTAACTTTGTATATATTCCAGTACAGTAATGTACATTTGGTGCAATAACTCTGTTAAATGGGAAGATGTGAAGCTAATACTTGGTGTCAGCATTCACAGACATGTATGAAACATGTCCAATGAGTTTTTGAAATTTTTATAAATCTTTACATTTGCCCTATATCTCACCATACATAAATTTTGTATACTACTACAGTAATGTACATTTGGTGCTATAACTCTGGTAAATGGGAAGATGTGAAGCAAATACATGGTGTCAGCATTCACAGACATGTATGAAACATGTCCAATGAGTTTTTGAAATTTTTATAAATCTTTACATTTGCCCTATATCTCACCATACATTAACTTTGTATACCAGTACAGTAATGTACATTTGGTGCTATAACTCTGGTAAATGGGGAGATGTGAAGCTAATATTCGGTGTCACCATTCACAGACATGTATGAAACATGTCCAATGAGTTTTTGAAATTTTTATAAATCTTTACATTTGCCCTATATCTCACAATACATTAACTTTGTATACCAGTACAGTAATGTACATTTGGTGCTATAACTCTGTTAAATGGGAAGTTGTGAAGCTAATACTTGGTGTCAGCATTCACAGACATGTATGAAACATGTCCAATGAGTTTTTGAAATTTTTATAAATCTTTACATTTGCCCTATATCTCACCATACATTAATTTTGTATACCAGTACAGTAATGTACATTTGGGGCTATAACACTGGTAAATGGGGAGATGTGAAGTTAATATTTGGTGTCAGCATTCACAGACATGTATGAAACATGTCCAATGAGTTTTTGAAATTTTTATAAATCTTTACATTTGCCCTATATCTCACCATACATTAACTTTGTATACTAGTACAGTAATGTACATTTGGTGCTATAACTCTGTTAAATGGGAAGATGTGAAGCTAATACTTGGTGTCAGCATTCACAGACATGTATGAAACATGTCCAATGAGTTTTTGAAATTTTTATAAATCTTTACATTTGCCCTATATCTCACCATACATTAACTTTGTATACTAGTACAGTAATGTACATTTGGTGCTATAACTCTGTTAAATGGGAAGATGTGAAGCTAATACTTGGTGTCAGCATTCACAGACATGTATGAAACATGTCCAATGAGTTTTTGAAATTTTTATAAATCTTTACATTTGCCCTATATCTCACCATACATTAACTTTGTATACCAGTACAGTAATGTACATTTGGTGCTATAACTCTGTTAAATGGGAAGATTTGAAGCTAATACTTGGTGTCAGCATTCACAGACATGTATGAAACATGTCCAATGAGTTTTTGAAATTTTTATAAATCTTTACATTTGCCCTATATCTCACCATACATTAACTTTGTATACCAGTACAGTAATGTACATTTGGTGCTATAACTCTGTTAAATGGGAAGATGTGAAGCTAATACTTGGTGTCAGCATTCACAGACATGTATGAAACATGTCCAATGAGTTTTTGAAATTTTTATAAATCTTTACATTTCCCTATATCTCACCATACATTAACTTTGTATACCAGTACAGTAATGTACATTTGGTGCTATAACTCTGGTAAATGGGAAGATGTGAAGCAAATACATGGTGTCAGCATTCACAGACATGTATGAAACATGTCCAATGAGTTTTTGAATTTTTTATAAATCTTTACATTTGCCCTATATCTCACCATACATTAACTTTGTATACCAGTACAGTAATGTACATTTGGTGCTATAACTCTGGTAATTGGGGAGATGTAAAGCTAATATTCGGTGTCACCATTCACAGACATGTATGAAACATGTCCAATGAGTTTTTGAAATTTTTATAAATCTTTACATTTGCCCTATATCTCACCATACATTAACTTTGTATACCAGTACAGTAATGTACATTTGGTGCTATAACTCTGTTAAATGGGAAGATGTGAAGCTAATACTTGGTGTCAGCATTCACAGACATGTATGAAACATGTCCAATGAATTTTTGAAATTTTTATAAATCTTTACATTTGCCCTATATCTCACCATACATTAACTTTGTATACCAGTACAGTAATGTACATTTGGTGCTATAACTCTGGTAAATGGGAAGATGTGAAGCTAATACTTGGTGTCACCATTCACAGACATGTATGTAACAAGTCCAATGAGTTTTTGAAATTTTTATAAATCTTTACATTTGCCCTATATCTCACCATACATTAACTTTGTATACCAGTACAGTAATGTACATTTGGTGCTATAACTCTGTTAAATGGGAAAATGTGAGACTAATATTTGGTGTCAGCATTCACAGACATGTATGAAGCATGTCCAATGAGTTTTTGAAATTTTTATAAATCTTTACATTTGCCCTATCTCTCCCCATACATTAACTTAACAAATGTACAATTAGTGTCGTAACTCTGCCAATTCGGAAATATACATGAAGCTTTAACTTGGTGTCTATATTCACAGACTTGTATGAAACTTTTACAAACTGTTTTAGAAATTTTGATTTCTACAGAAATTTGCCCTATCTCTCACTATACATTAACTAACCCTAATTGCGTAATACTATAAATGGCCGACCTTGAGTAGGTCTAAGAATGAAAATGCGGTACTGTATATATTTCTGAAAAAATAGAACTCTTTGAAAGATTTCTTATACACATGGATATGCACTGTGTAGTACTTGATTGTTGTTGAAGTAGTATTTATCCACATATATTATATGGATGTCGTTAAAGTGAAATTTTGCCGATCGACGGCCAACGAAACTCCAAAGGAAAAACGTTGGACCATACCGAACGCTACCATCCACGACGCTCAGAGGCCGGGATCGGTGGTAACGCTCTGCCGAGTTGAGCTTTGGGTGTCACTTGCGTGAGAAGAACCAGTTCTTCTCGATATGGCCGACTCATATGAATCCTAAGATATCAGATGCCAATCCCACATTACGTGGAACCCCCCCGAAATCCGGATTATTGGTGAGCACGTCTCTATGGCACCAACCGATTAGGAGACAGCTTCAGAGTCTAAGCGCTACCAACCCCTATGGGAACCGCAACCACCATAGAGATGTGTCCAGGTAGGCCTACTTTATAAGGTTTTGCGCTTCTATTTAAACAAGAAAATTTCAAAAGGAAACGATTGTGGTTGACGCAATTCCATACTTAAGAATAGGGCATTTGCGAGAAAAATGTAGTCAAATTATATCAAGTTAATTCGGGATGAGTGCATCGTTCCAAGCCATTTTAAAGGTATATCCAGTATTCTAGGTTCATCTAGAAACTGGGAAAATTGGATAGAATCCTGTAAGTGTCTTGATTGGCGGAGGAGACCAACTTTTCTGGTCCCATGTAGAAACGATTTTAGCGAGAGGTGTTCCGATATGAACGTAAACAGGTATAACCAGCCACACTCAATCTCAATTGCAGTAATAGCATAATGGCTACCTGCCTCTATATAAAGACCTTCCGACAGATGCTTTCTGGACTGTCCCTGCGTGTTTCTAGTTGCCCCATTCATGTCAAAACATTTTAACTTGGTATGCCGATAATTTGCATAATAGTATCGCACGATATATTAACTTTGTATACCAGTACTGTAATGTACTTTTGGTGCTATAACTCTGTTAAATGGGAAGATGTGAAGCTAATACTTGGTGTCAGCATTCACAGACATGTATGAAACATGTCCAATGAGTTTTTGAAATTTTTATAAATCTTTACATTTGCCCTATATCTCACCATACATTAACTTTGTATACTAGTACAGTAATGTACATTTGGTGCTATAACTCTGGTAAATGGGGAGATGTGAAGCTAATATTCGGTGTCACCATTCACAGACATGTATGAAACATGTCCAATGAGTTTTTGAAATTTTTATAAATCTTTACATTTGCCTTATATCTCACCATACATTAACTTTGTATACCAGTACAGTAATGTACATTTGGTGCTATAACTCTGTTAAATGGGAAGTTGTGAAGCTAATACTTGGTGTCAGCATTCACAGACATGTATGAAACATGTCCAATGAGTTTTTGAAATTTTTATAAATCTTTACATTTACCCTATATCTCACCATACATTAACTTTGTATATATTCCAGTACAGTAATGTACATTTGGTGCTATAACTCTGTTAAATGGGAAGATGTGAAGCTAATACTTGGTGTCAGCATTCACAGACATGTATGAAACATGTCCAATGAGTTTTTGAAATTTTTATAAATCTTTACATTTGCCCTATATCTCACCATACATAAATTTTGTATACTACTACAGTAATGTACATTTGGTGCTATAACTCTGGTAAATGGGAAGATGTGAAGCAAATACATGGTGTCAGCATTCACAGACATGTATGAAACATGTCCAATGAGTTTTTGAAATTTTTATAAATCTTTACATTTGCCCTATATCTCACCATACATTAACTTTGTATACCAGTACTGTAATGTACATTTGGTGCTATAACTCTGGTAAATGGGAAGATGTGAAGCTAATATTCGGTGTCACCATTCACAGACATGTATGAAACATGTCCAATGAGTTTTTGAAATTTTTATAAATCTTTACATTTGCCCTATATCTCACCATACATAAACTTTGTATATATACCAGTACAGTAATGTACATTTGGTGCTATAACTCTGTTAAATGGGAAGATGTGAAGCTAATACTTGGTGTCAGCATTCACAGACATGTATGAAACATGTCCAATGAGTTTTTGAAATTTTTATAAATCTTTACATTTGCCCTATATCTCACCATACATAAATTTTGTATACTACTACAGTAATGTACATTTGGTGCTATAACTCTGTTAAATGAGGAGATGTGAAGCTAATATTTGGTGTCACCATACACAGACATGTATGAAACATGTCCAATGAGTTTTTAAAATTTTTATAAATCTTTACATTTGCCCTATATCTCACCATACATTAACTTTGTATACCAGTACAGTAATGTACATTTGGTGCTATAACTCTGTTAAATGGGGAGATGTGAAGCTAATATTTTGTGTCAGCATTCACAGACATGTATGAAGCATGTCCAATGAGTTTTTGAAATTTTTATAAATCTTTACATTTGCCCTATCTCTCCCCATACATTAACTTAACAAATGTACAATTAGTGTCGTAACTCTGCCAATTCGGAAATATACATGTAGCTTTAACTTGGTGTCTATATTCACAGACTTGTATGAAACTTTTACAAACAGTTTTAGAAATTTTGATTTCTACAGAAATTTGCCCTATCTCTCACTATACATTAACTAACCCTAATTGCGTAATACTATAAATGGCCGACCTTGAGTAGGTCTAAGAATGAAAATGCGGTACTGTATATATTTCTGAAAAAATAGAACTCTTTGAAAGATTTCTTATACACATGGATATGCACTGTGTAGTACTTGATTGTTGTTGAAGTAGTATTTATCCACATATATTATATGGATGTCGTTAAAGTGAAATTTTGCCGATCGACGGCCAACGAAACTCCAAAGGAAAAACGTTGGACCATACCGAACGCTACCATCCACGACGCTCAGAGGCCGGGATCGGTGGTAACGCTCTGCCGAGTTGAGCTTTGGGTGTCACTTGCGTGAGAAGAACCAGTTCTTCTCGATATGGCCGACTCATATGAATCCTAAGATATCAGATGCCAATCCCACATTACGTGGAACCCCCCCGAAATCCGGATTATTGGTGAGCACGTCTCTATGGCACCAACCGATTAGGAGACAGCTTCAGAGTCTAAGCGCTACCAACCCCTATGGGAACCGCAACCACCATAGAGATGTGTCCAGGTAGGCCTACTTTATAAGGTTTTGCGCTTCTATTTAAACAAGAAAATTTCAAAAGGAAACGATTGTGGTTGGCGCAATTCCATACTTAAGAATAGGGCATTTGCGAGAAAAATGTAGTCAAATTATATCAAGTTAATTCGGGATGAGTGCATCGTTCCAAGCCATTTTAAAGGTATATCCAGTATTCTAGGTTCATCTAGAAACTGGGAAAATTGGATAGAATCCTGTAAGTGTCTTGATTGGCGGAGGAGACCAACTTTTCTGGTCCCATGTAGAAACGATTTTAGCGAGAGGTGTTCCGATATGAACGTAAACAGGTATAACCAGCCACACTCAATCTCAATTGCAGTAATAGCATAATGGCTACCTGCCTCTATATAAAGACCTTCCGACAGCTGCTTTCTGGACTGTCCCTGCGTGTTTCTAGTTGCCCCATTCATGTCAAAACATTTTAACTTGGTATGCCGATAATTTGCATAATAGTATCGCACGATATATTAACTGTGTATACCAGTACAGTAATGTACTTTTGGTGCTATAACTCTGGTAAATGGGAAGATGTGAAGCTAATACTTGGTGTCAGCATTCACAGACATGTATGAAACATGTCCAATGAGTTTTTGAAATTTTTATAAATCTTTACATTTACCCTATATCTCACCATACATTAACTTTGTATACCAGTAGAGTAATGTACATTTGGTGCTATAACTCTGTTAAATGGGGAGATGTGAAGCTAATACTTGGTGTCAGCATTCACAGACATGTATGAAACATGTCCAATGAGTTTTTGAAATTTTTATAAATCTTTACATTTGCCTTATATCTCACCATACATTAACTTTGTATACTAGTACAGTAATGTACATTTGGTGCTATAACTCTGGTAAATGGGAAGATGTGAAGCTAATACCATTCACAGACATGTATGAAACATGTCTAATGAGTTTTTAAAATTTTTATAAATCTTTACATTTGCCCTATATCTCACCATACATTAACTTTGTATACCAGTACAGTAATGTACATTTGGTGCTATAACTTTGTTAAATGGGAAGATGTGAAGCTAATACTTGGTGTCAGCATTCACAGACATGTATGAAAGATTTTGAATGAGTTTTTGGAAATTTTTATGGATAATTATATTTTGTCCTATGTCTCACCATACATTGATTTGGTATACGTACCAGAATTTTATGAACATTTAGGGTTGTAACTCTGTTTAATGGAAATATGTGAAGCTAATAGTTGGTGTCAGCATTCACAGAGAGCTATAAAGCACGTCCAATGCGTTTTTTGAAATTTTGATGAATATTTGTATTTTGCCCTAAGTTTCACCATACATTCATGTATTATAAATTATATATGGATATAGATACTACGTACTTCAAAGATAATCAACTACACAGTGCACGTGCCTATCCAGTAGTTTAAGAAATCTTTGAAAAGCATTCTAGTTTTTCAGATGTGTATCTTGTAATCTCATAGCTAACATTCTTATGGTCGGCCATTTATAGTATTGCGCAATTAATAGTGTATTAACGTATGCCCTTACATACATTAACTTCTCATAGTAAACTAAAATCTTGTTGCGTTTTGTTTTCCAGATGTCCTAGGCACTGTTGCAAGCACTTGACCCTAACTTTTTACTTAAATACTTTATTAAATTTGTGTGAATGTGAAAGAGCATATGTTCAGGTTGGTGAGACAATGTCTTCTCTCTCCTCTGCCCATTCAATAGGACGGCCACTCTGTGGGAGCCTCTTGACAACATCACAGAGGATCTTAGTATGACTCACTCCATTAGGCTGAGATGTATATGTAAGCACCACCCGACTGAGAAGGGGGCCATTGGCACTTGGTCTTATATGCCTGTGCACTACTGACAGCCCAGGTAACATCTGCTTCAGTGAAGCATTAGTACAGAATGCCATTATAAAACCTGACCTAGACTCGCACTGTGCTGTGCTGACATTCTGCCTGCTAGACAAGTCTGGCAGGCCACGCCCACTTTCCCACAATGGTTGAGATGGGACCTCGAGCCACCTATCTGGGGAAGCGTTCTGAGCTGTTACTGAACTGTCAGCCTTGTGTCGCTCTTGAGATTGATCTAGCAATGGAACTAAATGGCACAGTGCCATTGGATGAGACATGCTCGTTACAGTCTCCAGGCAGCCACTTGAAAACCTGTATGAAGATGTGAAACCCTTTCAGTAACTCAGTCTGGAGTAAGGAAGCCAGCCAAGCCAGATAACGTACCCATTTCTACTAACCAGTAAACCCATATACCCTCCTCCATTGCCAGCTACTGCAGTCAGCGTGCCCTCCAGCTCCCTCACGTGACCAGGGTGGGCTGGCCCCTTGAGGGCCTTGCACTGTCCGACCACCCTAATCTCTTTGGAGGGCAATACCCAGCTACCAATAAAGTCAATCCCCCTATCTCCAGCTCTGCCTCGATGGGACAGCTGAAATGAATAATTGCGCAACGCTTTTACTGATAAAAGCTCGTAGGTTCGACCGATGGCTGCTTTACTAGGCATCGTCCATTTTGATGACGTCACTAACTTTAGCCGGGATTTGGCGCCAACCAGTTACTTACAGATAAGCCTTCTCTATCGCAAAGATGCCTCTACCTGACTATTCTGAAGAGAAAGGTAATGCTTTACATGCTTTGTCATGCTTTGGTATTCTTTAACGTAACTACTTTTACTTAAAGAAAAATGTAAGAATTTCTTGAAAGATTTTTACGAAGAAACTGACAGTGGAAAGTCGTACACTTATGCGGAACAGTTGGTAAGTTTCAGTGCAAAACCTCTGTTTGAGGTCGACCTTGTTCCGTTGCTGTTAGAAACGCCTGGCTCACCGCGAGCAAGTCGAGCTTCTCGTCAGTATCGACGATGTCTGTGAGATTGATCCAGAACTAGCGCAGGCCATTCAGCAGAATACTAGGAGGTACTCGCAAATCTTTTCAGAAGCTGTCACCGAGTTGCTTCCCCAATTCAAAACGCGAGAAGTGTTGGCAAAGGACATTTTGGATGTGTACATTGAACACAGACTTCTCCTGCAGCAACGCCTCAGGGGCAGTGGCTCCACGAGGGATCCGAGGAACATGTACCCACCAGAATTGCTACAAAGATTGTGAGTGCAGTCTCGTATGTTCGCATAGCACACCCATCACATGCTAACCCCGCCCATCACATACTAGCCCCGCCCATCACATGCTAACCCCGCCCATCACATACTAGCCCCGCCCATCACATGCTAACCCCACCCATCACATACTAGCCCCGCCCATCACATACTAGCCCCGCCCATCACAGCTAACCCCACCCATCACATTCCCTTGGTTACCTTAGTGACATCCACTTTAAAGCAGCAGCTACACAACGGCCGTTGTCTGTTAGAGAAGTTAGAGCTGACAGCATTGGAAAGCTGGTCTCTGTTAGAGGGATAGTTACCAGGGCAACAGAAGTCAAGCCGGTCATGGTTGTAGCAACTTACACCTGCGATCAGTGTGGAGCGGAGTCCTACCAACCAGTAAGTTCTCTCGTGTGACCTCTTGTAAGTTCTCTCATGTGACCTCTTGTAAGTTCTCTTATGTGACCTCTTGTAAGTTCTCTCGTGTGACCTCTTGTAAGTTCTCTCGTGTGACCTCTTGTAAGTTCTCTCATGTGACCTCTTGTAAGTTCTCTTATGTGACCTCTTGTAAGTTCTCTCGTGTGACCTCTTGTAAGTTCTCTCGTGTGACCTTTGTAGATCCGTTCTCCAGTATTCATGCCTTTAGTGACATGTCCCGGTGAGGAATGTCAGAAAAATAAATCCGGTGGCAGACTCTATTTGCAGACACGAGGATCCAAGTTTGAGAAATTCCAGGAAATTAAAATTCAGGAAAATGTAAGTAACCACAATGCACTCAGCTGCTAAATGACTTAATGAGATTGTTACCATGGTTACTCTGGTTGCTATGTGTGTAGAGTGATCAGGTACCAGTTGGAAGTATTCCACGTACAATGACTGTGTATGCTCGTGGAGAGGTAACTAGACTAGCCATGCCAGGAGACCACGTCAGCATTACAGGAGTGAGTTGGCACTGTGGAGGCCTGTGTGTGTTGTGACAACCTCTCTGTCCAAAGGTGTACTTGCCGATGGCGCAACAAGGATTCAGAGCAATGACTCAAGGACTGCTCTCAGATACATACCTGGAGGCCCATGTAAGATGTGTTGTCATGGCAACTGTAACCATCATTGTTAACACAGCACCTATATGATACTGTCTATCTCTCTGTACAGAGGATAGCCAAGATAAAGAAGATGGATGAAGATGAAAGCGAGTCACCAGCACTGAGTGAAGAGGAGATTGACAGTTTAGTCTCTGAACAAAACCTGTATGACAAGCTTGCCTCCTCTCTGGCACCAGAGATCTACGGGCATGAGGACATTAAGAAGGCACTTCTTCTCCTGCTGGTCAGCGGAGTGGACAAATCGCCTCATGGCATGAAGATCCGTGGCAGTATCAATGTCTGTCTCATGGGAGACCCTGGGGTGGCCAAGAGCCAGCTGCTCTCCTACATTGACCGGCTGGCCCCTCGCAGTAAGTCTTCCTGTTCTGCCCAGTGTCACTAGTGGATGCATGTTCATGTGCTCTTGTAGGTCAGCTCACAACGGGGCGTGGCAGCTCGGGGGTGGGGCTGACCGCTGCTGTCATGAAGGACAACATTACTGGTGAGATGACCTTGGAAGGTGGAGCTCTGGTTCTGGCAGACCAGGGAGTGTGCTGCATTGACGAGTTTGATAAGATGATGGAGGCAGACAGAACTGCAATACACGAAGTTATGGAGCAGCAGACTGTATCGATAGCAAAGGTACGTGTGTAGGTATGTGTGTAGGCTGATGCCACACGACTGTTCTGTTTCCTATAGGCTGGGATCATGACGACTCTCAATGCTCGCGTGTCCATCTTGGCCGCTGCTAATCCAGCTTACGGACGCTACAACATCAAAAAGTCCGCAGAAGCCAACATTCAACTACCAGCTGCCCTCTTGTCACGCTTTGACCTTTTGTGGCTAATCAGAGACAAGTGTGACTCGGAGAATGACCTTCGGTGAGATCCTCTTCTCTTTGAGAGGAGCGAGAGCAGCCGTTCACTGTACTCACTTTATTTGCAGGTTGGCTCAGCATGTGACGTATGTTCACCAGCACTCGGTGCAGCCACCTTCACAGTTTGAACCTCTAGACATGAAACTGATGAGGTGAGTAAGGAAAGGGTTTATGTAGTCACGTAATCTGACATTGTCCTCTCTGCGGCAGTCGCTACATTGCTGCTGCCAAGCTGCACAATCCAGTCATCCCAGAGGGACTTACTGACTTTATCGTTGGCATGTATGTGGACCTGCGGAGGGAGGCCCGGGCCAACAGGGGTGGGATGAACCAGACGTTCACTTCAGCACGAACCTTGCTGGCACTCCTGCGATTGTCTACTGCTCTGGTAAGGACAGCTACTGCTGATTGGACTAGTTTAACAGTAGCTCTGTGTGTAGGCACGCTTGAGGCTGGTGGACGTGGTGGAACGAGAGGATGTGGAGGAGGCAATGCGACTGATGGAGATGTCCAAACAGTCTCTGCAAGAGGATGATCGGGGAAAGCGCCACGTCAGACCCATTGATGCCATCTACTCATTAATCAGAGAAATGGCTGAACCAGACACAGTCAGGTACAGCCAGCCCAGGCTGTAAAAGACACTATATTATTGTAACATTATGCAGGTTTGAGGATGCCCGGCAAAGAATTTTGGCAAAAGGATTCACTCCCGACCAATTTGAAACTTGCTTAGAGGAATACGAGAGACTGAATGTTTGGCAGATCAACCAGTCAAGAACACAAATCCTATTTATTTGATGCTCAAGAAAACTTAAACATTTTGTTTAGTTTGTGATACGTAATTATTGATACTACATATGTTATTAACTTGGAAATGGAAATGATAACATAACAAATAGCAAAACTTCAATGTTTGTTATGTTTGCGGGGACTACGACTTCTGCTCCTTCGATGTTGCCGTGGTGACCTAGATCTTGATCTCCTCCTTTTTGAACGTGATGAATGACGAGATCTACTTGGTGATTTTGACCTGTGCCTGCTTCTTGAGGACTTTCTGTTGGGAGAGGGTGGCGACCTTGATCTTCCCTTGTCCTTCTTTTTACCAGGTTCCTCCCCTTCTTCTGATGATGGGGATCCACCCTTTTTGGTCCCTTGCGGAGATTCAGTTGCAGCAACTTCTATCTCCTGTAAATAAAGCTCATTTGTGTTAAAACACTGAATAGTCACTCAAAATGAATGCACCTACTCGAAGTAATTTCTGTCGATACTTGTCAGCTTTCTTCTCAATCTCCTCTTTACTGTAAGCATGTGACTCCAATGCATCTACCAGTTCTAGAACTTTCATCTAACAAGACAAATAACTCTAAATCCACCATCCTTACCTCCACATCTCTCCCCCATCCTTACCTCCACATCTCTCCCCCATCCTTACCTCCACATCACTCCCCCATCCTTACCTCCACATCACTCCCCCATCCTTACCTCCACATCACTCCCCCATCCTTACCTCCACATCACTCCCCCATCCTTACCTCCACATCACTCCCCCATCCTTACCTCCACATCACTCCCCCATCCTTACCTCCACATCACTCCCCCATCCTTACCTCCACATCACTCCCCCATCCTTACCTCCACATCACTCCCCCATCCTTACCTCCACATCACTCCCCCATCCTTACCTCCACATCACTCCCCCATCCTTACCTCCACATCACTCCCCCATCCTTACCTCCACATCACTCCCCCATCCTTACCTCCACATCACTCCCCCATCCTTACCTCCACATCTCTCAGTTTCTTTCTTCGCTCTTCATCAATGCTTTGATCACTCCCCGAGCTTGCTACATTCCTAATAAGGTGAGGGGTCACACAATACCACCTTACAAAAATAAAATGTCTTACTTCTGGGAGTTGGATGTGGTTCCATCATCAGCTGTATCGTCCCACTTTGATTTGACCACTGGTGCAACACTTACTGCAGGTCCTGCTTGTGTGATTGCACAATCACAGTAGAAGGCAGTCAATCGCTACTGATCACAGGCTTACCAGGTGATTCCTCCTTGGCAAGTGGGAGAGGATCCAGTGGTTCACCATCCAAGTCATCCAATGGAACACCGTCCAGATCCTCATCCATCCCACCCTCCACCTGTGGCACAAGCCCACTGAAGTCTATTGGCTTGTTGAAGTCCATGGGTATACCATCTGAACGAGACAGCAGCAATCACACACACAGAGAGTGTACAGCAAACAGTGGAGAACTGACCCAGATCATCTTGTTCTGTGTCCATTGGCGCTCCATCCACATCAGAAGGGTGCTCTTCAGGTGAATCAGCTTGTTTGATTTTCATTAAAGCAGCAACTGTCTCCTAAAGTCACACGCATGTCACATGTGGGTCACATGTCAGCAGCAGACTGAGCTTTATATCAAGTACACTTACAAATGCTTTCCTCTTCTCCTGTTCCTCTATTGTGTGGCCGAGGAATGCTGTAATCACTTTAGTAATAAAGTCCCAGTGAAATATCGACTGCTCCTGCAAAGCTTTCAGGACAGCCATCACTCGTTTCTATGGAAACAAAAGTGCCATATTTCAAACACTGCACTCAAGAGGTCCTGTGTTAACCACCTTGAAAGAAAGAGCTAAAGACTTCTTTTCAATGCTCCGGTGGACAGTGTGCAGGTGCTCTACAATAGTCATCAATCTGCTCTCAAAGCTACAAAATTGATGTGAAATAGTGGCTAGCATTGCCTAGCAACCACGACACCCCTCACCTCTTCCTGAACAGCATAATCTTGTGTTGCTTGGATCCAGTGTTCTGCAGAATGTCGTTCATCAGATACAGTCTTGCTACCTTATAAGGAAGTGGGGTCTCTGGAATGCACAAGGACTCCGTAATACACTCCACAATCTAATAAGAAGCCATATAACAACTAGCTCACTCCCACTATACATGGGTGGGACAACTAGCTCACTCCCACTATACATGGGTGGGACAACTGGCTCACTCCACTATACATGGGTGGGACAACTAGCTCACTCCCACTATACATGGGTGGGACAACTAGCTCACTCCCACTATACATGGGTGGGACAACTAGTTCACTCCCACTATACATGGGTGGGATAGCTAGCTCACTCCACTATACATGGGTGGGACAACCAGCTCACCTCAAGTGCACTCTCAGAATGCTCTATACACCATTGCATATTTTCAGATACAGAACTCCTCTCCATAGTAATATTGTGCAACCTTTCCTCTAATTCTTCTCTGTGCCTGAAGTTAAATAGGTAACCTAGCAACGTTTCACAATACCTAGCAACACAGGACATACTTGGTAACAAGCTGTCCCTTCTTCACAATGTCCTCCACAGGAGGCATGAGATGCGCCCGCAGGTTCTTCAACGGCGGAGGAGTCCAAAGGGAACCACTTTGGAACATGTGGAAATCAGCAGTTTTCCAAGTTTCTGGGGAATCCCCCTACAAAACACTTGTCTGAACACTTACACACACACATACATACAAACAATCTGTTTACATTGAGTATGGAGAAGAGTTTCCATCGATAGTAGACATGTTCTGGGGATTTGTTGTCAAACAGGAAACTGAAGTAACGGAAGGGACTGACTGATGCAAGAGTATTGTGCATTGGGTGTGCGGTCCAGTAACCTAAACTTTGAGTTGCCCATTTCTCTGTGCATTATCAGTGCCTCAAACATGTGACCTTCTCTGATTACAAACTCTATCATTCGATGGATCATCCTCAGGATGTCTCTGTCCTGAGGTATTGTCACTTTAACTGTAGTACTGTAGAGAACCTGATGAACAAGAGTGAGTGATAGGGATGGAGCGGAAGAGGAGGAGTGAGGTATACCTTCTCCACATTATTCTTGTCAATTTGAGATTCCTTCATTCCTTTCTTGAGTTGAGCATTAAATGGCAGCCCAGAGGGAGGGTCTGGCTGCATGGCATCCTCCTTATTAGGAGGCACATAGATGGGGTTGGGTGGGAGGGGCACAGCCTTGCCCCACCCAATTTGAATGGGAAATCCCATTATCTCTGAATCTATGAGAGTGACATTATGCAATATTTGGGAGGATTGTGCAATACTCAAGTGTTGCATAAGAACCTCTCATGTCCTCCAAACAGGCCTCTGCATCCATTCTGTTCATAAAGGCCACAAAACCACAGTTTTTGTTGCGTGAGCGCTCCTCTTCAGTGCGTGGCCACATCACCTTCACACTGGCCAAGCTGCCATATCTTCCAAAAGTGTGACACAACATTTCCTCGTTCATCTGAAGGAGACAGGACATAACATGTAAAAGGCAAATTGATCAATCTGACAGACACTCACTTTTGGGTGTATATTCCCTATGTACAAGTTTGTGGTGAGGGGATTTCCCGTGTCATGTGACCCCAAGGTAACAGCATCAAATTCTTGAACTGTATATCACGAGATCGGTTGCTATATTAACAATCCTTCATTCACAAACTCTAATGTAAGAACTGACCTTTGAACTTGTCTTCTGAGAGAACCTCTGGTGCATCGTGGGGCAGTAATCCCTGTGTCTTCATCTTGCGTCTCTCTTGTCTCTCTTCTTGGTGCTTCCTCAATTCTTCTCTGAACATTTCAAGAACAGTTTTTCCTTTCTCTTTCTTCTTTTTCTGAAAGAGACACATTCCTCAAAGAGCAGCCAAGTACACGTGCAGTAGGTCTTACTGGTGTCTTGGCTTCTGCTTCATCTTCTTTTTTACTTTCCAACAATTTATGAGAAAGTTTGTACATTAAACCAGCTTTTGAAGCATCTTCCTCTACACAAGTAAAACTTAGTAAAACTCTGTAAAACATAGTGGTACTTGTATACCTTTGCTCTCCGGGTTAATTGTGCTTCCCCTTACAAATGTCTTAGCAGAAGTTCCTTTGTCAGAGAACGATTCTACAAAGTCTTCATAAGCCTTGGCTGCCTGCTCGTGATCCAACTGCAAACCACCATCACGGACAGTCAATAAACACTTTGTGTGCTCAGCAGATCACGTTCAAACAAACCTTCTTTTTGTCTTCCTTTTCTGCCTTCTTCTTTGTGAAGGGATTAATTTTAAGGTTTATTGATTGCTATAAGATGAAATAACTTGTGCAATAGAGATAAGACTCACCTATTAATATTAATGCAGACTTACCTTGGACGCCATTTATATTCACGTGACCAAATGTTGCGTAATTATAGAAAATGGCTGTCCATTTGTAAGGTCATCACCACACTCTAGAAACCAGTACAACCAGAGAAGACTAAATTTAGATATAAACTTATCTCTTGGCAGGTGAGAACGGTTCGCTACGTAAGCACGTTATTTCTTCGAACTTGTACGAATAGTATTCTTCAATTTGTTTTACAGTATTGACATGACAGAGCCTCCATCTAAGAAGATCAAGTTGCCCAAGGCTGCCAAAGTGAAAAATAAACTTCCGGCGGAAGTTCAGATTACTGCTGAGCAGCTCCTTCGAGAAGCCAATGCAAAGCAGTTGGAGAAGACAGCACCTCCACCGAAACAGAAGATAACCAACAAGTACGAGCTGCAAGCGTATCAGTTACAGAAGAGAAAGGAATTTGAAGACAACTTGAGGAAGAATCGCACTGTTCTATCTCACTGGTTAAAGTACGCCAAATGGGAGGAGAGCCAGCAAGAGTATGCTAGAGCACGTTCCATCTATGAGAGGGCCCTGGATAATGATCATCGCAACATCACCATCTGGTTGAAATATGCTGAGATGGAAATGAGACTGCGGCAAGTCAACCATGCCAGAAACATTTGGGACAGAGCGGTGACACTCCTTCCGCGGGCAAGCCAGTTCTGGTTCAAGTACACCTACATGGAGGAGATGCTGGACAACGTGGCAGGTGCTCGACAAGTGTTTGAGCGCTGGATGCAGTGGGAGCCAGAGGAGCAGGCATGGCTGTCCTACATCAAGATGGAGCTGAGGTACAAAGAGGTCGAGCGGGCAAGAGCCATTTATGAACGTTTTGTACAAGTGCATCCATTGGTCAAGAATTGGGTGCGGTTTGCCAAGTTTGAGAGAGCACAGGGTTCTGTTGCTCGGAGCAGACAGGTCTACGAACAGGCAGTGGAGTTCTATGGAGAATCACTGATGGAGGAAGAGCTATTTATTGCCTTTGGAAAATTTGAGGAGAGTTGCAAGGAGTACGACAGAGCACGTGTGATCTACAAGTATGCTCTTGACCACATCTCCAAAGAGGATGCCAGGGAGCTGTTCAAAGTGTACACCCAGTTTGAGAAGAAATTTGGCGACAGATCCGGTATAGAGAATGTCATTATTAGCAAAAGGCGCTTCCAGTACGAAGAGGAAGTGAAGGCCAACCCAATGAACTATGATGCCTGGTTCGACCTGATCCGTTTGGTGGAGGAGGAGACGCCGGTGGAACAGGTGCGGGAGGTGTATGAGAGAGCCATATCCAACGTACCTCCTTCTCAGGAGAAGAGGTTTTGGCGACGCTATATCTACCTATGGATATACTATGCCCTCTACGAGGAACTGACAGCAGGTGATGTGGACCGGACTCGGCAAGTTTACAAAGCTTGCATAGAACTGTTACCACACAAGAAATTCACTTTTGCCAAGGTCTGGATCATGTATGCCCATTTTGAGGTACGTCAGAAGGACCTGACCTCCGCTCGCAAGATCTTGGGTTCGGCACTTGGTCACTGCCCGAAACCAAAGGTGTACAAAAGCTACATTGAAATGGAGCTGCAATTGAGGGAGTTTGATCGCTGCAGAAAGTTGTATGAAAAGTTTTTAGAGCACAGTCCATCCAATTGTAGCATTTGGATCAAATATTCTGAGCTGGAATCCATTCTCGGTGACACTGACCGGTCCAGGGCCATCTACGAGCTGGCAGTGGAGCAGCCGGTTATGGATATGCCCGAGGTGCTGTGGAAGAGCTATATTGATTTTGAGATTGAACTTGATGAGTTTGATAGAGTGCGCAGTTTGTACCGGCGGTTGCTGGAGCGTACTCAGCATGTGAAGGTCTGGATCAGTTTGGCCAAATTTGAGGAGAACCAGGAGCAGTATGAGGCCTGCCGAAGTGTGTTCCAAGAGGCCTCGGAGATGGTGAGGAGGGAGGGATCGGAGCAGAGGGTGATGTTGCTGGAGGCTTGGAGAGACTTTGAGACAGCCCACGGAGACCCGGACTCACAAGAGAGAGTGAAGAGGAAACTGCCTAAAAAGGTGAAGAAACGTCGTAAGATCCAGTTGGAGGACGGAAGTGAAGGTGGATGGGAGGAGTACTGGGACTACATATTTCCAGAGGATGATGCCAGTGCTCCAGGTCTCAAACTGCTGGAGCTAGCAAAGCAGTGGAAGAGGAGGCAGCTTGTGAGTGATAGTGACTCCGAGGAGAGCAGCGGAGAGAGCGACAGGGAGAGCGACAGGGAACAGCCAAAGGTTCTGCAGCACCTGGATCAAGACAGTTCCAATTCTGACTAACTTGACACATACACAACATGCACATATATCGTTATGATATCGAAAAGTTTATATTATCGAAATTTAATCGTGGCGGGTTTTCCAATGTGTGCTGCAAGATGAGCTGTTCGTCTCCGTCGCGATTGCCCTTCATAGACGGTTGGGATCTGATGCAGACCCTCGGAGAAGGCACGTATGGCGAGTAAGTTGTCTCATTCGCGCAAGTAAGCTGGTCAATCTTATTAGCCAGTGATATAGACGAGATCACTAATTTTCAATGATGAAACTGTTGGAAGCTGATTGACTACAATAAAGTGAATCTCTCCTTTTCTTAGAGTGAAACTGGCAGTAAATAAGACTACGAGGGAGTGTGTCGCTGTAAAGATACTTCACTCAACAGGAAAAGATGTTGTCAGTCACGAGAGTTTAAAGAAGGAGGTACCAGAAACTGCTTTATGTTGTTCGCTTTGAGGGAATGCTTGTTTGTCTGTCTAGATTTGCATTATGAAAATGTTGAAACATGAACATATCATACGTTTCTATGGTGACCGTAAAGTGGATACAATTAATTATCTCTTTCTTGAGTATGCTGATGGAGGCGAACTATTTGATAGAATAGGTAAATGTTCCCATGATAGCCATAGGCGTAGGACGGTCACTTCTTCCATTCTCAATTTAGAGCCTGATTTGGGAATGGAACCTGGTTTAGCACAGCACTTCTTCAAGCAGCTCCTGGATGGTGTAGTATGTCAATCATTTTCTCTTCCAGTGAAGGGACTTTGCATGTGTGTCTGTACTGTAGGAGTACTTGCACCAGAGGGGCGTGGCCCACAGAGACATTAAACCGGAGAACCTCCTCCTGGATGGATATGGTACAGTCACTACTATATTAGCTGCCTACTCTCCATGCTCCCTATTGCACCCAACTTTAGATACTCTAAAGATTTCAGATTTCGGTCTCTCGACACTGTTTCGCTACCAGGGCAAGGAACGTCTGCTGAACAAGTGTTGTGGTACTGAGCCATACGTGGCCCCTGAGGTGTATGCTGGAATGGAGTACCACGCAGAAGGGGCGGACCTGTGGTCCTGCGGAATAGTGTTGACAGCCTTGCTGAGTGGAGGTAGGTGGAGTCAGTTTGTGATGTCACATGCCAGCCTGTGATGATGTCATGTGATGTCACATAGAGTTGCCCTGGGATGCCCCAACTCCAAAGTGCAAGTCGTTCACAGAGTGGTGCGGCCACAACTACTTTGTGTCTCCTTGGAGCAAGATTGGCAACGAGCCCCTGGCCCTGCTAAAGAAGATGCTGCACAGGAGTCCCTCAAAGAGATATAATATCAGTGAAATAAAGGATCACATTTGGTGCAAAAAGTCAGTTTTAACTGTCTATCACTGGAGCAGAACATGACTGGTCTGATTCTGTAGGAGTTATTCTGTTATTCGGTCACCATCGATGGACAGCAATGGTCAGTACATAACCAAAGTCTGACAGCACTTGACAAGCTCTGTTGCTCCCTGTAGCTCTGGCACTGATGTCCCCAACGCACCATCGGTCTGCCAAGAGGGTCAGGATAGACAGCTCCCCAAGGTACCAGGAGAGAGCCGACAGAGTAGTCACCTCTTCACAGCCCGTGCATTTTGGGGAGGCCACCATCAGCAGTGAGGCTGCCACGCCTCCCAAGGAGTGCTTCACCCAGCCCTCCAGATTTGATGAGCTTATTATTGGCACTCAGCTACCTTGCACTCCCGGGGCTTCACAGGTATATTATATATTAATCTTTGTGCAAACACTTGTGGTTCTTACAATAGCACTTGTGGTTCTCTTATCTCTCAGCCTCCCTTCCAGCGTTTGGTCATGCGTATGACCAGGTTCTACACAAGATTGGCAGCAGATGCAGTTTGGGCTAAATTAACTAGGACACTGGAAAAGCTTGGCTATGATCTGAAAGCAGCCAAGGATCTGGTGGGTTCAGTCGCCATGCGGTGTTGACAGCCTTTGAGAGCCTCCTGTTGAATCATCTCTGTGTATAGGTCAGTCTGACTGTCAGCATGGAGGACCCCAGGGGAAATCCCCTTGTCTTCAAAGCATCCCTTTTTCAATTACAGCCGCAACTCATATTGGTAGATTTTCGGAGGTCAAAGGTCAGATACCTCAGTTTCATATTATTATTATTATTAGCCTTAGCTCTCTCCTCCTATATATATGTGTGTGTGTAGGGTGATGGCTTGGAGTTTAAAAGGACATTCAAGAAGATCAAAGCTAAACTATCAGATATCATTTGCAAGCCCCCCACTCTCTCATAACACCAAGGCCTTGTTCACTCATTAAATTATTGTGCAATATATTACAAACTCAATAATTAACGTTTTTGTCTCTGTAGTTATGCTGTAGTTAAAAGCTGTCATGGCACAGCAGGTGAAAAGTACAGAAATACACTGCATTTATAACAAGTTCTTTTCAAACATGATTCTATCAAAGCCGTCAGGAGGTGGAAAGGAAAAGTCCATAAATGCTACATCCAAGATGGCTCCTTCGTCCACTAAAGATGGAAAAGGCCAAGTCAATCCACATCTCATCTGCTGGCAGCTTGCTTACCATAAAAGACTGGATAGACGGTTCCACGTATGCCAGTCACTGGACAGTCCAAAGACTTGCCATTAAGAAAAAAGTTTAGTTCTACGTGATCGTAACTGCAGCTCTGCATGAGGAATGGTAAACACTACTTGTATACACGCACGAGAGAGACAATTCAAACCGACTACATATGTGAACATGAACTACTAACAACAATGTCACCCTCTTGCGGTGTGTCTCTGGCTGTAGTCTGCACTTCACCGTTGTGGTACACCTTGCCATTGCAGTGCAGCACCCAACTCTGTGAGGTTGTCCCCAGCGGTGCCGCATCCAACTGCACCCCAGGGCAAGCCACGCCCACTCCCCAGACACCTGCGTGTTGAGGAAACAACATTTAGGCGCCATTCGGCACTTATTGGTATAAGACAAGCGCCGAATAGGCGCCTACAGCCGGTGTTACCACTTACCTCCTGATTGGACCTTCATTTCAAAGTAACTCTTATTTTGAACCAGTGGGGCGTTAGCCAGTGCGCCCCCTGTTCCGCAAATTCGTCTACCTGATTTGACTATAACTGTGTCGACACCTGTAATGGCAGAGAATACGGAAGTGAGCTCTCGGGACAATTTAAACTAAATCGTCTTATTCTCACTTACCCATTCTGTTTGTGTCAAGAACGACGTGTTGAACGTCCTTCAAGCGGACCGGACCGGGATCTGGTTCGCCGCAGAGACACCGCCACAAACAGGAACAAGAAAACATCGCCTCTTTTCTAAACTAAAACAATACCTATTACATCATAGGTCACCTGACTTGGTAAATCCATCACAGAAATATAGACGACTTTCGGCTGGCAAAATAACAGATCGCAATATACATATACTACACGATAGAGTACAGATATACTTGTGACCAGACTGTACATTTGTGAATTGTCTATCTGACGTGTCGTGCCGACCACGATCTCTTATTAAACTCTACCTACTTCATTACGAAATGTATTAATTAACAAATTGAATTTGTTAAGACTTGTATCAGTTGAACCTTAGCACTAGTAAGATGTTACGAGTTTTATGTAATAGCCAGTAATAGGTTACTTAATGATATTCATTAGCACCGCGAATGTTCCACTGTTCGGAAGCTTAGAAGCATGGCGTTCCGCTCATTTCGTTTTCCCATTCTGCGATTTGGCCTCCGAGCTCTCACACGTACGGCAGGTACGTACATATCGCTGCGTATATTTTAGGATCTACAAGCAAATGACATGTTTCACTGGTCCTTTAGCTCGCAGTGTTCTGACCGCGAACAACTCGAGAGGGCGAGCTGTTTGGGCTTCGGCTCTACTGTCAGCCGGAGCATTTGCGCTGTACAAGCTGAACGAGGAAGATATCTTACCATCTCTGAGGGCGGCAGAAGTCACGCCTCAACCGACCGTGAGCACTTAACGCTAGATCATCTGTACTCTCTACACCTTTCTCTCTCTCTATCCCTCTCACAGGTGATATCAGAGACGAAGGCGCATGCAGTGTACATCTGGATCGACGTAAAGCCCTCATCAGACTGTAAAGCGGTGGCTAAGGCGGTCGCCAATGTCGAGAAAGTAGTGAACGACATTGTTCCTCCTGCGGAGGCGGACGAGGATGATGAAATTTGGGCGGGCGTGGCTTTTGGACCAAACTTTTACAAGAGGGTGAGTGTGTAATGTTCCATATAAAATGGCTGCCCTCATGACTGACTGCGTGGGTGTAGGTGACTGGGGCGAGGGCAAAGTGCGACAACTTTGACCATCACACGAGAAAGTGTCCCTTGGGACTGATGCCAGCTTCGGGAGGAGATGTGTTTGTTCATGCCAAGTCCAATAACAGAGGAAACTTGTTTGAATTTGCTAAAGAGTTTATACACAAGCTCCCAAAGGATTCTATTTGCTGCTTTGAAGATGTTTACGGGTATGTGTACAAGAATGGAAGAGATATGAGCGGGTTTGTTGATGGTACAGAGAATCCTGCTGATGAAGATGATCGTAAGAAGGTTGCCTTGACAACCACAGGTGGTAGCTACTTGGTAAGTGTCTCCGTAGAGCATATATACCTAATGCACGTTCAGCATTTCCTTAGATAACTCAAAAGTGGGTGCATGATTTTGATTGCATACACGGTACCAAAGAGAAGGTGCTGGAAGGATGGGTGGGCAGGACACTGGAAGACAGTATTGAACTAAAGAACAAACCTGCCTTCTCTCATGTTGCCCGCATGGTTGGAACGACCACACCCAACCAGCCCAAACCCTTTGAGCTGGTGCGCCAGTCTCAGCCTTATGGTACAGTGTCGGGAGACTCTGGTCTGTTCTTTATTGGTTATGCTGCCTCCCCAGACAACCTCAACTTCATGTTGGATCAGATGGTGGGGGCCAGTGGCGATGGTGTGTGTGACCATATCATGAAACTGACCAAGTGCAAGAAGAGCACGTTCTGGTACATGCCCAGTCAGGAGGAGCTGAGGAGGTTGATGTGACAGCCGACTGACTGTTGCACAGTTGTATTCCTTTAAGGACAATTAGTGCTTCATGTACCAACTATCTGAAAAGTGATTTCAATAATAATAATTCTTTGTCTATAAATATAACTGATTCATTCATTCATAATGGTAAATATTAAATCATGTTAGCATAGTGCATGGCATGCAGTTATATGTACAGAGATGTGCTTTCGTAGCCATGTTGTGTGCGGACATTTTCATAAGTCTGATCAACAATATTTCTAAATTTCAAGTTTTCATAAACTGGTTCTGGTTCATTACCCTTCTCCTCTCTGTCGCGTGTGTTTATCTCTTGTCTGTCCAAAGTATGCTAAATACATGGAAATGAGTGGATGGATGGATGGGTGGGTGGGTGGATGGATGGATGAGTGGGTGGGTGGATGGATGGATGAGATGGATGGATGAGTGGGTGGATATACCTCTTGTAAAAGAGGTTGTTTTATTGTCTGTTTAATGATTCCGAGTTCCTCAGGTTCAACTGCTTCATAATAATCCGAACTCTAAGATTGTATACAAATAATGATAATCTCCCACACCCACAAGCAAGAAGTTACCAACCTCTTCAATATTTCTGCCTCTTGTGTTGTCATAGTAATGCTGAACTTCTGGCTTTTCTGGAGTGTACTGCTTTACTCTATAGTAGTTTGCTTGAAAGAAGCTTGAAATTGGAATAGACTCTGTACCGGGGGGAGTCCCCTTGCCCCTCATCAGCAAAACTGATTTCTCATTATCCTCTTTAGACTTGTTGAGTGGCTACAAAGTATATCGGAAGTGGTCTTAGAGAGATTCTTTGACTATGGTAACAGGAAATGATGAGATGCATTGGCAGGTCTTACTGTTGTGTCCTCGTATGTGACATAGTTGTCATCCATCCTAACAGTGGCTCTCTTCTTGCGAAAGATGCAATATGCACACCCTAAACTGATCACCACTACTACAAGAAGTACAAGCAGGGCTATGACCAGGGACACGCCCACTTTGACCCCAAGGAAATTGTATGTTACATCTGGAGGCCGTCCTGGACCAGCTGAGCTTGAGGGAGAGGGTAAGATGGAGGGTGAGTTGTCCAGGATGTGACTGGAGTGACTGGAAGGGTTCATGAGCTATCCCTGGACAAAAATATCCTACAATTATTAAGAGTTGGTAACTTGTAGTAATCAATCTCTCAACCACTATATAGAGCACTACCCCAGATATGAAAGAGGTCCTCCGATTCCATTCACTCAAATAATGCGATCCAAAAATTGAAATTGAATATTTATATTGTTAATTCAAATTGTATGAATCGAGCTATTCATGAGATTTGAAAGGGAAATAACAAAAAAGGAATATTATTTCTGTTAACAGTAAATTAACTGCATGTTCAGTTACATTACAAGAAAAATGAGTACACAAAAATTGCTAGTCTCTGCTACTTCTAAGAGAAGGAAGTTTGAAGGAGCTTGTGTCCGAGGTGCGCTTGTTTGAGCAAGTGTTCTGAAGGAGACTCATATAGGCAGTTTCTGAGGCTCCAGCTCTGTCTCCTACAGGTTTGGACTGCTGGGGGTGTGGCCACATGGATGGTGAGGGGGAGGAGCTTGTAATTGCTGGAAGATCTGTCTTGCAAGTTTTTGCATTTGTTCTTGTTGCTCCAGCTGGTTTGGGTTTTGAGTACAGAGCCCCTCTTTTGGTGGGCTTTATTTGGGTATTCCCCTCCAAGCCACCTTGGGTATCCTTCAATTTTGTGTTTGTTCCATGGATCACCATTGTCCCCAGAGTGTCCCTGGGCCCACCCCTGGTGTCAACACGACTGGAGTACCCCCAGTGGGACAGCCCTGTGGCCGGGGAAGAGCTGTCTTGCAAGCCTTCAAGGATGGCAGGGAGGCGAGTCATTCTCTGGAGGCAAATAAGATGTGATAAGCATGCATGTGACAGCTTGTGAGAGCAGTCTTACCATTCCTCTCCTTCTGAGGATGTGGACCATTCTTCTACTCCAACCATCCTTTCCATAAACATTGTTCAATCTATTTTCAATATCAAACATTTCATAAGATATTCTCCTCAAAGTCATCACACATGCAAACCTTTTTGTTAACCTGTTTTCCTTGACCTCCTGTGCAGTACTTGATAGTGCGTGGGCCTCCAGTACCAAACCCTGTGAATTGAAAGATGAATAATATTAAGAGGACAACCCTCAATTAAGTGTTGTGGCCCCACCTCTTCCTTTGCAGTTGAAAATTGAAAAGAGTCTGGCTGTCTCTTCTTGTGTTCAGCCATTGCTACAACTACTGATTTGAAATTCTTCTTCTACAACAAGAGAACCACTCAATCAAACGGCAAATGAAATCTGAATATCAACTTTACCTTCTCCTTTAATCTTTCTGAAAAGAGCTTTTCGCTGTCCTTCAAGGCTGCACAAGAGGTAAGGGTGAGCCACACGTGTTGGGTGTAGGGCCTTGACTTGCATACCTCGAATAGCCTGTCTACCAATGGAGTGGATCCTGACATTCATATCCTGCAGCACAGAACCTCCAGACAGGGGATTTCCCTCATCTGCAGGAACCTTCTGGCTAGTAAACTGATTGACAGTTGTGGGAGGAGTCAACAGAGGATCTAGTGAGGAGATTGCACTGGACTCCTGAACTTCAAATAGCTTATCCTCTAGTGACCTGGTTGCTATGGATACTATTTTAGCTGCATATATAGATAAAATGGATGGATGGATGGATGGATGGATGGATGGATGGATGGATGGGTGGATGGGTGGGTGGGTGGGTGGATGGATGGATGGATGGATGAATGGATGGGTGGATGGGTGGGTGGGTGGATGGATGGATGGATGGATGGGTAGACCGATGGGTGGGTGGATGGATGGATGGATGGATGGGTAGACCGATGGGTGGGTGGATATCTTAAGGAGTACCTTCTCTGTTTATAAGATTTGTTGAATAAGAGAGAAAGTTCTGAATAGTGGTACAAAGTGTCTTCATCTATATAGCACAAGAGTAGAGTAGATGGTGCATGTTGCTATGGAAACTGCACAGTGTCCTAGCTCACCTCGTCACTGACAAATTGGAGTGTGCTGCTGTCAGCATTCTCAATCTCTGACTTATCCGAGTTCAGCTCCTTTAGTGTATTTAATACTAATTGCAAGCCTTCTACTTTTGTGTGGTCCTCAGCCACGCCCACCTTTTCCTCAGCCACGCCCACCTTTTCCTCAGCCACACTTAAGTAATGAGCTGCTATACCCATCTGTTTCTTAGCCACACCCATCTGGTCCTCCATCTGGTACTCAGCCCCACCCACCTGGCTCTCTAAAAGACCACCTCCAACTGGTATTCTGGAAATGGCCTGGTGGTCCACTGGTTTGGGGAAATCACTGCATACCTTCCAAACATGAGAAAATAAGTTGGTTAGCAGGAAGTGCATTACAGAAAGTGCATTACAGGAAGTGCATTACAGGAAGTGCATTACAGAAAGTGCATGTGACTACCTCTCTATTGCCACTCTTCAGAGCAATAGTATTCTCCAGTTCAGAAACTGTGAGGGTTTTGTATAACATGTAACAGTTAGAGTAGTTCCATTAAAATGAATACTTACATACCTTTAGATTGCAATGCATCACAGACTTGTTCTAATGCAAAATAGTCCTTCTCCCAACCTGCAACCACTTTGTCATGTTTCTGTGAGGGAGGGAGTGATGGAGGGAGGGAGTGATGGAGGGAGTGAGTGATGGAGGGAGTGAGGGATTGAGGGAGTGATGGAGGGATGGAGGGAGTGATGGAGGGATGGAGGGATGGAGGGAGTGATGGAGGGATGGAGGGAGTGAGGGAGGGAGTGAGTGAGGGAGGGAGTGAGGGATGGAGGGAGTGAGGGATGGAGGGAGTGAGGGATGGAGGGAGTGAGGGATGGAGGGAGTGAGGGATGGAGGGAGTGAGGGATGGAGGGAGTGAGGGATGGAGGGAGTGAGGGATGGAGTGAGTGAGGGAGTGATGGAGGGAGGCAGTGATGAGTGAGTGATGGAGGGAGGCAGTGATGAGTGAGGGATGGAGGGAGGCAGTGATGAGTGAGGGATGGAGGGAGTGAGGGATGGAGGGAGTGATGGAGGGATGGAGGGAGTGAGGGAGGGAGTGAGTGAGGGAGTGAGTGAGGGAGGGAGTGAGGGATGGAGGGAGTGAGGGATGGAGGGAGTGAGTGAGGGATGGAGTGAGTGAGGGAGTGAGTGAGGGAGGGATGGAGGGAGTGAGGGATGGAGGGAGGGAGTGAGGGATGGAGGGAGTGAGGGATGGAGGGAGTGAGTGAGGGATGGAGGGAGTGAGGGAGGGAGTGAGTGAGGGAGGGAGTGATGAAAGGAGTGATAGAGGGAGGGAGGGAGGGAGTGATGGAAGGAGTGATAGAGGGAGGGAGGGAGGGAGTGATGGAAGGAGTGACGGAGTGAGGGATGGAGGGAGGGAGTGATGGAAGGAGTGATGGAGTGAGGGATGGAGGGAGTGGTGAATGGAGTGATGGAGGGAGGAAGTGGTGGATGGAGGGAGTGGTGAATGGAGTGATGGAGGGAGGAAGTGGTGGATGGAGGGAGGGAGTGATGGAGTGAGGGAGGGAGTGATGGAGGGACTAAATGACAACAGACCTCTTGTAATTGTTCTAGTTTGTCAGCTAAAATTGGGTCTTCTTCAAAATACTGTTGAGCTGAATCTTCCTCCCTTCTCCTGCTCTTTTGATGCGAGGGAGAGACAGATTGGAAGGAGCTGTGGAGTGTTGTTGAAGGAGGAAACACAGGTTTTGAAGGAGCATTCTCCACTTCCTGTTTGTCCTCGGCTATCTTTAGTGGGAGATTAGTCACATGACCCGTCACATGACCTATCACATGATCAGGTTTTGGTAATTGTGTTTGTTCATTCAATTGTTTCTGTAAATTCTGGAAGGTCAGAAAGGGATGGGTGTGTCAGAAAGGGATGGGTGTGTCAGGAAGGAATGGGTGTGACAGGAAGGGATGGGTGTGACAGGAAGGGATGGGTGTGGCAGGAAGGGATGGGTGTGGCAGGAAGGGATGGGTGTGGCAGAATGCACCAACCTCCACTTGTTCAGCCAAGGCATCTCTCTCTGACTGCAACTTAACATTTTCCTGTAAATGCACACAGAATTGCACCACTACAACAACAAAGACATACTGTCAATGTCCTCACTTCTTCTGTCTCCTTCACCCTATTCTCAAGTTGTGCCAGCTGGTAGTTAGGAGCGTCAATTTGACCTTTCAGCAGTTTGGGCTTTGTCTGGGAACTTTGCATTGAGCTCTGCATAATTATCAGGAAGCAGCTAGTGACCATAATTAGCAGGAAGCAGCTAGTGACCATAATTAGCAGGAAGCAGCTAGTGACCATAATTAGCAGGAAGCAGCTAGTGACCATAATTAGCAGGAAGCAGCTAGTGACCATAATTAGCAGGAAGCAGCTAGTGACCGTAATTAGCAGGAAGCAGCTAGTGACCATAATTAGCAGGAAGCAGCTAGTGACCGTAATTAGCAGGAAGCAGCTAGTGACCATAATTAGCAGGAAGCAGCTAGTGACCGTAATTAGCAGGAAGCAGCTAGTGACCGTAATTAGTAATGCCAACATTCATACACAGCACAAAATGAGCCACTGACCCTTCGTTCCGAGGCCAATGAAGTTGCCCTTTTTGTCACTTTCATCTGATTCATCTGATCCTCACATGACTTTAATTTCTAAGTTAATGTTCAAGCTAATTATTGGTAGGCAGGTCTGAGGGAGCATGTGTGAGTAGACTACCTTTCTATATCTGTCTCTCTGCTCCCGCAACTCCTCAATGTCTTCCAGCAGTAGTTCACTCTCCTCCTGAAGCTTCCTTCTTAAAAACTCTTCATGTTCAAGCACCTACACATACACAGAGAACAGAAGATGTGGCAAGTGGGTGTGGCAAGTGGGTGTGGTCACTTGGCTGAGAGAGGGTACCATAATTTTTTGTTGCATGTCATTCTTCAGTGAATCGATTGTGTTTGACTGAGCATGTATGACATCTACCAACTTTTCGACCTGGGCTTCGAGTTGCAACACATCTAAAGCCATTGGAAAGAGAGTGTGAGAGACGGATATAGGAGAGGAAGAGGGAGAGGGAGGGAGTGGGAGAGGGAGGGAGTGGGAGAGGGAGAGGAAGAGGGAGAGGGAGTGGGAGAGGGAGGGAGTGGGAGAGGGAGAGGGAGAGGGAGAGGGAGGGAGTGGGAGAGGGAGTGGGAGAGGGAGAGGAAGAGGGAGAGAGAGGGAGTGGGAGTGGGAGAATGTGAACTGACCAATTTGGCCATCATTGCGGACTTTGGTGAGTACAGAGAATATCTCTCCTGCTGCAAACTTCCACGAATGTGTCACTTCCTCACTGTTATCTCCGCCTACACATGACCAACAGCCAATCAGATAGCAGCATGCCATTTCACTCAGATCCTTACTATTTCTCTTCTTCCCTTTGACTGCATCGTAGACTTTCCTAGATTTTAGTAGTTCTTGTTCTAAAGCTTGCCTTTCTCTGCAACACATTATAAACCAGTTTTGACTGCCGGCCATTCCATCAGAGCTGGATAGAGAGGGACTTACTGAAGGAGATGGTTGGTACTATCTCCATTCCTGTGACCTCTCTCAATCTCCTCCTGAACACTCCTCAGGCGCTCTGAGGCCAACTTACTCTCTAACAAGGACTTCCTGCAGTCATGTGACAGTCATGCGACAGTCATGTGATATTCCCGTATGCTCAAATGTGACAACCTTAGACTGTCTTGGTCATAACTCAAAGAGGATTGTCCATCTGAGATTTCTGTGAGCTGTATAGAGCACTTTGTGTATATTTTTAGAAAGACAAGTATAAGATGACATACCATATCTTCAATGTCGTGACCTTCCTCAAACCACTGTTAAAAGGACAAGTCATGTGATGTCATGTGATATCATGTGATACCAGTGAACTTACATCTTGAAGTGAATACAATAGCTACAAAGGAGAATAATATAAAGTCAAACTCATTAGTGTGCGTGGGCGGGACACTGACCTCATCCCTCTCAACGCAGGCCAAGTTGTGGTCGTTTAACATCAGTTGGATGTCATCTCTCAGCTACATTGAGAAGGGAGCATGTATTACTGCACAAGTGCTCCATGCACCACTTACAGCTGGGTTATCCATCTGCGATGCTTTTTCAGTGAGGTTGTCGAGGCAAAGACTCTGTACAACAGTTATAGTGAATTGGTTGACCTTCTTGTTCAAGTCATCACAGAACTCACTTTGCCATCACCTGGCTCCTCTTCATAATCGTTCAGGAGCTGCAGGAAGCAAACAAAGATGACACAATTGAGTATTGAGAGACACTTTAGCAACTACCAACAGCAAACATTCTTCCAGTGATGCTTTCCAGCTGTGCCTTCACTTCTTCTTGCTTGTCTGCAGATGCAGTCTTCTTCTCCACTGCTGAAGAGGGTCTCAATCCAGTGCGCCAGAGAGAGGATCTGCGGCGGTGAATTTGTGGGTGGGGCTTGGGAGACACTCCCCTTGCAACAGTTCCACCGTCATTGTATCTACAGAATATCAAAGTCACTCACACTTGCTGTCCACTCGCTGTCGAGCCAGTCCAATTAAAGGAATAAATTAATTTGTTAATTAATCTAATTTTTACTCATTAGTAGCATTTAAAATTCCCTTAAAAGAGCAATTTACAACGTTCTCCGCAACGTCTAAAGACGCATGCTACACAGCTTCTCCAGCAGTACCGAACACAGCTATACGACGAGTAAATACCTGCCGCTCTGAGGTGGGGCTGGTCCCAGCTGCTCCGGCGCCACAGTGAGTCCTTCGCTCTGCCCCAAACCGCTGAGGCCAATGTTAATCTTATTGGGCACTCGTTTGCTCATTGCTTTCTGCTCTACTGGCTTCTCTATGGTCAATGTAATCAATGACGTCATAATGACGTCATCCTAATTTATGGACAATTTGTACAACTAATACAGCCTTTGTAAATTGTTGATTTAATACATTCATTAGGGAATTTATACAAAGGAAGTAATGAGGCGCCTTTGAGGAATTCCAACCTTTTGTAAGATTGCCACGGGAGACGGATGAGAGCGTAGTAGCTAGAGAAAGGTAATGTCTATCTTCAGCCTTATCTGGCAACTCGTATTCATTTCATCCCGACACACGTGTTCGCGGATCACGTTTCAAATCACCCTCGTTTTCGGTTACAGGTTGAGAAGAAGAATCGAATCCATCTACCAGACGAGCGAGCAATGATCCACACTACGCCCTTGGACAAAGCGATTGACAAGGCTGACCAAACGGGAATCCTCCAGTTGAATGGCAGAAACTTGAGACAGTTTCCCATGTCAGCGCAGGACCTCAGCGACCTTCAGGACACGTTGGAAGCTGGTTAGTGGCGCGATACTCCTAAAGAGAATGGTGGAGCGAATGGTGGTTTCAACGTGTTAGAAGTTACGTACCCGTGACGTGTATAGTGAATGTCATCTTAACTATTGAGGAGATTATACAGTTGTTCATTTTGCTTTAACTTGAAAGTGATGGTACCTCTCTCCTCCCGCCTCTCCCTTTCACTGAGGTACCTCTGTATTCTGTCATCCCCTCCCATCTCCCCCATCCCCATCTCCTCTCATCCCCTAACCCTCCCATCTCCCCCCATCCCCATCTCCTCTCATCCCCTAACCCTCCCATCTCCTCCCATCCCCTCCTATCTCCTCCCATCCCCATCTCCTCTCATCCCCTAACCCTCCCATCTCCTCTCATCCCCTAACCCTCCCATCTCCTCCCATCCCCTCCTATCTCCTCCCATCCCCATCTCCTCTCATCCCTTAACCCTCCTCTTAACTCGGATTAGTGTGTGTGTATCTATTTAGTATATCAAGTATATATGCTTTTGTCATTAATGGATGCTTTTCAAAGGAAATTAAATCCAGTTTTTTGAAGACCTTTGAAGTCTCATTTTCAATGTAATTTATGTACTATGTTTAGCTTTTTGTGTACATACTTTTAGTATGATGTAGTTGTTTTGGTTTCCATGGTGACCAGACAATATTGCTAAGCATGTTTGCCAGAGAATAAAGCCATTTCCCATCAACATAGTGTACCATGTCAAATTGTGCATGATAGTGATCTTTGAATAGTTTCCATGGTTACTCATACAATGGAATATTTAGGAAAGCCTTAATGCTTCAATACCAGAAGTGTCAAAAGTTACTTTTCAACAAATCTCTGTTTCTTTTGTTAGATATATCAATGAATAGGTTTGACAAGATCCCTCGAGAGATCTGCATGTTTTCTGGTCTGCAGACGCTGAACTGCCATCACAACTCCATCAAAATGGTTCCCGATTACATCACATACTTGGGTAACCTGCAGTATCTGGACCTCAGGTAGGCCGTGTGGTGACCCTCTTCCCGAGCTCACTTGCGTCTCCCTCCTCCTTGCAGTCGAAACTACATCAGCACACTTCCACCAGAGATTTGCAGACTGAACCTTGTCACACTAAACTTGAGCTGCAACAGACTGGTAAGCCTTCCCGTGGATATTGGACAAATGACCTCGCTGAAGAAACTAGACCTTAGCTGCAACTTACTCTCAGACCTGCCAGAAGGATTCTGTAACTTGATCAAGCTCAAGCACCTTAATCTCCACCAAAATGAGTTGAAGGAGCTGCCCCAGGGTGAGTTGAAGGAGCTGCCCCCAGGGGAGTGTGTGGGGCTGCCCCCAGGGGGAGTGTGTGGGGCTGCCCCCAGGGGGAGTGTGTGGGGCTGCCCCCAGGGGGAGTGTGTGGGGCTGCCTTTCATTTCTGAGTGTGAGCTAACCGTGTCTCCTCCCTAGGTATTGGAAACTTGCCTCTAACATTCCTGGACATTTCTACCAATTGCATAAAGCGCCTGCCCTGCTCCCTTGCCAATATACGCACGCTCATCACTCTGGAGGTCAAGGACAACCCATTAGAGTTGCCCTCACAGCACGTGAGTGTCTGGCACACAAGCAAGTGCCAACAGTACCTGCACCTGTCCACCTAATTATCCAGGTCTGTGTGCGTGGGAGGATCCACATATTCAAGTACCTCAGGACACTCCAGTCGAAAGGGGAAGACCCCAATCTGGTGTACCATCCCACCCCGGGGGTAGGAGGCGTGGCACTAAACTTTGCTCTTTGCTTGTGACTATATCTGTTGTATTCTCTCTGTAGGATGTCCGTAGGAAGAGGGGGGTTAACCGGAGGTCACGCCCACCATCCGGCTACTCTATTACATCCACCGACATGTCAGAGCCAAGCTTTGCAGATGAAATGCATCGTTTCTATGACACAACTTTGAGGAACTTTGCCACTCAGGAGATGAGGCGATCTGATGTGAGCCAGATATGAGTGGCCAGTGACCTTTGTTTGACTTTTGACCTTTCCCACTGCAGACTGACCTCAGCTCACAACATATGCAGTCGCTCTCAAAGTCCCCTCAGGGTCAAAGGGCATTCGGGCTGAGTCCCGGCAGGAAGAGGGCCAATCCTCACTATGCAACCCTCCCTCGTCAGAGTGACAAAGCCAAGACCATCAAAGAGGAGGACACGGCTCCCGAGGACTTGATAGACGGACAGTCACACGACATCACACTCACAGCCCCAGAGAATGATAACAAGAAGGTCAGTGGGCGGAGTCTTCCTGGAGAAGCTGCTCCTCGTAGTGGCTCTTGGAACACTCACAAGAGAAGAACTTCCGATGGAACGAGCAACATCAGCATTAGGTTAGCTATCTACTGCAGACAGAAATCAATTAACAATTAAAAGGATTGTTTAAGTGATAATCATTGTGGAATAGTTACTTGAATTGAGACTGTATACAGTAAAATGTTGAGACAGAAATGATCCATTTTGGAATGCAAAGCCAAGTCCACCTACATCACATGTCTGCGTACGTAGGGCCAACCAGACCTCCGAAGATCCAGGTCCTGTTATTAGCAAGACACCCGACATAGACAGGAAACCAGAAATACACAACTTTTCAATCCGAAGCAGCAAGTCCACCTCTGATGTCAACGTTGTTCACCAAAGCCCCCCACCTTCTACCAGCAGTCAGACAGTAAGTCAAGCCATCTCCCTCCCTCCCTCTCTCCACCTCCCAATCCCTCCCTCCCTCCCTCCCTCCACCTCCCAGTCCCACTATCCATCCCTCCACCTCCCAGTCCCACTATCCATCCCTCCACCTCCCAGTCCCTCCCTCCCTCCCTCCCTCCCTCCCTCCCTCCACCTCCCAGTCCCTCCCTCCCTCCCTCCCTCCACCTCCCAGTCCCACTATCCATCCCTCCACCTCCCAGTCCCTCCCTCCCTCCCTCCCTCCCTCCACCTCCCAGTCCCACTATCCATCCCTCCACCTCCCAGTCCCTCCACCTCCCAGTCCCTCCCTCCCTCCACCTCCCAGTCCCACTATCCATCCCTCCACCTCCCAGTCCCTCCCTCCCTCCCTCCCTCCACCTCCCAGTCCCTCCCTCCCTCCCTCCCTCCACCTCCCAGTCCCTCCCTCCCTCCCTCCCTCCACCTCCCAGTCCCACTATCCATCCCATCTCTCATTCCTTGACATTCCCTGCAGGTAAAAGGTATGTCCAAACTAAGTCAAGATTCATATCCCTTGCCTTCAAAGTATAAGATTGTCCGCCGTTCCCATGCCGGAGGAATGGAGTCAGATGTTTAGTCTCCAGTGGATCTCGTGGCAGGGACATTGCCACATACCTAAATCTAGAGAAGATACTTTAGTCAAAACTCCCTTTCCTTAGTTATGTACATAGTATATATACCTAGAATTTCGTCACTATGGTAACCATGTGGCCTTTTTATTCAGTTCCTATTATGTACTAGTTGTATACATTTAATACATGATTTTCTAATTGCAATGGTATGGACAAGTTCCAGTGCAAGTGTAATTGATATGATTGGTAACTGGGAGTTAGTGGCCTTTTTATTAGTTGCTATGGCAACCATAACAAGTCACAAGCATTGGAACTTGGCCATGCCATAGAACTGTTTAAAAAGGTCACTAAAACCCTAAAGGTCACTGAAACCCGGAAACATGAAACTGAAAAATGATACACGCTATGTATATATAAGTGAAGCATGTTCATACATCTGTACAAATTGAGTGTGGTTTAAGACTGTTTTGTGAGGTATGTTCAAGTGGGAATATCAACATTTAGATAAAGACACTGGCAGTGAGCAGGTCCAGTTGAGGAAGAAGAAGAGTCCTGAAGGGAAACCCCTGGTGGCCCCAAGAAGGAAGCCAACTGTCAACCGAATGAGTTTGCAGGAAATTTCTCTAATTTTTCAAGAAGGCAGTGAAGAGCCTTCTGGGGAAGGAGACGAGCAGCTTACACCAACAGCTGATGACCAGCCCATGACACTGGAGACAGCTATTGCACAGCAACAGAGTCTCAATGGACTGGAAAAACTAACCTCTAATGAGGGGAGTAGTCTGGGTAGTGAAGTGGGCGTGACTCATAATCCGGGGAGTGAAGATGGTAGCGTACATTCCTCATCAGGTGCCACACCTCCCTCGTCCACGCCCTCCCACAAGGATGGGGATGGTACCTTAACTAGACCTGTTAAGAAACCTAAACCTCTGAAGAAGAGGAACTCGAGCACCAGCAGCGGTAGTGGCATCCCAAGAAGGAAGTCGGCCGAGTCAGAGGACGGGTAAGACCCTATTGTTAGCTTTATTGAGAGATCCTTTAAGGTTTCCTCATTGCTGTGTGCAGGGAGGACAACACCAAGTACAGGACCAGTATTTGTACTGATGGAGGAGAGGAGTTGAAGCAGATCATGAGGAAACGTTCTCTGCCAAGAAATAAAGTCAACTTTACTGTTCGACGCCAGGAGATGAATATGATGCACGGTTTCAAGAAAATGATGGAGGTCAAAACGCAAATGGAGGGGGTGCTTGGGGTAACCATGGGAGACGACCTCTTGTCCTGCCTTGATGATGGGATATACTTGTGTCAGCTGATTAACAAGCTCCAACCAGGGGTCATCCCCGTGGTGCACACACCACCGCCTAATCAGGTACATCACCTCCAGTTGTGTATGCACAAGCCTTTAATGACTTTGTTGTTTTGTAGAATTTATCAGTTCCAAAAAAGACCATGAATATTGATGCCTTTGTCGGAGCATGTAAGAAGTTGAGGCTAGAGGTAAGCACGTGACTGTCATGTGACCTTTCAGCCAGTTATGAATCTATTACCTCTTCTAGCAATACTGTTCTGCTGGAGAAATATTAAATGGCAGTGAACCAATGAAATTGATTTCTTGTATTCAGTGTATATTAGGTAGTATGACAGTGTAGCCGTCTTCCTCAGCAAATGTGTTAGGTAACTCACTTATTCTTCAGTTTGTCTTATTTACCTTATTTAATGAAAACGCGTCATTTTTGAATATATTTAATACATGCATACGTATATAATAATTGCTATTTTTGGTATTAATTGTAGCTATGAATGCGGTTTATATCGATCCCATGAATATCGTTAATGATGTCGACCGACCTGGAGTCTGAAGTGCTCCGCGAGCCCTTGCTCGCCAGAGCCGAGTGCACGATAAACATTGGCAGTAACCAAATGGAGACATTGACAGAAGCGGATGAGCGTACGGAATCGATTGACGAAGAACCGCAGCCGAAATCGCTCTCAGACGGTGACCTGCGTCAAAAGAAGGACCACGCCTTTTCCTTCCTCAGCACACCAACTAGTAAGTAACTCCCATACACTATTACAAGAGCACTATTATGGTCAGTAACGTTTGATTCGGTTAACTAATCGTGAAGATGGTACACACAGACCCGATTCAAAGCAATTTGGAGGCCTATTCAGTGAAAGCTGTAGAATAATCATAAATTGGTTTGAAAGTGAAAGTGAACCTGCTTAATACATATATATCCACTGTATATTCAATATGATTTTTTATATATTATTTATATATTTTTTTTCCTTTGAATGTGTTATGTGAAGCTCCAAGCTCGACCAACAGATCCTCCTGGACTGCAGCATCTATTGATAAAGCCAAGCGCCTGTGGGGACGCGTTACGAGAGCTCGGAGCGAGGCCCTTCCCCCCTCTCAAATCGAGGCTGTGTACGTGAGACCGCAGCGACACACCCACGATGGGAGTGACGGCGACCTGGAGAAGAACTACTTCGCGAACTCACAACGGACTAGCACAAAGCAAGTCTCTTTCAGGTACGTATGCGCCACTGCATGTATGCATTCGTTATTCATTGTTTACATAAAAATTATGCATACCTGATTCAAATGATTGAAATTCTAAGTGATCACTCTTTGAAATCAGAAGTTAAATCAATACAAATAGTTCGTGGATAACGAATCGCTCCAATTATTGTAATGTAATGATTGTTCCCAGCTGGAGCTGCCTACGACTAAAAGGTCTAAGGACCTGTCATATCACAACATTATGTGCATCAATACTTTCACTGCAGGGACACTGTAGTTGTTGACGACCAGGGTGAGGAGGACAGCTTTGTCAGTATTTCAGGCATCAGGCGGAACACTTTTGGAGATGAGAGTGTTGGAGACTTGGGTCAAGTGAGCTAGCCGGACTCCAGCAGTGTGACATGGTGTGATGCTTCCAGCCATCCTTCCAGGTAACACATGATGCAGAACAGGTAGCCAAGGCTTTGCAGACCTGTCAGAGAAGGGTGCTACAACCTTACTCTATTTTGCTAAAGCTTGTGAGTGTTTATATCAAAATGTTGCTGGTTTGCATGCAGTGGTACTTGTCCCATGCAGATTGGATGGAGAAGGTTTCGTAAGCAAGGAAGCGACCTTACACAGCCTGTCTACATTAAACTTTGTAACTTCATTTATCCTATACTTGTTTCCTTTCTCCTCATCATCTGCCTCGCGTTTCAAGCTGTCATATGCTTCTCCAGAAGTCAGGTACGTCTCAGCATCCCAATCCTGCTCCTGTACTCACCTCCTCTCACTGCTGCTCCTGTACTCACCTCCTCTCACTGCTGCTCCTGTACTCACCTCCTCTCACTGCTGCTCCTGTACTCACCTCCTCTCACTGCTGCTCCTGTACTCACCTCCTCTCACTGCTGCTCCTGTACTCACCTCCTCTCACTGCTGCTCCTGTACTCACCTCCTCTCACTGCTGCTCCTGTACTCACCTCCTCTCACTGCTGCTCCTGTACTCACCTCCTCTCACTGCTGCTCCTGTACTCACCTCCTCTCACTGCTGCTCCTGTACTCACCTCCTCTCACTGCTGCTCCTGTACTCACCTCCTCTCACTGCTGCTCCTGTACTCACCTCCTCTCACTGCTGCTCCTGTACTCACCTCCTCTCACTGCTGCTCCTGTACTCACCTCCTCTCACTGCTGTTCCTGTACTCACCTCCTCTCACTGCTGCTCCTGTACTCACCTCCTCTCACTGCTGCAGCTGTTTGTGGACAATATTAATGGATCCTTTGTCAGCTATTGCACAGATCATGTATTTACTTCTGAAGTGATACCTGACATGCTAATACTTATGGCCTATCTCTACGGACTGTACCTCATCCGTATCAGTCTCTCAGAGCAGCTGCACAATGTCATGGAAAGAACATTTCTAAGTTTCATTCATGTACCAGGAGGGCATGAGAAGATTGGGAGAGTCGTTATTATGCAAACGTAAGTCTCTCTCTACATGCTGATAACTATCAACTTTTGAACCATCCCATTTAATAAGCCTCCATCTTAACACATTCAGTGACCCATGTCTTATCTACCATTCTGCACCTGTCTCTGTCTCCAGGCTGATTTTAGTACTGGGAGTGGGACTGTTTGTCTTTTCTGTTGCTGTCAATATTCTTCGCCTCGTAGCATACAATCCAGTTGACAGAATCATTCAGTTGTCACCCATCCATGACAACAAAATGCATGAAGAACAGTGAGTACGAGACAAGAGGAGTGTCTACCCACCCATCCACTCACGAGTTACCTCTCTCTCCTCTCCCCAATGCTCTTGCTTAGAGTAAGATCCGATTTACAAGATGCTCCTATGCTTAGGAACACTACCTTGTCTGAGATTGCTACACTCTCCAGCACTGTCCAGTAAGTCCACCAAAATAGCATATGTAGCCCCATTTAACAAGTTCCTACCGTATGTTTTAGGAGTGACCCATTTATTGGGAATGATGCGCTGGTCATTGCCTTCACTGTAGTAGTCTTTTTAGGATTTGTGCTCTTTGATGTGTTTTATGTGGTAGTTATAATCAATTACGCCAGTCAGTGCCAACTGCTTATCGTCCTGATACATAACATTTGTGAGAAGATCAGGTCCACCTTCACTCCAGTTGATTTAGCTATACAGGTGAGGCACCATACAAAATGAATTGCTTTTCATTCTGTTTCATGACTTATCTCTCTCTCTCTCTCTCTCTCTCTCTCTCTCTCTCTCTCTCTCTCTCTCTCTCTCTCTCTCTCTCTCTCTCTCTCTCTCTCTCTCTCTCTCTCTCTCAGGATATCCAACACTTGAAGCTCTTTCTGAGGGCACTAAATGATCGTCTGGCACACTGTGTTAGCATGTTGTTATTTTTGTTTATATCTGTTGGAATTAAGTGTGAGTCTATATAGAGTACACAATTACCTTCTATGAGTCCCATGGCACCTCTCCCCAGCCACCTCTCCCCTGGCACCTCTCCCCAGCCACCTCTCCCCTGGCACCTCTCCCCTGGCACCTCTCCCCTGGCACCTCTCCCCTGGCACCTCTCCCCAGCCACCTCTCCCCTGGTACCTCTCCCCTGGCACCTCTCCCCTGGCACCTCTCCCCAGGCACCTCTCCCCTGGCACCTCTCCCCTGGCACCTCTCCCCTGGCACCTCTCCCCTGGCACCTCTCCCCTGGCACCTCTCCCCTGGCACCTCTCCCCTGGCATCTCTCCCCAGCCACCTCTCCCCTGGCACCTCTCCCCTGGCACCTCTCCCCTGGCACCTCTCCCCTGGCACCTCTCCCCTGGCACCTCTCCCCTGGTACTCTTGTCACAACATTGTCTCAACTTTCTGCAGTGGTATTAGAGACAGTCAAACTGCCCCCTTTGCCCAGGGACAGCCGTTCAGACTACTACATGTATGCGCCATACTTTCTCTCTATCTTTGGCTTGATTCAGTGGTGGTGTTATGCACTCATTCCCATAGTGCAGGTGAGCACTTAATGGAACTACGTATACTGACTCCTCCCGCACCTCCTCTAACACCCCCTCTAACACCCCCTCTAACACCCCCTGTCACACCTCCTCCTGCACCTCCTCTAACACCTTCCTTTTCCTCCAGGCTGTCAGACTGACCTATGCTGGCAGGTACATCAGGCGATTGGGACTGGATATTAGAGCAAGACCTTACTTGTATGTGGAGACTTCTCAGTTAGAACTTGATTCTTTTGAACAATTCTGCTTGCACTCTAAAGTTGAGGTACGTATAATGGGAAATTTACCAGCAGTAGATGTTTTATTATAATTTCTACCTTTTCTTCTGACAGGCTAGACTGGTACAGGTTCCATTATATCCTTCAGTTGTTCTGTTCCTTCTGTTCGTTGGAGGTATCTTTGCCTATTTCTTTGGAGGCGTCACATGGATCCCATGGTTTTAAAAACAGATTCTTTGATTAACAGTTGTACTGTCTGGCTGCTTATATCTGTCACTGCACAATACTCCACCGTATGTCTAACCTACATCACTTCATTATTATTATACATGCTCTATAGCTGTCTGTGAGTGCTGACACAAAGTATTAGCTTCACATCTTTCCAGCTCACTAGCTTTGTATCTGTCCATTTGCAGTGTGTGTGGTTTAAATGTACATTAAAATATGACACGATACTCTGTAATTGATTTTATCAACCACAAGTGGCTGCTTCACCAAACAGGCATAAAATTGTAGTTAAGGTCAATCTGTGCCATGTTGCCCATTAATGCTGAGCCATTAGCCAAAATAATATTCAAGATGTATCAGTACAAATGGCATCTCGAGTTACAATTGAAAAAAGGTTTACCATTGTCGTGCTAAATTCAGATCCTTCATAAAATCTAAAATAACTACCAAAACATTACATTTCCAGTTCTCTAAAATGTATGCAAACAAAGTCAATGTGTAATGCGTCCAGTCAGTGTGTCTACTTTCTAAAGTTTCTTCTTAGCTCTTGCAACCTCATCAGCCATAGTTTCAGTCTTTCATTATCACTGATAACATTAGCTTTGTCCTGCAAAGTTACATAATGAAAAATGAGTAAAGCAACACAGTGCATCTCTACACTCTGAGATTCAGCTCATTCAAAGAACCCACAGTGTTTTCCCCCGAGGGTGTCAGAACTATGACTAATTGATATTCTATTCTTCTCTGAACTTGTGTCCTTTGAAATACCAAAGATCACACTTTCATGCGTTCCCAGTTCTTCTCCAGTTGTTCCAACAGATGTTGGGAGGAGGAGAGTTGCCCGATTGGTTCTTGATGAAGTGAATGACTGAGGTACAAACTCATCTGCCTCTAAACTGGACAGCACTGAAGACTGAGGTACCTCTGCTCTGTCATCGGATACTACAATGAGACAACATGTGATTATCACATGACTGTCACATGACTACAACTACTTACTGTGTTTAGACTTCAACTTTTCATTCGCTTTATCCAAACTGGTGGAGATCTTCAACTGATGCTGTGAAATCATTGACTGCAAAAAACCCTTGATGACTTTACACAATCAGATTACTGGTCTTAACATTACCATTCTTTTCTTGGTATCTGGTGTGGAAGATCGAGATTGTGTCCTGGAGGATGAGGCGGATCTCCTTGTCACTTCTCTCTCAGGAGTGGATGAAGAGGATTCTGAACTGTGTCGTCTCCTTTTATCTCGATGGGCAGACCTAATTGGAACATTGTTCATAGCTCAAACATGTAGTACTTGGAACATTGTTCATAGCTCAAACATGTAGTTTAACAGACAAAGTGTGTAAGAGTTTTCATATGAATAGGACAGAGAGCACTCATCATATATACGCATCGATACCTTTTGTGGCGTCGACTGCTACTATCAGAATCCGAGCTGTAACTCCTTGTTCTATGACGCCTGCTTCTTGAGCGAGAGTTCGAACTTGAACGACTTCTGTAACGACGCCTTCGTTCTCGAGACCGATCTCGTCTGCTCTTATTTCTACTGGGGCTTCTGGAGCGACTGCGTCTTCTAGACTTCGACATCTAGATCTACCCCAATTTTTTGGGAGCCATTTTTATACGACACGAACTGATCATTTAATTGTGATGAATGATAACGTGTGACTGGATACACATTAATAAGACACCTTCCTTTCTCTGTGTTTGTAGACATTTAATATATACAAAATGGATACTGAAAATAGCTTCCAATGCAGTAACATTGGAGTTTATGCAAGTTTCTTCTGTTCACTGAACACGAATCCTCCTGTTCAGCGTCATAACGTACACTTGTGAATTAGAAGATGACTTTATTGAAGCAAAGAATACCTAATTAGGGACAGGAGTACAAGAGAGGCATAAACGAACATATACATACTGCACTGGGTTTACAATTAAATTATTATGTCTACCTTATCATTTCGTTCGCAGAGAAATCTCAATTTTTGACTCTTTTTATGCATAAAGATACCATCCATTTGTCCAGTCTCTACAGATCGAATCTCTATTCCCTTGTTGCCCCAACCCATCACATAGCTGTCACCAATTAAAGCTACAGGAGAAATACAAAGCATGGAATACAAGTACAATCACTCAATGACTCCACTCACCAATAGAGGTTGGGACTTCCCCCCACTGTAGCCGAGTATCTCTGGCAGGCTCTCCATTAGAATCAAGATAAACTCCTTCACCTGCAGAGCAAGTGGAGGTGGTTAAAGATGGTGCGGGTGAAAGGACACTATACACTTACTATTATAACACAAGACAAGATAGGGTTTTCCCCTTTTCCCTGACAGTGTGAGGATGGAATGTGGGTGGATGGTACGACCCTAAAAGTGAAATTGGGTGTCAGTATTGTTACAAGTGGATTGAGAGTGCACACATACTGGAGAGGGAATCAACATGTCCTTTTGTGCTTCTGTATCGAGGTCAATGCTGTGAAAACCGATTGAAGAAGCGTAAATGGCTTTTTGTCTGTTGGCACTGTCGCAGACCATTCCAATGATGAGGGGACTTTGGACCACTTGGAACTGCTTAAACAACATAAACTTTGAGTAGGGCTTCTGAGCCCAGGCATATATCTCAACTGTGTTGTTTTTAGTGGCGATACAAAGGAACTTCATCTTTTCGTGTTGAACTGCACAGAAGAGCTCTGTAACCCTTTATATAGCACCTGAAACACAGTCAACTAACCAACTCTAAAATGAACACATTTCTCAAGGTTTCCAACAGCTATGTAACCATGGCGACTCTTCTGTCCTTCAGCATAGTGTTCTTCCCCCTTCAAGATCTTGTTTCTCAGCCAAGATAGGTAGTACACTCGTAACTTGCTATGTCGACCTGCACACACACACACACACACAGGATTCAAAGGTAATATAGATAAACACCCCTGACCACGCCCACTGCCGTACCTGATATGCAGACCAGAATGTTGAGTCCTTCAATAACTTCAATCTGCTGGAACCGTCGTCTGTTGATGAGTTGAAACACCTTTCCATGACCACTTCTGTCCAGCAGCATCAGACCTCCATCTGTCCCAACCAAAAGGTTCACTCCCCAAAGGGCACCGCAAAGAATCTCATTGTTAAACTTTCGCTTGTACTTGCGAATCTCAGGACTCTGCCAAATAAGGAATGTTTACAAAAGAGTTGCTATTAGTGACCACAAAGTACAACGTATTTAGCATTCCAATCTACACTACAAACTGTGACTATGGATGGCACACCACATGTGACTATAGACTAACCATTTTGGGTCCCTCTAGAGCCATTGCCTGGTCCAGTCCGCTGGAGCCGTTGTGAGGGAAACCGGACACAAAGGAGGACTTCCTTGACTGGTAGTTACTGTCATTGTTACTGGGGGACATGACAGGGGTTGATGCTCTTCTGGGATCTTGGGAACCACGGAACTGTTGTCCCTGTGGACGCATTCGCATTTGAACATTTGAATCAGACGATATGTGAGACATTTCCTTTAAAGTGCAATAGAAAATAGAATAGTATTATATATATACGTACATGATATCAAAGGACTAGAACCATGTGACATCAAAGGACTAGAACCATGTGACATCAAAGGACTAGATCCATGTGACATCAAAGGACTAGATCCATGTGACATCAAAGGACTAGATCCATGTAACATCAAAGGACTAGATCCATGTGACATCAAAGGACTAGATCCATGTGACATCAAAGGACTAGACCCCTCACCTGTCTGGCTGCAGTTGATCTGATGACCAACGTATCACTCCCACCTTCCTGACTACTGCCCTCTGTACTATCACTGTCTCCATCTTGACGTAAAGTTTCACTAATAAATTCTTCGTGCCTACATACACAACATCAGACAGAGGATCATACAATCACTGGTATGCAAGAAGGTTAGTTCTGTTTGACTGTTGAAAGGGAAATTACCTCTCTCCTCTCCTGTCTGAGATGAGGGTGTTGACTGTGGGTACAAGGTCATCATCCTCCTCAGGTTCATCTTCCTCGGGAGATCCCTATTAATACAAATTGAGGGACACTAGTGACTGGCAACTCTAGAGCAGTTGTACACTACTAATCTACTAACTGGCATCATGCCGACTTGCTCCTCTCTCGGGTTGACCGTTGTTCCCTCTTCATCTTCACTCCCACTTCCTCCCATAGTATCTCCAATAGGACCGACTGCATGAGGTCACATGCATGTCACATGATCTGCAGATACCTCTAAACACACACTAACCTCTCCTTCTCTTCATCCGGTCAATTTGGTCTGAAATTTGAATACGAACTTGTCTTTCGTTGAAGTCATTAACAAATGGATGCTGTAGAGTTGAAAGGTGAAGGTTAGCAACAATTTAATCATATCCCTGACTACATACACTGGACTATTCACTGACATGCACCAATTGATGACTAACAATAAAACAGTTTCCCTACTTCCTAATATGGTCATTTCCTTAAATAGTAACAAGAGGCCTCACTAGTAGCAGCTGGTCTGAAGTTGGTCGTCTGAGCGGATCCTTTAGGAGACACTTTTCCAAAAAGTCTACAAACTTTGGGCTCCACTTTTTCGGTAGCTTTAACTTTGGAGGGGGACTTCGAGGTATCAGGAATAATGCCCTCATTGGGTGCATTGTACAGAGAGCTACAGTGGGAGGGGTCAGGAATGGGGAGGGGTCAGGGATAGGGATGGGGATGGGTCAGGGATGGGGATGGGTCAGGGATGGGAAGGGGTCAGGGATAGGGATGGGGATGGGGAGGGGTCAGGGATGGGGAGGGGTCAGGGATGGGGAGGGGTCAGGGATGGGGAGGGGTCAGGGATGGGGAGGGGTCAGGGATGGGGAGGGGTCAGGGATGGGGAGGGGTCAGGGATGGGGAGGGGTCAGGAATGGGGTGATGAAACTAACGAGGCTCTCCATCTGCAATTTCAATGGCTGTAATTCCTAAGGACCATTGATCACTCTAAATGGGACAAAATGAACATGACTTGGGGAGTAAAGAGACGCTGGTTCACTGCCGCTCACTCGATAGTCGTAGGTTGCTGTAGGGTCTTGATCACATGCAATTACCTCTGGAGCCATCCTATAGGTAAACACAGTATAACTAGGTGTTGCACAATATTCAAAAGTATTGCATCATCCTTTCATCCTGCTTACCAATATGGAGTTCCTATAAATGTGTTTCTCTTTCCAATAGTTCTGTCCAGCTGGGCTGATACTCCAAAATCAACTAGTTTAATATCAGCATTGTCCGTAAGGAGGACATTTTGTCCTTTTATGTCGCGATGTATCACTTTGTTCTTATGTAAGTGACTTAAACCCTATGTTTCCATGGCAACAAACAGTACAACCAGGCTATATGAAGTCTCAATGCTACTCACTCTCAGTATCTCTCTACACACATAGGCAATCCAGTCCTCCTTCAGTGAACGGTTCTTTGTAGCTAAACAAAACAAGTTTTAGTCAAAGGTCTTGAGCAATGTTACAGTTTCATCTGGCCCATGTTGGATATATTACTAAAAATAGAGTTTTCATTTTCACTTACATTTTACTAAATCAGTTACTGAACCAGCACCGCAGTATTCCATAACCAACTACACACAACAGCAGATCAAAATGGGGGAAGGAGGGAGAGGGAGGGAAGGAGGGAAAGGGAGGGAAGGAGGGAAAGGGAGGGAGAGGGAGGGAAGGAGGGAAAGGGAGGGAAGGAGGGAAAGGGAGAGTGGGAGAGGGAGAGGGAGAGTGGGAGAGGGAGAGGGAAGGAGGGAGAGTGGGAGAGTGGGAGAGTGGGAGAGTGGGAGAGGGATGATGATAATGAGTGTACAAGTGGGGGGTGGCATATCTAGTGATATCACTCCATTCCTATGGTTGAGAAGTGCACTTGAAAGGCTTACCCATAACTGATCCTCGTGCCCTGGGTCTCCCTTCTTCACAAAGGCTCCATAGTAGGTGGCAATGTTGATATGGTGCGAGTACTACACAGAGTTGTGTACAAAGAATGTCGTATTATCACAACACACTACAACAATGGAACTGAACAGCAGTATATATAAGATATGTATGTACCTTTTTTAAAACTTCAATTTCCAGTTTAATTTCTTCTTCTTCATCCTACAAGTGGAATGAAAGTGGGAATATTGATTGAACCTTTCAGCACGGCCAACTGCAGAACCACCTACTTCAGTGACCTCCATTATCTTAATAGCAGCTAACTGGGCCGTTCTGAGATGTCTGCCCTGTAGTAGAGAAGAAATAGTACCTCGAGACTGCTCCTATACAGAGACTACCTCTCTATAAAGACTGTTCCTATACAGAGACTACCTCTCTATAAAGACTGTTCCTATACAGAGACTACCTCTCTATAAAGACGTTCCTATACAGAGACTACCTCTCTATAAAGACGCTCCTATACAGAGACTACCTCTCTATAAAGACTGCTCCTATACAGAGACTACCTCTCTATAAAGACTGCTCCTATATACTGTGACATACACTAGTTTAAGTGCTTAGATGCTTGCAGTGTTAACTCTGAACATTATATGCTCTACAACTCACAAAACCCATACAACTGTTACTAAATTTAGAATTCCCTTATTTGGAGGGAAATGATAAATAATCACTACATTAGCCTAAAACATTTCCCATTTCACATTACATTCCCAACCTCTATTTCTTGTAGCTAGCTTCCTATGACACTCAAGTGTGACGCTCAGTCTCCAAACACCAAGTGTTACATACAGGTTTACACACTGTACCCGCCTCTATATACACACTGTACCCAGGGCCTCTATATACACACTGTACCCGCCCCTATATACACACTGTACCCAGGGCCCCTATATACACACTGTACCCAGGGCCCCTATATACACACTGTACCCAGAGGACCTATATACACACTGTACCCAGGGCCCTATATACACACTGTACCCACCTCTATATACACACCGTACCCGCCCCTATATACACACTGTACCCAGGGCCCCTATATACACACTGTACCCAGGGCCCCTATATACACACTGTACCCAGGGCCCTATATACACACTGTACCCAGGGCCCCTATATACACACTGTACCCAGGCCCCTATATACACACTGTACCCAGGGCCCCTATATACACACTGTACCCAGGGCCCCTATATACACACTGTACCCAGGGCCCCTATATACACACTGTAAAATACAAGTGACGCCACAGTCACCTACATACACCAGCAGGCCTCATGTTTACATGCTTGTGACATTCAGCACATCAATATCTGGTCACACAACACCTGCTGTAGGTACAATGCCCTTGAAGCACACCTGAAGGGCATTCAGGAGACTAGCAGGGCCAGCGACACAAGACAAGACAGGTAAAATGGCCGCCCTGACCACACGAGGCGCTCATCCACCCTCCCACGTGCATGCACACAGCAAATCGCATCACAGTGTAGTTAGCTTGCAACGTCAACTGGTCCTACGAGTAAGGGTTCCTGGGAACACACCACGGGCGCGCACAGCACGGGGCGATAGAGAGAGCTAATTCCACTTTACTGTACCCGCCATACTCACCTTGTATACCTGACCATACGTTCCATTACCGACTACTTCTATCAACTCAAATAGTCCATCGGGATTCTACAGGGAGAACAGTTTGAATACTTTTAAAGAGGGGGCGAAGTGAGAGCCGTCACAAGGTACGCAAAAGAGAGAGATCTACCAACTTTTAATTGGGACAAATCGATGCTCGAGTCATTGACCGCCATTACGTCTTGACTAGTCCAAACGCTCAAAGCTGTTTGAAGGATTTTGCCTTTTTAACAAAATTATCTTCTCTCCAACCTTCCCTTTACACAACGCAATCCCTCTATTACCGTAAGTTTCGAATTATACAGAATTGTTACGTCACTTGAAAACTATTTCCACCTATACCTCCGTATAAGGCAACCTCCATGTTAACATCTTGAGGAATGCATTCTACACAATCAATACATCTGTTTTAATGAATTAATAGTTCAAAGTATTAAATTTACTATTTTCAGTGTTAAGCTTTATATTATTTCAAAGTGACTATTTCTTCGGAGGAGGTGGGGTGAATGGCAACACAGTTGTCAAAGTCCTTCTTTGTAGCTCCCATCTTGATAGCAACTCCAAATCCCTGCAGCATCTCATCAGACGCCATCCCATAGATATGCAGTCCCAGGACCTATATACAGTGATATCTAACACTATATACTAAAAGATTGGAGTACGAGTTGATGTACCTTTTCATTGGGAAGTAACGTCACCAGCTTGACTCCCGCCTTTTGCTTGCGTTCAGTCATGGCAAAGTACATTGGTGTAAATGAGGTCTGGTAGACCTTGATCTTGTCTCTGCCATGCTCTGCTACTGCAGCAGCTGAGGAGAAAGGGACAACTTGTCAAATTGTTCATGTCGTCAGAGAAGGCCTACCTTCAGGCATCCCAATGGATCCAAGAGTCGGATGGCTGAACACAACTGAGGGAATGTTCTCGTAAATCAACCGCGAGTCTGCATCACCTCCAAAAACACGATGAGCCAATCGCCTTCCTGCTGCTATGGCAACGGGAGTGAGTTCAAAATTCCCACAAACATCACCAAGAGCATAAACTTGTTGAACAGTTGTATTTTGATACTAGAGAAAGAGAGGAAATGTCAGCTGCAAAGTGTGAGGGAGGGACAGTAGATGGGTGTGGCTGTGAGAGGTGGGAGGGACAGTAGATGGGTGTGGCTGTGAGAGGTGGGAGGGACAGTAGATGGGTGTGGCTGTGGGAGGGACAGTAGATGGGTGTGGCTGTGAGAGGTGGGAGGGACAGTAGATGGGTGTGGCTGTGAGAGGTGGGAGGGACAGTAGATGGGTGTGGCTGTGAGAGGTGGGAGGGACAGTAGATGGGTGTGGCTGTGGGAGGTGGGAGGGACAGTAGATGGGTGTGGCTGTGAGAGGTGGGAGGGACAGTAGATGGGTGTGGCTGTGAGAGGTGGGAGGGACAGTAGATGGGTGTGGCTGTGAGAGGTGGGAGGGACAGTAGATGGGTGTGGCTGTGGGAGAGATCCAAAAACTAGTCCAACTCCTCCGCTAAAGAAGTTTGCAGAAAATGTAAATTAGTATGTTGTAAAGATGGTCAATTTCACTGTCAATCCACCACACTTACTTTATCAACAGTTATAAAACCTTGCTTGCTGATCTCCACCCCCTATAGCACAGTGAACAAGGGGGTGACCCTGCTAATTAAAGACAAAGTGGTAGTAATCTTACAGTCTTGTTCAATGCAATGTCTGCAGTGTTGGGGGCTCTTCCAACAGCACAAAGCACCTGATTGAACCCCTCCAGTGTCTGTGTCTCGCCAGGAGTCTTCCTGGAGTCCAGTTCAACTTTCAAACCAGATTCACATTTTGAAACTGATTTTAACTTGAAATGGAAACAGAAAGGTCAACCCTTCATGCAAAGGTCAATGTCACCAGTTGATCAACACTGCCATACCTGTGTGAATGGAATAATCTTGATTCCTGTCTTCTTTAACTCTTCAGTTGTAAAGTCGGACAAGAAGTCGTCAAACTTTCTCAACACCTGTCAAGTGGGGAATGTGTTTCATACGTATAATACTGTGAATGTAGTGTACCACTGCTACTGTGAATGTAGTGTACCACTGCTACTGTGAATGTAGTGTACCACTGCTACTGTGAATGTAGTGTACCACTGCTACTGTGAATGTAGTGTACCACTGCTACTGTGAATGTAGTGTACCACTGCTACTGTGAATGTAGTGTACCACTGCTACTGTGAATGTAGTGTACCACTGCTACTGTGAATGTAGTGTACCACTGCTACTGTGAATGTAGTGTACCACTGCTACATGATCACACAACAATACCTATACTGTTCTTCTCCTACCTTGTCATAGCGTATGGACAATACCACTTCTGTACCGAGTGCCTTGAATATGCCAGCTAGCTCTACAGCAATGTAGCCACTTCCAATAATCATGACACGCCTAAAAGGATATACGGTCAGTCTCTTCAGTGTATGGCCTCTCTATGACATCATCACATAAGCTGCATGGTCATTGAACCCACTTTGGCTGATCTTCCAACTCAAAGAATCCATCACTTGTGATCATTAACTCCTTTCCTACGCATAACAGGTAACCACATTACAGCAGCGAACAGGACCAGAGCTCCCTGTTCACTTGCCTGGCACATCCAGGGTTATGGGATGGCCTCCAGTGGCAATTAGAATGTGCTCTCCTGCATACCTCTCTCCATTTACAGTCACTTCCTTCGGACCCGTAAATATAGCTTTCCCACGAATCAGGTCCACACTGTCCCTCTCAAGGTTGCTCAAGTATATGCCATTCAATCTCGCAATATAAGCATCTCTCTTTTCCTTAAACATTCTACAATGAGCACACTCATTCCCACAGCTCAGACTGTGTTACCCCGCTACTGCACTCACCTCCAGTTGAATGCCTCCCCCCGAGGCACCTTGAAACCGTAGTCTCCGTGATCGTGAATAAACTCGGCATGAGTTGCAGCATTGAACATTATCTTTTTGGGAACGCAGCCAACATTGACCTGATGGGAAGCGGAGCAGGCGGTACCATACAACTTACAGGCAAGCTCGCAGGCCGGCTCTACACATCAAAGGCAAGGCAGGCTGCATGGAACAGAGATGCTGCAAAAAGACTCACGCAAGTTCCTCCTAAGCGCCCTTCTTCGATGACTGCCGCTTTGGCCCCAAACATGGAGGCGGCCCTCCTCGCGCTGGCTAGTCCGCCAGAGCCGGCTCCAAGAACCAGATAGTCAAATCGCTTTAACGCCATCTCGTACCGAATGGTAGCCAAAGCCTAGCGGAAGTGACAAGGCCTTGCGCTCAAAGGAAATTAACTTTTGACGAGTAAAACCCTCTCATAATACTCTCAATTGCATTACTGCTGACTGACTGCTGATCACATCTGTAGTCTCTTTGATGTGGTTAGGGAGCGAATGTATGGCACGCCGTATCGACCTCCTCCAGTATATATAGTAAACTAGCAAATTGTAGACTGACAATTAAGGTTTTTGGGTCAAACGTATAGATATGTATACTATTCCTAGTTTTGCACAAATTCCAAAGTAATGGAAGTTCTCTTCGGTCAAGTGGTTGCCATGACAACAGTAATGAGAGCTCCTGAGAGGTAAAACTACTTCCCCCTGCATGTGATATATACAATAAGTGTTTAGTGACACCTTTAATTAAAACAAAAATAAATGTTAGTGAACATAGGTTATTAGCTACCGCCTCTCACTGTTACATAACACAGCCGATGGTTGCATTTCGATGTGGGCGGTGTCCTTGCCTCGTGAAAGATATACGATCTGGAGCGCTATATACTTGTATGTGATGTCGTAATCAATAACCTTCTAGTGAATCGGAAAGGAATTACGTCGGTTCTGTGGAGTTGAGTGGAACAGAGATCTAACGTAACGTTTGGTAATATCTGACAGGACTTCACTAGCGGCTATAGAGGGTAAAGTAGTATTTCACTAGATTGTAGAACTGTTATTGTTATTTATATTATTTTAATTCTCATTAAATAGTTATTCTTAGTGTTATAAGTTAACAAACTTTCAGCTATGTCGCTAGTTTCACTGTTCTACTGACAGCCTGTAGAGTATATAGATGTAGAGTAACGATATATAAGAGTGGAGTTATGTGTACCAGATGACACTGTAGCATGATTGGTTGTTTCATCGAGCGCTTAACTGATGAGACTGCCTAGAATTAAAGGGTCTTCCATTAGTCCAATCTCTCTACTCCCTGAGTCCATTCAGTGCGGTGAGCTGGATAAGTGAACCCGACTCTATTATATTAAAGCACATGCTGTAATCTACAAAATACTTCATTATTAAACTTTAGCTTTTTACACTGTATGGACCTCCTCATACAATCATAATTATAGATGGGAAGTGAGATTGGGGCACTGAGGGTGAGATTGGGGCACTGAGGGTAAGATTGGGGCACTGAGGGTAAGATTGGGGCACTGAGGGTAAGATTGGGGCATAGTGGGTAAGATTGGGGCACTGAGGGTAAGATTGGGGCATGGTGGGTAAGATTGGGGCACTGAGGGTAAGATTGGGGCACTGAGGGTAAGATTGGGGCACTGAGAGTAAGATTGGGGCACTGTGGAGAGGGGCAGATAATGGTGTGTCAGTTTCAGGTATGTCATGTCGATTCATTGCTCCTTTCTGTCAAATTGTCATTGATAAATGGCTTCAGTTTGTATGCATTCTTATCCTACAAGTTATTGTTGGACTAATGTACTTGTACATAGCTGGTTACCATGGTAGCCAATATATCAATTTATTACTTATTTAATAAGGAAACAATATGGCTGAAAAGAATATGAATATGGCTGAAAAGAATGCTGCTGGATATTCAGATTCAGTTGAAGTATGCAAGTTGGGGTTAGCCTTGCATATGCGTGACCTTTCATTGGCTCTCCTTCCTCTCCGTGTGCTATAGGCTTTGCTGGAGGCAGCTGAGAACGGCTACATTGAGCAGGTGAAACAGTGTGTGGGTGAGATGAAGGTGGACCCCACATCATGTGATGATGTAAGCTGGCTATAAATAGTAACACATACGTACCATGAGTGGCTCCATTCCCTCCCTTGCCCTAGGAAGGTTGGCAAGCTATTCACTTGGCAGCTGGGGCAGGCCATTTGGACATTGTAGAGCTCCTGGTAGACCAGTATGGAGTGGATCCAGTAGCTAAAGACTATGTGAGACTGTCCATAATGGCATACCTGCTGCCTTGGTTACCGCAGTGAGCTCTCTGTAGGATGGTCAAACTGCCCTCCATTGGGCAGCCCTTAGAGGAGAAATGGCTTCCGTACGCTTTTTAGTGGAGAGATATGGGGTGGACCCTGCAATTACTGATAATGTGAAACAGTTAGAGTAGGTCTACATACAATGCTCTAAAGCTACTCATCTTTTTGTAGGAAAGTGAGCAGCCAATCCATTTAGCTGTGCCGCGAGCTCATATTGGAATTATCAGATATCTGTTGAAAACAGGAAAGGTGGATCCGAACTCCAAAACCAATGTAACCTTCACGCGCTGCATTAGTACTTATGTTAGGTCCTGTTCAGACATCTTATCTATTGCACCTTCTACAGGAAGGAATGACAGCATTTGACATAGCAGACAAGATATATGACCCCAATAACAGAAAGATGGTAAGAGACATTCTATCGGGAAAGGAGGCAGTGAACAACATTCATCCTGAAGTGAGCCACTGGCAATTGTGTTCACTGATCAAGCAATATTCACACATCTTACTGTTCTATTCATTGCAGGATAGCTTTGGCAATTAGACTCTCTATTTAGTCAATTCATATTGTCATGTACAAAGAACATCAATTTATAAATACACAATTTGAATCATCAACTAATATTCAAAGCCACTTGTTGCTATTCATATATTGTAAAGGTGAGCAGTTCTGTGAAGGTGAAGCAGAATGTAATGTTACACAAACGATTCATAAAAATTGAAATGTAATAGTAAACCTAGCTATATTTAGATGTAATGGAAAAATAACTGAAAATAGTACTATTCTACTGACGTCTACGATTGTCAATCTCAAATGGTGAACCCTTGATCTTGCGCTTCTGCCAAAATAGATTCATTTGATGAAGTTCTTTGTGTTTAGCCAGAAAACTAATCTCAAAATCACCGTTATCAACAGGAACCACTTCAACAGGGATTTCCCCTGCAGAATCCCCAATCACCTCTGCAGTCAGTGTGGACAAGTCTGTTAATGAAAGAGCTGTTTCCAAGCTGCGACAGTCAATCTCAAATGGCATTCCATCCAGTGGTTGTCCATTCCACTCCACTTGAAGGTCGTATAGGTCTGGTGTGGGTGGTTCAAAGCTGACACGGTACTTTCCCTTTTCAAACTGTCTCACCTCGACAGCCACGCCCTCTCCCATTCCTCTACTGACGGCTGATGCAGACAGATGGCCAACCTCATCCTTATCTGGCTCAACCACAACCTGCACAGTTGGCTCCTCCTCCTCCCGGGAGAAGGGGATGACAACAGGAGTGCCAGGAACTGAATCTTTGGACCACTGCACATTGAGAGTGTAAGTGTCTTCAATTGGAGGCACAAAGTAGATGTTATATTGGTTGGGAGCTACTTCTGTAATGTCGGCTCTCACAACTCCAGCACTCTTTCCTGATGCACTACATGTCAGTCCACCTGTCCCAGCTCTGGTCGCATCCACCGCCACCTCAACAGGCCGCCCCGCCTCCAGCGGGATCACTGGATCGCCCAGTACAACTGCACTTGCATTAGGTGGATTCACTACTGGCAGGAGGAAGGGAGATCCTGAGATGGGCTGTCCCCCATAGCTGACTTCCAGTCTGTAGTCGTCTGGGTAGCTGGCAGTGCAGTGGATGACCTGCCCTACTCCAGGATACCTCTCTATGGCCACTCGAGGAATGGAGTTGCTCTTTGTGCCATAAGCGTACACCTTCAGCTCTGTGGGATCATCGTCTTCAGTGCGAGCCACAAAGTCCAGCTGCTCATCAGTGTAGTAGTATCCATCGTGGGTGGGCGGCTTCTCAAAGATAATGTCTCCTGGAGGCTCTACGTTGATCTGGACAGCCGAGTCCAGCACAGGATCCTTGTCAAAATAAATATCTAAGAGGTGCAGTCCAGGGACAGTGGGAGTGAACATGACGTTGTAGAAGCCTGGGGCTTGCTTGCTGCAGGAGAGGTCAAACAGGCCAGTAGGACCTCGTGCTGTGGCAGTAATGACTCCATCTCCAGCCAACTTGGTGGACACTGGAATAACCACAGTCTCATTTGCACGAATGGTCTGCCCAGACACTGCCTTGGTATCCACCACACATCTATAGGGGTCCTTGGACTGCACCTGGAATGGAGTGCCGGGGACACTGGTGCCACCGTATGTGACGTCTACTTCAATCTTACCCACTTCAGTGGGCGTGAAGGAGACTCTGTACAGACCCTCCTCCTGCTGGAAGATTTGGCATTTCTCAGTAATTTTGGGGCCTCTTGCCTCAGCCTTCAGTACTCCATGGCCAGCGGAACGGGTATTGACCATAAATGAAGTCTCCTGGCCTGCCTTGATGGTCGAGGGAGGTTTCATCACAATCACACGACTTGCATCCACAGCTGCTGCTGGGCGAACCTTAAAGGGACTTCCCCTGATTGGGAAGCCATCCCACTTGACATCAATCAGGTAGCTCCCCTGGTGCTGAGGTGTGTAGGAGAAGTTGACCTCGCCATCCTCGTCCACCCTGTCAATAGGGACAGTGCCATCGGGACCAAATATGGAGGTGTCCAGACTACCAGGTCCTGCCCCCACTGTTGAGACAGTGAACGATGTAGTTTGACCTAGTTTCCCGCCACTTAGCCCGGGCCCACTAGCAATGCACTTGGATGGATCAGACACCTGACAAAGGTAAGGACCTCCAGGGATGGGCAGCCCCGCCCACGTCAGACCAATCTTGATCTCCCCAACAGCAACAGGCTCAAACTTGACACCAAACACTTTATCACTTTTATTCTCCACCTCATGATCCAGTTCTCCCTGTGGGGATAGGACCTGGACACCCAGGGACCCCGGTCCAGCCCGCATGCAGTCCACCTGGAACTCTGCCCACTGTCCAACCTGGGCCCTACTCAGGCCCGCCCCACTGACAAGACAGTTGGACGGCTGAGGCACAGCGTGATGAGTCACCTAGAATTGTAAAAAGGCAGAGGTGACACTGATTGGATTTGGTGCAGGACAGGCTATAGGGGAGAGGCAGTGAAACTGCACTTACCTTAAAAGGTGATCCATTGATGTGTTTTCCATCCAACATAACTGCTACAATGTAAGTGCCGGGTATGGTCGGAGTGTACAGGATTTGAAGTGCTCCGGTTTCTGTGATTCTCTGATTAACAGGAATGTCACTCCCATCTGGTCCTGTTACAACGACCGTGACCTTCCCTCCTGGTGGAATGTGACGAACAAAGAAGCTTGCCTCCTGCCCCACCGACCCTCCACTGACTCCAGTGCCCACCACACTCACTAGTTGTGCCTCATCAATGGTGGGCTTGGCAGATCTATACCGTGAAATGTACGTCATCACTGACAGTGGGTCAATATCCGGATTGACAAACTCCTCCGCCAAAAGATTGGGTTCTACTCCAAGACGCTTCTTGGCAAAGTCCATTCCTTCAGATACATTCTGAATGGGCGGCTGTCGGTAGATCTCCTCTTCTGAAGGCATGTGTCCAGGGATGAAGGAGTCAATCAGAGTGCACAGAGCTCGACCATCCTTCCAATCAGAGCTGAAGTTTGTAATGTGAGGCTCTGGAATGCGTCCATTTACCCAATTCTTCAGAGTGTGGAAACCGATGGAGTCTGGTCCACAGAAGTAAGACAGGTAGCACATGACGGAGAGCTCATCTGGGTGACTGGCGGCCATGTCCTCCGGCTCAATGATCTGAGGAATGTCAAAGTTCTCCTCTGCAATGGCCATGGCTCTGGCGACGTTCTCCCGAGAGGTGCTGGGGGACCAGGACTGCCAATCTGGAATTAGGCCGGGCTGCAGCGAGTCAATGAGAGCTGCCAGTGTGATGCCGTTGTTCCAGTCTTTGGTAAAGTTGGTTATGTGGTGCTGCGGAAGTTGGGCCTGCATCCACTGCAGAAGGACCTTCTTGGCAGAAATCTTGCGAGTTGTAGTGCTGATGTCAGCAATTTGGTAGCGACAGATTAAGCACCAGATCATTCCAAGTATGAGCTTGAGGTTGCCGTCACAGATATCCTCCGCCCCTACAGACAGATAGTCCACCAACTTCTCACACAGGCACAGGCACACACTTCTCAGCACTAGAATGTTAAGAGCTTACCAATGCTTTCCAACCTAACATTTTCTGTCTTCATGGCCATCAGAGCAACGTTAATGTTCTCAATCTTCTGCACTCTCAGAGACGGATTCTTATGAGGACTGCACGGGATAGGAAGTACTTGAACAACTACTACATGACCATATAAGGAAGAGCAACTGACACTCTGTTCCCATGTTTTCCTTCTGTCAGTGCTCTTATCAGATCATGCAGCAGCTTGCCATCCTCAAGGTCTGTCTGCAGGTCATTGAGCTCCTTGGAAGCGTTGCCCTTTACTCTGTCCCTAAACCAGTTGGTGAAGGTCTTCTTCTGTACCATGACCCAGGTCTTGTCCCTTCCCAGCACTGGAGTGTTACTGTCTGCCTCATCTCGATTCATGTCAAACACATTGTGCCTGTGAATGGACAATAACTCTACATGACAGATGTACATAGAAGGATAGACAAAGAGGGAAAGGGAGAGGGGGAGAAGGGAGGAATAGAGGAGAGAGAGAGAGGAGAGGGAGTGGGGGGAGAAGGGAGGAGAGAGAGAGGAGAGGGAGAGGGGGGGAGAAGGGAGGAGAGAGAGAGGAGAGGGAGAGGGGGAGAAGGGAGGAGAGAGAGAGAGGAGAGGGAGTGGGGGAGAAGGGAGGAGAGAGAGAGAGGAGAGGGAGTGGAGGGGAGAAGGGAGGAGAGAGAGAGGAGAGGGAGTGGGGGGGAGAAGGGAGGAGAGAGAGAGAGGAGAGGGAGTGGGGGGAGAAGGGAGGAGAGAGAGAGAGGAGAGGGAGAGGGGGAGAAGGGAGGAGAGAGAGAGAGGAGAGGGAGAGGGGGAGAAGGGAGGAGAGAGAGAGAGGAGAGGGAGTGGGGGGAGAAGGGAGGAGAGAGAGAGAGGAAAGGGAGAGGGGGAGAAGGGAGGAGAGAGAGGAGAGGGAGTGGGGGGAGAAGGGAGGAGAGAGAGAGAGGAGAGGGAGTGGGGGGGAGAAGGGAGGAGAGAGAAAGAGGAGAGGGGGGAGAAGGGGGAGAAGGGAGGAGAGAGAGAGAGGAGAGGGAGAGGGGGGAGAAGGGAGGAGAGAGAGAGAGGAGAGGGAGAGGGGGGAGAAGGGGGAGAAGGGAGGAGAGAGAAAGAGGAGAGGGAGAGGGGAAGGGAAGGAGATGGAAGGCAAAGGTGGCTAATGGAGAATGTTATTTCAAGAAAGAGTTGAGAAGCTATCATTAATACATGTATGAATGTTTATCAGATATGCAGTAACCTCCCACACTGCATAGCAATGTTGTCAATACAAGAGAATGTCACTTCAGACATACCAAAGGACCACAAATATTACACAATCTCTACTATTACTGCAGTAAGTGGATATCTCTGCTTACGTTCTCGAGTCCACTACAGTCTTCTTCTTCTTTGTGGTAATTTTCACCTCAAATTGCTGATCTGGGCTAATGGACCGGCGGCCGCTCAACTTGGAGACCTTAATCTCCCGCTTCACATCGTCACCATCCATAGGGTCTCCGCTTGTGTAGTATTCCAAGTGTCTAGGTAATTAAAGGGAGGCAATTAATAGTATATACCAGATCATCCGGCTACATCTTACACTCACAAGGCTGCAATATATAATTATAAATTACAAAGGCCAATTGATAGTGGTTACATTGGTATAGCTATCTAAGGGAGTCTTTGTTTGAAATGAAGATGCAACAAAGAAACCTGTTATTAAATTAATCATTAAATTAAGCAAGCTCACTTTTGTATGTTAAACTCACCAACTACCTATTAGATTACATTGGCTTATAAAGCCTCAGACGTAATAAGCATGGATTACTAATCATTCAAGACACTCACAAAGTTGGCTCACTAACACAGCTTTTAATAAATTTGGCAAATCTAATTATTCCATTCCCAACAGAAATACTCTCAATTTACATGTGTTCTGTGGAATGCAGTACAAATGATCGCAGGATTAACTGGCCATAAACACGTATACTTTCAAAATAAACAGCTTTCGCACAATTCCAGAACCTCACTGCTAATTAACGCGCTTGCACGTCAACTCACTTTTCCCCAGGTCGCGGAAGGCTCTTTGAGGAGTAATCGCCAAATTGATATCCCTTCCTGGGAAACTGCGGCGAGTAGCTGTACACTCCCCTAAAACTGCCAGTCGCCGCCTTCTCGTTTGGCAGCGTGCGAGACTCGTAACTCTGAAAGCGAAACACATTAAGTGAACAGGAATCAAAGCAATTCGCTACGTGCAACTCACTGCTGCGCGACTACTACCGCCAGACGATCCGGTGCTCAGGACCTTGGTCGAGTATGGTTTGTCCTCGCTCCCGAGATTGATGATTGGCACTGTAAACTTGCCTTCCAAGTTATCAGAATACGTCAGATAACTGCGGTCTGATGCCATACTATGCTATATTTAGAATTCCAGTCAAACGAAGCCTCACAAGGATCTGAAGGAGAGATAATCAGACCATTAAATTAGATTAACAAGCAACCCGATCGAAACGTGAGAACTGCGCGCGAGAGCTGCATACCCACAAATCTGCTGTCTCTGAACTGCTGCTCGCCAGTTGATGGTGCAAGAAACTAAATCTTCAAATTCTCTTCTGGTCAGTCCAAAAGAATTTAATCATCAAAACTTTCTGCGGCCTAAACGTCATAAATTGCTTAGCAACAGTCCCGGGAAATCTCAACTTCCCAACTGAGCATGCGTAGTAGCACGTGATTTAGTAAAGCAGCAAACAAAATGCGATCCATGAAAATTTTAAGTAATCTGAAGACATACTTTCACTTTGAACCTGGCTACCCCAAGTTTGACATTCCCAAGTCGGAGATGCACAAGCTGCAGCGATACCAGCCTCCTCCCCGGGTCTACCTCATCGAAGGGAAGAAAGACGAGCTGAAACATCGACGCGTGATTAATTACATTCTGAATCAGAAAGTGGTTGGCTTCGACACGGAATCGCGAACAGGTTTTATCAATGGCGACCGAAATGGTAGCGAAGCGGACGCATCAGTGTTTCCACCTAGCGTGGTTCAGCTGTCGACGGAGGAGAACGCAATCATTTGGAAGATAGGCGGGACACGCTTAACTACGGGATTAAGAGAAATATTGCGATCGGACGTTAAAAAGGCGAGTTGCATTCACCAGTGGTCCCCTAGGGTGCTGCGTGTCACGTGATCCTGTTGTACCCCTGCAGGTCGGACACGGGTCCTACGAAGATGCAGCAAAACTGCTAAAGTTTTACTACGTGGATACCAATAATTTAGTAGACACTCTACCAGCTGCCAAAAAGTATGCCTTTCCGCATCTTGGCCTTCAGCAACTCGTGTCTTTTTTTCTGGGAAAATATTTATCTAAAGGAAAGCAGCTTTCTGATTGGGGGAGAAGAGAGTTGACAGACCTGCAGATAAAGTATGCGGCTTCTGATGCTAAAGCATCTCTGGAGGTATACTATGCAATGGAACAGTGAGTTATGATGCACAATGGCAGGCACTGAGAGGAAATTGTAACCTCCTATGTTTAGATACAATAAGAGCCAGGGGAATCCCCCTCTGTCTGTAATAGGCTCAACTTTGGACTTGTTAAAGTCGAGTGCAAAAGTGTCAACTGCTTGTGCAATGCATCAAGTAAGTTGGGGGTGCCATATACTGTGTAGTTTTACCACTGATGGAATTCTCTTTTAAAGATTTACATGTTGGCTGAAGAGAAGCGACAATTGTTGAATTTGTTGAAGAACCAACAGTCCTTGAGTACACAGCTGATGAAGGAGTTGCGAGTACTGCGAGGCTCTCTTGGCATGGTGGACATGCTGCACAAGGAATTGGAGATGCTGCAGGAGGAGGCAAGCAAGCCGGCCAGTGTCAACACACCGTACTACAAGTGAGCCACCCTGCTCGTGTAAAGATGGACCGTGTGACATGCGTGTGTGTGGTTGTATGGCAGACATATAGTGAATTTGAGAGGCCACCTGGGTGGACGGGACATTCAGAAACAGGTCATTCATCTCGAAGAAGAAACAGATAGTCCAATGGAAGAGGTGGACCTAGAGGAGGAGTTGGAAGAAGAGAGTTTGGTGGAAGAAGAGCTGAATGATTCTGTAGAGAACAAAGATATAGTTACAGAAGGGGCTAGCGCTTTGCATGGAGAACCCATTCATGAAGACACTGACCTCGAAGGTACAGGCTTGAAAGAGGATGATGAGCAATCAAAGATGGACCCAAAGGATAGTAACTTGGAGAATGAGAAGCTGAGAGTGACAGAAGAGAAATCTAAGCCAAATACTTCAAAAAAAGAAGGATCTATTCTTTTTAAATGGCTGACAGGTGAAAAGTGACTTGATTAATAATTTCATAATGCACAGTAACTGTATTAATTACAATTATATCAGTGTTTGCTGTCCTTCTGTTTTGTGGAAGAGACTTTGATTCCAAGTGCACACTGTAAGAGAGAGCTAGTTACTACATTAGCCAAGTATGCTGAGAGTCTGAATATAGGGACCTTGAATGCAGTGCTGGAACAAATAAAATACACTCAATACACATTCACTGTGCACTGATGGTGCCACCAGTGGAACTGTGAACAGAGATCTCTTACCTTCGATTGGCTGTGGTGAAGTTGATGAATCTTGCCTCGTATGCACTCACAAGTGTCACGGGAAACAGTAGTGCGAACAAACAGGTACTGGTGGACAAGGGGGCGGGGCAAGGCAAGGGGCGTGGTTAACACATAATATAGAGCAACCATTGATATCATACCTTACAACATAAGAATTTGGGAGGAATATCAGGATTGTCAGTGGCAGGCCAAAACCGAGAAAGTACGGCCAATTGCTCTCGATCACTGCAATACGATACTTACAATTTGCCAGACCTAATATGGAAGTTGTTACGTAATGGGATGTAGAAGGGTCTGGTTGGTCAGTACCTTGGCTGTAACATCTGTACTCAAAGGCATACAGTGAGATGATTAGGATCTGGTGCATGAGACTGAGTGGAGTGCCCACGTAGGGGAATACCCCGACCACTACAGACTGAGACAAGAGGCTTTGTATACAAAGTGAACAGAAAGTGATGTATGACTCACTTGAACCATAAACAGCATATCCATGGTGACACTGAACAGTATGTCTGCCAACACGTATGCTGGGGAGCTGGGGGTGGAGTGAGATCACATTGCATAGCACACGCACACACATCTAGTCGTCTACTTACACTTCACTTTGTTGTTTGGATCTGTTTCTGTTTCTGTGCTCAAGTTGTCTCTTCTTGAATGCCTCATTAGCAATATCCTATATATGGTAATAAAGGGTGGAACAACACCCATATATGGTAATAAAGGGTGGAACAACACCCATATATGGTAATAAAGGGTGGAACAACACCCATATATGGTAATAAAGGGTGGAACAACACCCATATATGGTAATAAAGGGTGGAACAACACCCATATATGGTAATAAAGGGTGGAACAACACCCATATATGGTAATAAAGGGTGGAACAACACCCATATATGGTAATAAAGGGTGGAACAACACCCATATATGGTAATAAAGGGTGGAACAACACCCATATATGGTAATAAAGGGTGGAACAACACCCATATATGGTAATAAAGGGTGGAACAACACCCATATATGGTAATAAAGGGTGGAACAACACCCATATATGGTAATAAAGGGTGGAACAACACCCATATATGGTAATAAAGGGTGGAACAATATGTATGGCAGTGTACTTGGAACCAGAAGGCATTCAGTGGCTTGCTGATCCAGAACAGTGGCAGTACCCACAGTCCAGCAAACATGTACCAGAGGACCGCACCAATCTGACCAGCTAGGATGCTCTCCTTCGCATAGATGATGTCTACAGTCACAATTAGGGAGACTTGCTAAAGATGGGTGTGGTTACTGTGTTAGGTGGGTGTGGCTACTATGTTAGGTGGGTGTGGCTACTATGTTAGGTGGGTGTGGCTACTATGTTAGGTGGGTGTGGCTACTGTGTTAGGTGGGTGTGCCTACTATGTTAGGTGGGTGTGGCTACTGTGTTAGGTGGGTGTGGCTACTGTGTTAGGTGGGTGTGGCTACTATGTTAGGTGGGCGTGGCTACTGTTAGGTGGGTGTGGCTACTGTGTTAGGTGGGTGTGGCTACTGTTAGGTGGGTGTGGCTATTGTGTTAGGTGAGTGTGGCTATTGTGTTAGGTGAGTGTGGCTACTAACCATATACGACTGACACTAGAGCCTCAATGGTTGGGAGAATGAGGTACTCAAACAGTAACACACTCACCTGCGGGGAGAGGAGGGTTACCACATAATTAAGGGAGTATATGAACAGACACCAACCAAGAGAATTAATCCGTTTAAAAAGATGCACCGAAAGAGAGGAACGCGAAGTTTTTCGTTCCTATACGAGAAGGATCAAAGAGTGATTGACGGATAACCGTTTCAGCTGCGTTTCTTACCCTTGAGCCAATTGAACGAGCGGTACTATTCCGCTCAGCGCATCTTTAAAGCCTTTGAAAAAGGATTCAAATATTTCGAAGTATTCAACTAATTGACTACCTTCTCCATTGGTCTGTCCAGTGGCCATTTTAATTCCAGCTGCGAAGGACTTTCCCTATTATGACAATCTACTATTTATTCCACTTTTATAAATTCATTATAAAATGCTGCACGATTCATACACACAAAAGGATATAGTAAAATGTTTTATGTTTCATTGACGAAAGTCTTGTAGCTATTCTCATTTGGGGCACCTAAAAGTAGCAAACAGAGTCTGTGATAAGGCACGCACTCCCACTGAAATATATGTGCAAGTGAAATATTAGGGTTTAAACAGGTCCTCAGTTATTAATTGGCCTAGACAATAATGGCTTCTTTTGCATGTCCTTATCGTCTACATCTCTGGAGGAATCATAATCACTTGAATCTTTGAGTGACTTCTCCAGAGCCAGGCTTGCCTTCTCCTCGCTGGTCATGCAGATCTTTGGCCACAGCTTGCACAATTTAAAAAGTGGTGCAATCACCAAATTGTAGTACAAAAAGGTTCCAATGACGAGGAACACAAATCCAAATGGCTGAAGCAAGTTGAAATTCTGCCAACCTACAGACACGCTAATAATCCAGATTACCAGAGTACGCACGCTATCAAGCACCATTCGAGTGGTTGCACTCATCTTTTGAGTTACAGTGAGCCCAGCAAAGTTGAAGAAAGCAATACTCACAACTGTTCCCAGGACAGCCACTATCAGCAGAGGTGAGTAGCCAAGCTGGTGAAAGGCATCAATGGAGTCCTCAAACCGCACAGTGTCCTGCCAAAAGTCTTCTCCTGCAGGCAAGTGCCATGGAATAAAGTAAAAGGGAAAGAGCAGAACAAAGAGAACAGAAAATCCAAATATTCCCTCCCACCCGACTCCTTGAAGTGGAGGAATATTGTACTTTTTAATGACTCTCTCTTCATAAGTCATTTGAATGGCAGTTATTATCTGGGCCATCACAATTAGGAGGTCACCAGTGATGATCAAATTGGCTTCAATGTTTCCCTGCTCAGAGGCGGAGCCGGTCTGCACGTAGGGTACTCCCTTGATGACGTCCCCCAGGCCCACCACCACAAGGCCCAGCACCACCAGAAAGATTCCACCCCAGTGATACAAGTGCAGTCTGTTTTTGAGAAAGGCAACAGAGAGGAGCCCGGTAAAGACAATGACGCTGCCTCTAAGCATCTGGAAGCTGGAAGCAAAGGTCAGATTGAGTCCAACATACATGATGGAGGTCGCTGTCATATCACAGAGAGCCGGGGGAAGGAATATTAACGGATTAAACTTTTGAGGACCAAACTTGCTAACGTTCCCAGTACAAATCTTGGTAGACCAATACCATATTTGGAACACAACAAAGCAGCTCATTTCCCCAACAAACATACCCACAGCCTGCAAGAGGAACAAGTGAATTAGTAGATCGGTGAAATAAACATTCGGTTAGCACAAATCAAATAAATGCATTAACTAACTTGGAGGAACGGATGATCAAACACGTGTTCGGCAGTAGGATTGGAACCACCGGCTCTCATCAGGTCCGCCCACCTACAGAACGACAAAGGAACGAATGCACTCATTTTAGACCCTATTATAAATGGAAACCAACTTTGTTGAGAGCGTGTTGATAGATCCGGTGAGGACCATGATTACAGAGATAACGATGATAAATAGAGTGTCTCTGCTGAAAGCTACTTTCGGGAGTCGCTTCATAATCTTTGTCATAAACCCCATCTTGATTGATCATGTGATAGCCCAGACCATGTGCCAAGCGAAAGAACGCTATAAAACGCGATACAAAACTTTGTTCGGTTACAATCAGATTTGATTATTCCTATCACCTAGTTAGATATTATACGTCCCCTAGTCCTAAAATGTAATTGTCTACTTTTTCCTTTCTCTTTTCTTTTCACTTTTGATGACCAGCGGTCCCACATTATCATCATTATTCTGGTTGTGATGGTTGTGGCTTCCATCGCAGTATGGGAACTAGAGGATGCAATGAATGTCACACACAAAATACTTATATTATCATTGGCTAACTTTTTTCGATTTCCAACACCGACAGAATGCCTTCTCATCACCAATGCTTTCAATGTCTACCGTATCGACCACCTGAAGGAAGATGCGTTATCATTTATGAACATTCAAATAGATTTCCACAAACCTTTTCCTCATCCTTCTTGACTCTCTTGTTGACGACATGTTTGGGTCGCTTCTCCTTCCTCTTACACAAACTGCTAAAGATGGGGCTCAACAGCATCCACAGCAAGACAAGTAGGAACAAGAGTAACGGGAGGATTTGGAGCCACTGCTCTCTCGTTAAAGTAGCAAAGTCAGCTACGGTTTTAGGTAAAGGTATACTTCGAAGGTAGTTCGGAAGCTGTTCTTGAAAGTACCAACGTATGGCGTCCATTTTATGCGATGCGTGCCTTGCGTTTTGCGGCACACCTCTAATGGGTGTGGTCAAAAATATTTAGCTGAAATGTTTTTGATTATAAACACGTTATATTTTAGGTGTGAAGATTATTAGCAATTCGTCCCATGACCGAGAGAGTGCTCGAAGATTTAGATATGGATCACGAGGTACTGGAAAGAGAAAATAAAACACTGCAAGCAAGGTTAGCTTTTCAGAGGATAGTCGCCTAGCAGTACTGTTGTCTAGTCAGATAAATAGATATATCGCAACATGTGTGTGATTACATTTTTGGATCGTGTTAGGTTTAACGATTGCTTGCATCGTATTGACGAATTAGAAAGCAAAGTTGGAATATTTGAGGAGCAGCTGAGAGATAAGAATGACTTGATCGAGGAGTGAGTATTTTGTTTGATTTATTAATGCAATCGACCAAATTGGTTCTCTTTCATACAAGCTTGCGGAAGGAAGGAAAGGTGGTGCTATGGGACAGGGAAAAGAAAAAAATATTGCTAAGTTCTAAACAGAGGTGTGTTAAACAAATCTGTTATATATTGATATAGTAACTTTGTTGTACTATATACGTATATGTCAGGGAGGAAGATTTAGGCAAACAAATTGAACATCTCAAAATTGTAATGGAAGAACAAAAACTAGCTTCTCAGAAGACACTTCTTGTTAGCTATATATGAGTCTCACAAGAATTGTGACTTCAAGGTTATTTGAGGTTATTCTGTTGTGTATGTGTGTAGAGCCTACAAACTCAGTTAAAGAAATCGGAACTTAAAGTTGAAATGGGAAGCAAACTGACTGAAGATGGTAAGTGATAGGTCACCTCAACAAAGTGCACACAATGATACACTTTTATCAACTTTAGAATTCCATTCACGAATAGAAAGCTTAAAGAAGGATCTGTTTCAACAGAAATTAGTTAGTAAATCTGTTGATGGTCATGTGACATACATGTGACATTAATATGCACATAAATAGTGCACAGCCAAAGTTGAGAAAGAACGAAGGAAGCAGGTAGAACTGTTTACGGGCTTCATGCGGGGGTTAAGACTGGATTTGAGGCAAGTGAAGGGGTAATGAGTAATCTTCAAGACTTGTGGAATTAAACACTTCTGTTGCTAAACATTTAGAATATTGATGGAGCAACTTGAGAGTGAAGCCGGAATGGACTTGGGAACAGATGAAGAGGCTCAGCCACTGAAGGGATTTGTAGACCTCATGTCAGTAATGGACGAGATCCAGTATGCATGCTCTAAAGGTGCGCAAACATGTACATGTTATATATATAAAGTTCCTGTGATTTGGTAACTATTTTACTTCAGATGCCGTAAGAGGGTGCACTGACACACTCCCGGCCCATTATTCCACTATTGAAGCAGTAAGTTCCAATAAGGGTTGCCAATTGCCTGCTGCAGACAAGAACAGGTGGCATGTGTATACTGGCTTGCATATTGTGATGTAGGGGATGTCAAAGCTGGCCTCACATGTGGCTGTGACCTCTAATTCAGCTTCAGTGCCCAGCTCTCCTGCCAGCTCTCCTTTGCACCCTCATAAAGTCACAGCTCGATCTCTGACCACAACTCCACAAGGCAAAAGAAACCTTCAGCTTCCTCCTCTGAAAGGCTCCCGCTCAAGAACTGGGTCGCCTGAGTGTATCCGACATGGGCCTGTGGAAGTACATAAGGCACCTCTGTCATTGCCAGGCTCACCTTTACATCCAAAGAGATTCCTCTCGAGAAAGTTGCCCACTGTTAGGGGCCCTGGACAGCCCTCTGTAAAGCACTCCCCACCCTCACCTAGAGAAGCCCAGCCTGTGAAGAAAGAACCTCCAGTCAGTCTTAGAGTTCCCGTTGTAACATCTCAGACAGGATCTGAAGGACTTGCACTGGGGGCAGTCAGGAAGAACTCAATGGATCATTAGCTGTATGCTGTATACTTGCTCTGCATTCTATGGAGTCAACAGAATTTTTGTTATTTATTATTTATGCATAGATATGTTTGTAGTTTTATTACACAATTATTAAACTAACTGTATATAGTTGATTGAAAAAATGGCCTTTCACTTTCAATTGTCACAGGAACTACAGTTAATGGCATCAATGGTTAATTAACAATACAAATCAATCAGTTACACATGAATTTCCATCAAATCTTACAAAAGCCAAGGTTTAAAAACAATGATATAGTTTGTTTAAAATTCCATGCAATTTCCACGATCCCAGCAGGGCCCCTTGTTGTATTACAGGGGCTCCTCGGGCTCTGTGGGCGGAGTAAAGCCTAAGGAATCCTGGTTATATGCTTCCTGCGCAAAGGAGCTGCTTGGTATCGACAGACGGGGTATCCCAAACATGTAGGGGGTTCCCCCAGAAAAGTCATCTCCACCCACTTCCATGTCCTGTTCCTTTGAGGTGTTGGTCATTGAGAAGGCAGAGTTGACCAGTGGAGAGGAGGTGGAGCTTCGAACAGGACCAAGGCTGCCTACTTTGGAATCTGGTCTCAGAGACTTTTTGTTTCTTGCAAGTTTTAGGGATAAACCATCTCCATCAAAATTTGATTGGGTTTGACTTTTTTGGCTAATAGACTCTTGTGATGCATCCGGTTGCCTAGGCAACATAAACCCATTTTCACCAGTAACCATGGGATAGGATGAATGAAAGGGTTGTGGTTTGATAACTGGGAGTGGTGGGAAGGTCCTAAAGGTGAGTCCATTGGGAGAGCTCAAGGGACTGGATGGAGGAGGGAGGCCATCTTGGAATAAGCCATTCACCTCTGCCAGTGTGCTGTCGCTTGAGGAACGTCTCCTGACTCCCTCTTCGTGATAAAACTTGAGTGCTTTAGGCACACTCCTTCTCCCAGTCATTGGGTCAAAATGTCCGAGGGAGCTGGGACTGAGGTGTGTCCCAGCTGGGTGGGTGGGGGACATGGAGCTCATGAGACCTTCATCACTGTCAGCATCATCACTGTCGCTGAACTGGCTGTGTGAGGCCATACTCTCCTCATGTGAGCTGCCGTGGGAGAAGTCAGTGGATTGGTGGTGGTATCTGGTGGTGGCAGAGAAGGACTTCTGCAGAGGAGATATGCAGTGCGGACTGGTGCAGGGGGAGGACATGTGAAGTGGTGAGCTGTGAAACTTGGGAGCTTTGCTGGGTGGCTTGTGGGAGGAGTCAACATTCACATCCATCAGAGTCAAGTTCAGCTCTATGAAAAGTAAACAATGGTCAATGGAGAGGATGGGAGAGGGAGAGGAGAGGGGATGATGGAGAGGGGATGATGGAGGATAGGGTGATGGAGGAGAGGGTGATGGAGAGGGGAGGGGAGAGGGTGATGGAGAGGGGAGGGGAGAGGGTGATGGAGAGGGGAGGGGAGAGGGTGATGGAGAGGGGAGGGGAGAGGGTGATGGAGAGGGGAGGGGAGAGGGTGATGGAGAGGGGAGGGGAGAGGGTGATGGAGAGGGGAGGGGAGAGGGTGATGGAGAGGGGAGGGGAGAGGGTGATGGAGAGGGGAGGGGAGAGAGGATGATGGAGGAGAGGGTGATAGAGAGGGGAGAATATGCTAAAAAGAAACTTGCTGGTTGTAACACCTGACAACCTACCTGGTGGTCGTTTTCTAGAACCACTGCTTAAGATATGTGATACCCTAAAGAGATAATAAAGTAGCTTTTATGGAAACTGAATCCTTGTAAATGAGATGTACCACTTGAGCTCACTTTGGGATGGCAGAGAAGGTGCTGGGTTGTAGACTCTTGCTTCGGGAGCGCTGGTGGGAGGAGCTGTCTTGAGGGGAACTGACTTCCATGCTAACATCCAACTTTGGATCCTACAAATGGAAGTGGTAACATAATTAAATTGTCACTCTACAACTGGTCATTAGAGCTGGTCTCACCAAGCGCAATGCATCCAGGGAACTGCAGGATCCCTTTAGATTTTGATTTGTATTGAGTAGCCTCTCCTTGGCTATCTCTCTCTTCTCTTCAGACACAAGACCTTCCTACATACACAGGAGGGCAGAGCACGTGAGAGGGCAGCAGTGAGTGGGTGGGGTTTACCTTCTTTAGTGCGAACACAGTGCGGTGTGTTGGTGAGCACACTCGATAGTGACGATGAGGGTGGGGCACAAGGGAGGGGCTCGACCCACCAGAGGCAGCAAAAAATTGCTCCCTTCTCTCTCCAACAAGTCCATTACTTCGTTTTGAGTCCCTCGCTGCGTCAACCATCTTGAAAGGCTGGCAAGTTGGCCTGGTCAGTGCAATGTCATCCTTGGGGAGTTCAGCTGGTGCAGGCACTATATACATACACATAGGCAACGAACAGGGAATGGGATCGGCGGTAGTGTAGCAATGTAAACAGCGACACAAGTCTACGTACATTCAATTTACAGGATATTGATAAAACATAACATTTAAAACGCACAATTGAATTACTTTATTAAGATCGTTAGATGTAACGACGTGCATTTAAGAGGACATCAGTCAATCCAACAAGCACCCGATGAATGAGATTCGTGCATAACTTACCGGTATTTCTAAAGGTGGCTAGGGAGGTCTCGGAGCGGGAGCGCTTCAGTGGTCCCTTTCCACTCTCCAGCCACTCGGCCATTCCTTCTCCAAATCTGTTTGTCTGTCACTAACAAGACTTCGGACACAACAAATGAGACACTCAGAGATACAGGACGATTAACTTGGACAAGAAATGAATGTCAACAGTCAATGGACACCAGTAGCTCGTAATATCTTCTAAAAACAAGACAAAATAATGAGTTGTAAAAGTACAGTGTTATCACCTAGGCTCAAATCTCTTAGCTTGCGAAAACTATGTCTTACCAGACGAAATATACAGTCCAAAATGATCTTGTTCGTCTCCAGCACTTTTGACGGTAGTCAACTCACTCGTCAATAGCTACGGGCACAGTCTGCACATTTACATCGAGCTAGTTTACGCCCACGCTTCTATTAGGTACGGTATACAATTAGCATTGGGGATATCCGGACAATGCACACGTACCCGAGGCTGCATGCACGGAACCACGCTATTTGCGTTACGCTTTACATAGGGTCGACCGCCCACTCAGTCTCTGTTTTAATTATGTAACAATTCTACTGATAACCGACCAACACTCTATGTTTATTAAAAGACCTCTTCAAGAGGCTTCAATCCTAGGTCTCTAGACGCTATACTAAGGAAGATAACAGCTGAATACACCTATTGAGAAACGTCTGCACAAAGTGAGGACATCTGGGATGTCTGGCCAAGTATTCACCAACTTCACGCAGCTCACCAAAGATTATCCTGCATGTGGATGGAGAGGGAGGAGTTTGGTTGTGAAAGAGATGAAGAGAAAGACTAGAATATTGAGATATTAGGCATGCTGGAGGTGTTACATAAGAAGGCTTAGGTGTTGCATAAGAAGGCTGAGGTGTTGCATAAGAAGGCTGGGGTGTTGCATAAGAAGGCTGGGGTGTTGCATAAGAAGGCTGGGGTGCTGCATAAGAAGGCTGGAGGTGTTGCATAAGAAGGCTGGGGTGTTGCATAAGAAGGCTGGGGTGTTGCATAAGAAGGCTGGGGTGTTGCATAAGAAGGCTGGGGTGTTGCATAAGAAGGCTGGGGTGTTGCATAAGAAGGCTGGGGTGTTGCATAAGAAGGCTGGGGTGCTGCATAAGAAGGCTGGGGTGTTGCATAAGAAGGCTGAGGTGTTGCATAAGAAGGCTGAGGTGTTGCATAAGAAGGCTGGGGTGCTGCATAAGAAGGCTGGGGTGTTGCATAAGGCTTGGTTCTGTAAGTAGACTAACCTGACATATGGGTTCCTGGTGGACTTGTATCTCCACTTGAGAAAGTAGTAGTGGACGATGGGAGCCAGAATGGAACCACTTCCACTGAGGGGGGAGGAGAGGGGAGGAGAGGGGCATTGTGTGGAGTAACAACTGTCAAGGTTTATTACCTCACCATACCTGAAAACTCTGTAGACAAGTACGGGCATCAGGAAGATTTCAGCTGAAGCTATAAACCTCAAAATGGTTGGCTGCTTCCTCTGAAGGACACCATTGATAGCAAGAATTAATCTATCAGAGAAAAAATGCTATCAAGTATTGCCAGGAGTAACCATATTCATCTCAAACCTTCCCACTGCTACAGGTAGAAACTATAGAGGGAAGAGAAAAAAAAATTAAATACTTATACTCCTTCCATGTTTGCTTAAAATAACTACTTTTGAAATATCTGCAGCAAATTTGAATGCCTGAAACACAGCATAGAGCAGTAGTGGAATCAGCAAGACTATCGGAATAGACATGAAATGGTGCTTTACTTGAATCCATTGAGTCTCCTCAGTGCCATACCTGAGTGAGGTGAATGTCCAGCATAGAAGAAGCTGTACCAGACATAGTGACCGCTGTCCTGAGTACAGAAGAACTGCACAAACTGGTAGCTGAAGAGGGGGACCTTGTCCTGGTACTTCCTCTGGATAAGCCGTACTGTATACAGAGTCATTGAGACTTGCATTGCCAAGTAGTAACACGTCACGCCTCTCTCAAGTCTACTCAGAAATAAGAAACCCACAATGGGTGTGGGTGTGGGCAAGTAGTTGATCAGAGGGACTTACCCTAAGAGCGAAATAATGGCAAAAATGGATGCCAAGATCACCACAATTCTCAAAAAGAATAAAATGGTTCCAACAATATCTCCTTTCAAATGCATCTGTGGAAATGAGACATTTAATTACATTGTACTGAACTGACACACACAACTGCTATAGGGACTGACCGAGAGAGTTACAGGTTCACCCTCTGAACTGGATCCAGCTGTTGCCATGGCTACCTATTCACTTGAAGAATCACTCCACTACAAGTATCCGAATTTTGAAATTGCTTTTCTGTCAATCGTTTGCAGCAAGCTAAGAGAGCCTCAACTTCACGACGACACTTCTCCTCCTGATAGTCGTTGGCTAATAAACGCAGCTCAAATTCTTAGGACATTTCTATCATTATCAGCTAATTTACCTACCCTGAAGACAATACTGAATGGCACAAGCTTGCTTCTTGCACGCTTTGTTAACGACCTCTGCCATCTACAGGAGGGAAATCCCCATGCAGACACGTGACGTGATTCACATAAATCATATTCATAATTCACAAGGTGTGACTTTATTTACATGAGTAGATCAGCAATATTCACCTACGAGAAGCAGCGCGCTACCTCAAAACGGCATATCCTCATCGTTAACTCTGAGCTGTGGTGGAAAAGGAGTTTTGAATCTGGACAGCGAACCAACATAAGGAAGAGAGCTCGTATCAATGCTTAGCATGTCACTAGTCGAGGCTGGGGAAAGTCCGAAAGAGGAGTCCGCTCTGCAAGAGGAAACGAAATTGTATACTTCAAGTGAAGCAAGTCACGATATGAAGTCAAACAAGGAAGGAGCATCGTGTGATGCCTGCGAAGTGCCGACTTTAACGGCGTCGCTGGCGGAGGAGGAGGAGCGAATTCTGCTCTCTCTGAACAGGTACGACTGTGCATGCGCAAGTGGCATAACGTTGACGATACAATCACTGTTACATCTGTTGTACATACAGCAAATCCAAATTGTCGAATAAAAAGAAGCTAATTCGATATTTATAATGTATACAATATATGCAATTTATTATACGTATGTTCTAATTATCGAACATGAAAGGATGGCATTGAATAAAATGAATTTTCACTATCGACGATTGCGGTCTGTAACTTTTCCAAGAAATATTCGCCCACGCCTTTCAGCTGAACTGTGCGTGAGATTCTTTGATCTGTTTCCGTTGCTTGCAGCACTGACTTCGGATTTGTGGCCATTAGAGATCACGCGGGGGCGAGTGAGACGGAAACAGTTGGGAAGATGGTACTTGAGAGGGTAAGTTCAGTTGTTTGTTATGTTCTCGACTTGGCTTCTGGTCCCTTTAAAGTTTTCTTATATAACATTTATGATAATGACATAAGTTGAACCTGAAGTTCTATGACTTCGTTATTTAACAGTTACTTTCTGTCTTGCCTTCTTGCCAATTTTAAAATGTTTTTGTGAGATTTAAATGAATTGCAAGACTGGCTCTACTGTGCTATGACAGCTTATGAGCACCCACTGTATGCTGTAGTGTGTTGTTTACCTTATCAGCTCCAAGTGTGATGAGTTATCACTTTAGGTAACAATGGCTGTCCCCATCACTGCAGGGTGTCAGGTGTTGGAGCGACCGGGCCGCATCAGACCACGAGTACTACTGCAAGGTTGGGCATCTCTGCCTTCTCCTAGAGAAATTTGAAGAAGGTAATGTGCTACTGAATCTACTGAGTGTACATAAAGGTGACAGTGGGTGTGTCCGGTGTAGCTCAATTAAACTATGAGAAATATCAGACAAGTTGTCCTGGGCAGTCAAGTGAGGATGTCCACTTCCTGTATGGTTTGGGAATGGTGTACTTCCACTTCTCCACTGAACTAGGGTGAGTGTTTACAGATACACACAAGTGACATAACCGATTAGTTGGGCTGAAACTATTTCCTACAGTTCTGAAGCCATAGAAAAGTTCAAGCAGATTCTAGGATTCTTCCAGAACTTTAATAGGAGAAATGAGTGTGCCTTGCGAATAGCCATCATCTGTAACAAACAAAGGAATTATAGTGATGCTTTGAAGGTGGGCGGAAAGTTTACCATCTACGTCTGCCTAGTCACTGCCTATTACATGCCTTGCAGTACTTTCAAGAGGTGGTCGCAGATAATAGTCCTTGCACTCTCAGCCGGCCGGAAGGTATGACTAAAAACCTGGCACTTCTGTATTGCTTGTTAGTTGTAATTACTTCCTGTTTAGTTGTGTTTTATTTGGGCCACGTCTATGGGATGTTGGGAAGAAGCAAAGAAGCTGTTGAGAAGTTTGAAGAAGTCCTCAGTTACCCTCACATCGGACCAAAACTCAGATCTTTAGCATACAGACAGCAAGGTGGGTGTATGAGAGGTAGTAGTATGTTATGGTGGGCTCCTTGTAAAGTAGTCAATTTGGCTAATAGGCCCTCCCACCTAAAATAAGATTGATTGATTGAGGTAGTCTCTGTAAAGGAGCAGTCTTTATAGAGAGGTAGTCTCTGTATAGGAGCAGTCTTTATAGAGAGGTAGTCTCTGTATACAGGTTGGATGTACCACACTTCAGCTTTGCTGGACAGTGTGTGTAGCAGTCGTAGTGACAAGGCTATTGGGTTGCTCAAGTCAGCTGTGGGCGCCAACCCCTCCTCCTGGCAGGCATGGTACCTCTTGGGAAAGTGTTATGAGAAGGAGTCCAAACTGCAAGACTCCTTTGTGGCCTTCCAGCAGGCCATCAACCGGAACAGTGGACGAGCAGAGGTGTGGAGTGCCATTGGGTGAGTATTGGTCGGCCTGTCGCATGTGACGCTGATACCGTCAACCTCACCTTGTGTATGTTGCCTGCCGCAGGTGCCTCTACCACCAGTTGGGACAAGCCTACGATGCCCTCCAGTCATACATATCAGCTGTGTACATTGACACTACATATGTGCAATCTTGGCAATACCTTGGAATCTTGTATGAATCTGTCCATCAAGTGTTGTAAGTTGGTAATTCTATACTACATCTGTGTCTGAGATGAGAAGAGTGTCATTTTACTAATGTAGTGATGCAGTTCTGTGCTACAAGAATGGTCTAAAGTATTGCAAGCCAAAAGGTTGGAAGATATGTGAGGTGATCACTGGTGCCTATTCTAACTTTCAGCTGTCTTCTTACTTAGATGTTGCCTACAGTGTTTTCATTTCAAAGATGGACTTTTTGAGAAGTGCTAGTAGACAGACTTCTCAGAAGTTGCTGCCGTCCCTCCTGGAGGCGTGGCCCCACCTCGTGGCTCCTCAGGCCAAGAAGATCCCTAGACAGCCCTGCACTCCTCTACTGGTGAGCAATACTCATGTCCCCTGATGTACTATCATATACAATGTGGGTCCGTTCTCCTAGTCTGATGGAGCTCTTATTGAAGCAAGTGCTGATTCGTTTGGTTCAGTTCACGGGAGAAATAGAGATCGCTCTAAAGTGAGTTGTTACTCATCTTGGTACACTACAGTATGGCTACACTAATTTGTATTATTCCATAGGGCCAGGATCCAATTATAATTCACAGTGGCCTTTCTCACAGTACACTACTGCAAAGTCCAACTTACCCTCCGAACCAGACTGTGTCATCCGCCTATGGGCAGCACACTCCTCTTCTGATGCCGCAATACACACCCTCTGCCACACCCAACTATGGAGCATCTTGGTCTATGGTTCCGCCTCAGTCAACTCAACATTCCTTAAATCATCATGAATACCATATAGGTTGCCCTGGCAACAGCAGTCCCAACTTGCCAAGTGCTCAGTTAGCCTCTCATCCAACTCTCGGAGAAGACATGTGTGACAGTGGTGTGCATCCAGTAGAGACTACCGACACAAGCTGCTCCGGTCGAGCGGAGAGCAGAGACTCGGGCATACTCTCGCTGAACGAGCCATTTCAACCCCTAGCACTGGAAGAGGTGGAGAACATTCTAGTGAAACTGGAGTGTCACAACTCCACTCATCGAGATGAAAGACATGATATGTGGCCGTCTAATCAGTTGTCCATTGATACTAATTTGACAAATCATGATGGATTCAGTTCGCCATCTTATTCTGTACAACCAAGTCCAGATGATGTATATAGTCCTCAGTATACAGGCCATTCAGGTAACAATGTAGCTCTGTCTAAAAGGTTGCCTTCTCCATCATCAGGTTCTGCAAATAAAAGGTTTAAGGAAGCCACACCTCCAACAATTGGCTATGACTTTGTCTCCAACTTTTCTGACACTGGCTACCTGTCCAGTTCTGGTCCAGTGCATCAGTTGTGCCTTTGATAGACTGTTTTGTGACACGTTTTGTTTCATCTTGTCTCCATATATGTAAGTATGTTTTGGCTGCATTTTTTTCAGGTAATTAAACTCTATCTGTATTATATTATGTATATTATATTTGATATATACGTCTGTACACTTGTGTTTGCGATTATCACGCTAAATATGGCCGAGGGCGTTGGGAAAGTAACAAATGATCCGACAAAGAAGAAAAAAAATATTTCTTATTTATTCCAAAGGAAAGTAGATCCTGTAAGTAAACTAGTTCCGTTTAGCTTCACATCGCTATTAACATCAATTTTAAACAGCCGTACGAACCATATTACGACAAGGAGCAAGTCCAGAAGGGGCTCCAGAGACGAGAACTGGTAAAGGTACGAGTGGCATGAATTGAGCGAGTGGACGTGTAGTGTATTCAATTCAAGTCTATTCAATTCCAAAGGGAGTCCTGCGAATCAACCCAAAGTGCTACACAGATGCGTACGTGGATGATCCTGTGAGTTGGATGGGCGTGGTGCAGACGCGAGGGCGTTGTATATTCGACTTGTTGTACCCTTTCTAGTGTGGTGGAATGGACATCCATATTGATGGTGTATCAGCACGTAACCGAGCTTTGAATGGGGATGTGGTGGTCCTCCGGTTGCTGCCACCAAATAAGGAAGATCATGTGACCGATCAAACCTGGCCACACAGGACAGCAAAGGTTGGAAAGTGTCATTGAGTAGAAGCCTATGCTAATATGCCTTGTCTGCCACTCTAGGTTGTCCTATGCTAATATGCCTTGTCTGCCACTCTAGGTTGTCCTATGCTAATATGCCTTGTCTGCCACTCTAGGTTGTCCTATGCTAATATGCCTTGTCTGCCACTCTAGGTTGTCCTATGCTAATATACCTTGTCTGACACTCTAGGTTGTCCTATGCTAATATGCCTTGTCTGCCACTCTAGGTTGTCCTATGCTAATATGCCTTGTCTGCCACTCTAGGTTGTCCTATGCTAATATGCCTTGTCTGCTACTCTAGGTTGTCCTATGCTAATATGCCTTGTCTGCCACTCTAGGTTGTCCTATGCTAATATGCCTTGTCTGCCACTCTAGGTTGTCCTATGCTAATATGCCTTGTCTGCCACTCTAGGTTGTCCTATGCTAATATGCCTTGTCTGCCACTCTAGGTTGTCCTATGCTAATATGCCTTGTCTGCCACTCTAGGTTGTCCTATGCTAATATGCCTTGTCTGCCACTCTAGGTTGTCCTATGCTAATACGCCTTGTCTGCCACTCTAGGTTGTCCTATGCTAATACGCCTTGTCTGCCACTCTAGGTTGTCCTATGCTAATATGCCTTGTCTGCCACTCTAGGTTGTCCTATGCTAATATGCCTTGTCTGCCACTCTAGGTTGTCCTATGCTAATATGCCTTGTCTGCCACTCTAGGTTGTCCTATGCTAATATGCCTTGTCTGCCACTCTAGGTTGTCCTATGCTAATATGCCTTGTCTGCCACTCTAGGTTGTCCTATGCTAATATGCCTTGTCTGCCACTCTAGGTTGTCCTATGCTAATATGCCTTGTCTGCCACTCTAGGTTGTCCTATGCTAATATGCCTTGTCTGTCACTCTAGGTTGTCCTATGCTAATATGCTCTAGGTTGTCCTATGCTAATATGCCTTGTCTGCCACTCTAGGTTGTCCTATGCTAATATGCCTTGTCTGCCACTCTGGTTGTCCTATGCTAATATGCCTTGTCTGCCACTCTAGGTTGTCCTATGCTAATATGCCTTGTCTGTCACTCTAGGTTGTCCACATCAGTGAGTACCAACACTGCCGAGTAGCACCTGGAACTTTGGGGCATTTCGACAAGGTGAGCTCTCTTCCGTAGAATGCCAGATAACTGAGTGACTTTGGATGCATTCAACTAGTCCTTGGGTAAAGCACTCTTCAGTCCAAGAGATCCGTGTGTACCACGAATAATTGTACCTCTGGATACATGTCCAAAGGGTATGGCACCAATGTGACAGTCATGTGATAGTCATGTGATAGTCATGTGACAGTCATGTGATTACTGTAGCCATGTTAATCTTGTAGACTACATGCAATGTAAAAGAAAATATGAGAACACTCTATTTTTAGCAAAGATATTAAATTGTCCAAGTGATTCATCCTTTGTCAATGGGTAAGACTTTCCTATGATAGTATCACCTCTGCTCCATGGATATATACCTCATATGAATACAGTACCTTGATAAAGAGTATTGGTCAGGCTGGAGATGTTGAACCAGAAACAGAAGCCATTTTGTTTGCCAATGACATTAAAGATGAAGAATTCCCTCGAGTAGCGCTTGATGAATTAGGTATACAGTTGCCATGGCAACTTCCTGCAGTAAGTTAAATGTAATATTGTTTGTAGATATTTCTCAGTTTCTCTTATGTTGTGAGATTAGGAGGAGAAGATGAAACGAAGAGACTTTACTAGAGAGTGCACGTGTGTATTCTCCATTGATCCAGAAACAGCCAGGGTAATGTGTCCTCCCACACTGTCTGCTCTCCCTCCACTGTCTGCTCTCCCTCCACTGTCTGCTCTCCCTCCACTGTCTGCTCTCCCTCCACTGTCTGCTCTTCACTGCCCCATGAATGTAGGACCTGGATGATGCACTGCACTGTAGGCTCATTCAGGAAGGTCAACCTGGCAAGGCAACATTTCAAGTTGGCGTTCACATTGCAGATGTCTCCTTCTTCTTGAGGAAGGGGACTGCCCTGGACAACATAGCCAGATCAAGGGCCACTAGTGTATACCTGGTTCAAAAGGTTAGCTTGAACCGTTTCTAAATATACTTCACTAGCTGCTCCACCCTGGTGACTAGGTCATCCCCATGTTGCCACGGTTACTTTGCGAGGAACTGTGCAGTCTGAACCCAGCTGAGGTTTGTGGTGTAGTCCCACCAACTGCTCTGACATCCTCTCCTCCCACCTCTAGGAACGCTTGGCTTTCTCTATTCTTTGGACTCTCACAGAAGATGGAGAGGTTTGAGAAGAAACTGCGTGTAACACAACATTCTGTTTTCTACCCATGATATAATTCATTTGGTTGCCATGACAACAAGTTATGCCACTGTAAATGTGGGTTTTGTCCTGCTGTGTGTTAGATAATTGATGAGTGGATGGGAAGGTCAGTTATAATGTCCTGTGCAAAGCTGAGTTACTATCAAGCTCAGGTTAGCACTGAACTGGAAGAGCCTGTTTCAGCCTCTTTAACAACCAATGCTTTGTGTGCCCTTATAAGGTAATGATTGAGGACCCCAAAAAGAGGTTTTCAGAGGAGGAGTTGCCGTCAGTAGCAGGTAGAAGCGTCATCCAACCACAAAGATAGAGTCTTTGCCTCACATCTAACATGTTCACCAACATGTCCACTGCGTTAACAGAATTCACCCGATCTTCAACTATTATAACATTCCTTCACAATTTGCCCTTAGGAGATTTCACTATTGAAGATGTTTCTAATTCTGTGGGTCTCTTACACAAAGTAAATAAGCCTATTTGGTAACCGTGGCAACCTCTTCAGATCCATTTCTTTCTGAAAGTAGATAGCCAGTAATTTAAGAAAACAAAGGTTTGCCAAAGGAAGTCTGCAGCTTAATCAGGTGAGAACCATCATTAAGATAGAGTTCATTAATTGTAGGGTTTACCTCTTACTATAGCCAAAGCTTCAATTTTCTTTGGATCCATCCACTGGTCTCCCAAATGGGTACTCCGTCTACAAGCTGAGGGACAGTAATAGGTAGGTACCCACATCAGTAGGTAGGTACCCACATCAGTAGGCAGGTACTCACATCAGTAGGCAGGTACCCACATCAGTAGGTAGATACCCACATCAGTAGGTAGGTTCCTGTTGACATGATGTAAGATGGTACATTTCAGATTAGTTGAAGAATTCATGTTGCTGGCCAACATGAGCGTGGCTAAGAGATTAGCAGAAGCCTTTCCTGAAACTGCTTTACTCCGAAGACACCCTTCTCCCAAGGAGCACCTCACAGAACGACTAGTGAGCATTATATAGAGTAGCTTGAACCCTCTTGCAATGGCCGCTTATATTAGGGCGAGGTGATGTCATCTCTTGGAGTGTCACTGGACACAAAGACTGCTGGAAACATTCAGGTCTGTGTCTGGTAGAGAGATTGAGGAGTTGTGACCGCCATATTGTGTGTCTGGTAGAGAGATTGAGGAGTTGTGACCGCCATATTGTGTGTCTGGTAGAGAGATTGAGGAGTTGTGACCGCCATATTGTGTGTCTGGTAGAGAGATTGAGGAGTTGTGACCGCCATATTGTGTGTCTGGTAGAGAGATTGAGGAGTTGTGACCGCCATATTGTGTGTCTGGTAGAGAGATTGAGGAGTTGTGACCGCCATATTGTGTGTCTGGTAGAGAGATTGAGGAGTTGTGACCGCCATATTGTGTGTCTGGTAGAGAGATTGAGGAGTTGTGACCGCCATATTGTTGTCCTTCCTGCAGAAGTCCCTACAGAACATCCAGCAAGGACCTCTACAGCAGTACGACCTCGCTCAACTGATATTAACTGTGTACTGCACAAAGATTATGGAGGTGAACAAGAGGTGGATTGCTAATCATGTTGCCATGGTGACATTCCTTTTCTTAGACAGCTAGCTACTTCTGCACTGGACTACTTGATGACATGGAAGAATGGAGACACTATGCTTTAAATGTTGCCTATTACACTCACTTTACATCTCCAATCCGAAGATATGCTGATGTAGTTGTCCATAGGCTACTAGCAGAATGCCTGGGTAAGTGTTGCCATGGTAAACAACTACCATGTAAGACCTTATCTGTAATTATCAGATGCGGGTCCGAAATGTTCTTACACAACACAAGTTGTTGAGGCAATTGCAGAGAACTGCAACTTGAGGAAGAAGGCAGCCAAACTGGCCGATGTTAGTCTCCTCTTCCACTTTAGTTTGTTGACACGTTGCAATTAACACTTTGTTTTGCTAGACTGCAAGTAGGGACTTGTTCTTTACCCTCTTTATAAAGGTACATATCTACTAACCCACCCATCCATGTATCCACCCATGCATGTATCCACCCATCCACCCATCCACCCATCCACGTATCTACCCATCCATATATCTACCCATCCATATATCTACCCATCCATGTATCTACCCATCCATGTATCTACCCATCCATGTATCCACCCATCCACCCATCCACCCATCCATGTATCTACCCATCCATGTATCTATATGTCTCTAGGAGGTTAAGGAGGTGAGAGACACTGGAATGGTTATACAAGTCTTAGATAAGTCATTTGATGTAGTCCTGAAGCATTCGGGCATTATCAAGCGGGTATATTGTGAGGTACGATTCTGACTGATGAATTACAGAGAGTACTTGAATAGTGCTTTCTGGACAACTGTAGCAACTTCAGAAATTTGCAGATTTAGAATACTTTGAGCACAGATATGTAGAGGGACAGCACAAGCTTTCCCTTAAATGGAAAGGGAAACTCCCTCAGGTAAGTTGCCAGGCTCTCAGGAATCACACAACTATTTGTTGTCTTCTGTAGGAAATGGTTGTGTTTACAGAGGTTGATGTATCTCTCTCTGTTCAAGACTCTCTCAGAACTATGGTTGGTACATTCCTCTTTTACCGGCATGCTAGCTATGCTGTATGCATTCTGGTATATTGTTTCTTGTATAGGTTCTTATAACCTCACCCACTCAGAATGACACGCCCACTCAGAATGACACGCCCACTCAGAATGACACGCCTAGCTAAGACATGGCATCTGTAAAGATAAATAATTGAAATACAAAAACATACTATGATAAAACATTCTTATAACCTCAACCACTCAGAATGACACACCCACTCAGAATGACATGCCTAGCTAAGACGTGGCATCTATAAAGATAAATAATTGAAATACAAAAACATTCTATGATGAAACAGTTAAGTGTTTGTTGCTAACGTCTGCACAGCCATAGAAAGGAGCCAAATGAACCAGCTATCAACCACACACCAAAACATACAACTAACAGGCGACCAGTGTAAAACACTAGAGGGGTAAACCCTGTAATTCCAAAATAAACAAGATAATGGATAAAAGAGTACACAAATATATAAAATGCACAGCTAGCAGTACTGTGGAAGGAGAGCCATAGCCACAATGGATTCCCTCCATGTAACCATACTGACATGATCGGGGGGAGACAGGATGCCAGCGTAACTAGAGTGACAAGTGTTCCCAGTAGCACTTCTAGGACAAAGAGGTAATGCCCAGTTAACACAGATCTCACTACTGCATTCAGTGGTAGCAAAATGGCAACAAATAACAAAAATCCAGTCAATAGGGACACAAAGACTGGAGATTTCCACTTCTCTTTTAGGTGACCTTGTTTAGTTGGAGTATGTGGTTGAGAGGGCGGGTCCTGTGGTTGCCTATGGTAACCACAAGAGAGGCCACATGCAATGGGCAGCAGTGATAATCCACACCACTGCAAGACTAAAAGTGATAGATGATCAAAGGACAAGGGAAATAAGTAATACACTGGCAACATTGCAACATTCAGCAACACCTCCACACACACTCCACCAGCTGGATAGAGGAATGCCATCAGAGCAGCAGTCAGCATGCACCTTGCCCCTCCCCATGCCCCTCCCACTAAACGGTAAATTCTTCCTGTTTGGTATCCAGCAGCCAGACCTGCACTGATGATGGCTGGTATCTGTATGGCTTCTCCATGGGTGGAGCTCCACAGGGTAACCTGGCAACCAGACAGCATGATGGCAGCTATGAGTGCCAGATGCAGGCCTGATCCCACGAGCACTGTGAACACCATGGGGTGCACCAAGCCAGGTGCTCCACCGTGAACTGGTTGTTCCTGCAGCAGAGGAGAGGAAGGTCTACAACGGACCAGAGCAGACACACTTACTGAACTACACAATCTGTGTGTTCTCCTTGCACGACACAGCAAGCTGACAGACACCAGCAGTACTGCCCCTAACCAGATGAAGACTGCCGCACAGTCCACTTCTCCTACCTTGAGGTAGTAGTCCCAGCTAGTTGCTCCTGGCTCCGCCCCCTCCCAGGTAATACTGTATGTTACTGTGAGGGCTACATCACTAGGCGGGTTTACAGGAAGGTGTGCCCCTCTCATCTGTAAGACATTCTCAACACAGCCCTTGCTCCTCACTTGGAGTCCCTGAGGGTGAATGTTCCTTGCCACGCCCAGAAATGATAAAACCTCGATCCGCCCACCATCCTCAATGGAGGACCTCCTGTACTGAATGAAGAGGTCTATGTGATTGTGTAAGTAGTACTTTCCCTGTTCCTTGTAACCCAACCTAACGCCAGTCTGGTATTGAAGGATGCGCGTGGTCGGGTGAGTGGTTACAGTAACTAGAGATAAGCCATCCAGAACCAAATCTATCGTAACATTCTCTTCGATTCCTCTCACCAGATCACCAAGCTGGTCCTTCGGTATGTTCCGCTCGCACAACTTGAGACACTCCGCGTCTCTACCCGCATGAACTTTGTGAGGCGTCACGACTACATTGCCTCTTCTCATAAGCTCTCTAGAACTCCACGCAGTATCACCGAGCTTTACTGGGCCACGCGGATCGGAGCAGTATAGAGTACGGAAAGCTAATTCATTAACGCAGCTAGATTCCACTCCTTTCAGAAATATCTGCGTATTCGGTTCATATTCATTCGATGGATATATATTTGAAAAAGAGAGAGCTTTTGACAGTGCCGCGAGTCCGATGACTGCCAAAATTAGGAGAGACATTTTAAACAACGAGGGTGTTACTAAAATGCGGAACGGAACGGAACGTTCCGCAGCACGTGATGCGTTACAAAACGTTAGCGGTTTCGTAAGATATTTACTTATTATTATTATATCTTAGTTATAATTATGTAATTAACATTCAAATTGATATTATACATTTAACTGAATACTTTTGACAATGAAAAGGGGTGGAATATAGTCGAATTAGGCGCCAAAATACTGGTAGCATGGGCTGTATGCCTCCTAACCCAAAGGGAGGTGAGATATATATATCTTTTTTACACTGATGATCCTAAAAAACAAGGTAATGTAAATATATGCACTAAACTGATATTATAAAAAATATTAAAAAGTATAAGTACATAAATAAAACATTTCTTTAACTGCTGAGCCTGTGTCCTTGTACATACTTGCCAAGATGTAATGTTTTACTGTCCTATATATAAATAAGAAGAAGTAGTAGAAAAAGCAACAACAAATTAAGAGTTATTGTATACCAGTTTGAAGTACATGAATAGAACTGATATTATGCAAGTATCAGCGAAGAAATCTCCACCTGTTTCATAACAATAGTAAATATGGTACTTAATTTCTTCTTGCAATTTACCTGCAAAGTTTTGTTTTGTCCATCACACATTAGTCCTAGGACCCTCAAAGCCAGTTCCACAAAATTGGAGTCTTGGAATCCAAGTTCATTTCCAGAGTTTTCTTTTCTTCTCTTTCTCTTCCTGCTTTGCCTAAACACAAACAGGACATGGATGTTCTTGAACTTCTTGCTGCCATGGATGGAGCAAGGACATACTTTAGCCTTCTGAAGTTTTTGAATGAAAATGTCTGACAACATCCAGTGTGCCGAAGGAACACCAGACTGAATATCCTCCTCAAGGAAACCCACTTTTGCCTTGTAAGAGTGATACGCGTAACATCTCTAGTTACCAAGGCACCAATGGAGTTGGTCCTCGGTGGACCTTCACCAGGTTGAAGGTCATATTGAGTTGTGTCACCTTCCATATCTTGCATGTATTGTTCTTCAGGTAGAATGCTTAGATCACCTTCAAGTGACAGCCCTCTAAGACACTACTTATAAAAGAATCACAAACACAGAATCTATAATTGATTCAGGTAAAACAATCAAATACAATCAACTACTGCGTAGCTAAAGTACATAGCCCCCTCCGAGTTAAAAAACAGATATATATATAGTAAATATCTATCACCGAGTACATAGAGTATACGTATAGTATGCCAACTGTGTTTATAAATGTAATTTCTGCAGGAGTATACCTTCAAAGTTCTAGTTGGTGATTTTGAGTTATAATTGGATTGCTACATCAAAACAAGCAAAGTAAAATGTAAATAAGTATTTAAACTTGAACTAATTGCTGGTTCTTAGATGCTCAGTTCACCAATTCTGGTCGGCGCTTGAATGCTATCAATTTCAAGGCCATATCTTATAGAAAACCTTTTGCGCAGGCTTTACAATGCATAGCATTGCATCTTGATTTTCAGCTTGTACTGATGAAGAGAATCACCACTGATTAAGAATGTACACCAATTATTAGTTGTATATAGTTAGCTTAAGAGGGAGAGCATGAGGGGAACATTGCTGTGGCAGTTGTAGCTCAGTGGCAGAGCAACTGGTGGTCATAACCAGCTGTCCTGGGTTCGATTCCCAGCAATTGCTTCTTTCGTGTTTTTCCCTCTTTATGATGTTTGATTGATTATTACTTGTGGTTTGATTATCACATCGATTATTCATAGTATTAGTAAAGGTGGTTTCTAAATCCTATTCATTGGTCCAATGCTTGACGCAAAAGGAAGAATCTATTTCCTTTCCAAACATGGAGCTACCATAATACCCTTTCCAAACATGGAGCTACCATAATACCATTTACAAGAGTCTTCTCTTTATGCTTCAGCTCTGCTGGGTCATGTACTACATGCTACGTGAGTTCTTACATTCAATGGTCTTACTTTCTATAGTTTACTGGAGTGTTCTCCTTGGCTTCCAGGTCAATCTTTTTGATTTCATTGTTAATTATTGCTCGGAGGAGCTGAAGACATTTTATATTTAGAAGCTCCAATCTCACTCCCAGTCTGTACTTCTGTCAAGTCAGAAGTTTCATTAAAGGTCAAACTACAGAACACAATAATGTTTTAAAGAGACACAAAAACAAAATGAATTATAGGGAGTTAATTGCACTACACCTGTACAAAGGCTATAATGAAAACAATACATACACACAAAACACCATAGAGTAATGACATATAAAATAAACATGATTTCTGATTGTATCTATAGTTATATTAGTGTATGTATGTGATGTTAACACTACTGCACTCACTAGGAGCTATGGAGCTTTACTTAATTTACCTTCTTCATCAAAGCTTTGGTCATGAACACCTAACTGGTATCGAATGGTGTTTTGTCTTCATGTACATTAATATAGTTGAAAGGGAGACTTCTTATAACTACATTTTTCAGCAATACATCATCCTTGGTAGTTGTTATTTTATTAAATTCTGTTTGCATCTTCCTTCATCAGTTAATGTGTTTAGCATTATCAATTTTGGTTCAGGCGGCATGCTCATGGAACTACCATTATACACAAATAATAAGAAAGTGAATGTATGGTTAGCTAGATATATAGTTATAGTTAGATCTCTACAGAATGACATGTCCGAGATACGCTTATGTGCTTGTGATTTTATATCAAATCCTTCAAAGTTATAAAAACTTTCAAATTCAAACTTGAAATGGGAGCAGTTTGCAAAAAACAATATTTGTTTTCAGGAAATATTTAGTAGCTTAGTAGAATCGCTTAATGTATTTGATAAAGTATAATACTTACAAGGTGAACATCAGGACGAATATCTGACAGAGTTCTTCAGAACGAATATATCTGACAGAGTTATTATTGCTTCCAATAATTGCGCAATAATATGTCTATACGCTATGCAAGTATATGCGGTAATGATACGTTCTGTGGGAAAAAGCGTATTTCCTCTTTGCGGAACGTTCCGTACCGTTCCGCATTTTAGTAACACCCAACAACGATATGCTGATCGCCGAGGACCGTAGATTGCGCAATCATCTCTCCCTAAAGTGCACGGGCCGGGCCGGGCCGGGCGGTGCGGTGCGGTGCGGTCAATCAGGCACTGTCGCGTGGTACCATCACAAATTCATGAATAAAGTTTAATTGTACACTTCTTCATGACGGACATGTAGCGGTGGTACACTGGTGACCACGGCTGGGACCTTTTAGAAGCCTTCCGGTGGACTGCCTCCACCTCAGGGAATGTGTTCATTAAACTGTCAAGCAGAACATCCACCTGGAGGGGTGAAACGGACCAGGATATGGAAACAAGAAATGGGCCAGAAAGGAAACAGGAAATGGAAACAGTTGTGGCTGTGACGCTGGCACACAGTCGTACCTGTTCTGGTGAGAGGTGGCACTGCTTCAAAGGATCAATTATATTTTCCATTAGGTCTACAAAGAAATCCTTCAAATCTTTAGTATGAATGAGATCAGCTCCGTGCTCTACAAATGATCTCGATATCTTGCGAAAGTTGGTGTCCACCATTCTGTACTGGGCATTGGGCAGCTTCTTCCGCAAGTCTGAGGAGATGAGGGACACTACAACTGGCCTTGCTGCAGTCCACCACATAAACATACTATAACCTCCTCCCACCTTTCATAACTGCCTTTTGTCTCTTCTCTATCCACACCTTGTCTATGAGGTTAACCCGAAGATCATGCAGGCTCTGTAGAAAGTCACGATCCAACTCCAAATCATCGTCCACAGCTCTGACCATTGAATCTGAGTATACAGAAAATCTAATTCTCCTTGAATAATATATATATATATGCATGTTAAAACCCCTCCCTCTCCCTCTCCCTCTCCCTCTCTCCCTCCCCCTCCCCTCCCCTCTCCTCTCCTCTCCTCTCCCCCCTCCCTCTCCCCTCCCCTATCCCTCTCCCTCTCCCTCCTTCCCTCCATACCTGCTGATCCTATAGTCCAATGGTCAATCATTTCAATGGCACAGAATATAAACTGGTGTAGAAGCAGCCCTCCAGCACTTCTTTTTGTAGCATCAAACCTGTTGGAGCTGATAAACACTAGAGCAGCATACTTCTTTGACAGCTCATGAGGCAGACAAAATTGTTCCCGTATATTGTCCACCAGGGACCCGTCCAGATCATCCACAACCTATCATACAGTAGACACGCCCACTTTTGGTATAGACACACCCTCTGTCCATCATGAGCACATGTATTTATATACCTTAAGAATGCGTTTAATATTGTCAAATTGTCTTCGGCAACTCAAAAGGGAAACCTCTGCCTTCTCACTAACTTCATCCAAATCTTTTCGATTCCTAGAATTTAGCTTCTTTCCGAGGAGCTCTCTAACTACCGTGTCATCAAATGAATAATACTCTACTATCAACCTCTCGCAGGTAGAACTTGGCAACCTAAATGGATTCTAATTGGAGACACAACTGCTTGAAATAAGACCCCTGGGTGCCTGGGACAGATTCGACCCCTGGGTGCCCGGGACAGGTTCGGATCCCTGGGTGCCCGGGACAGGTTCGATCCCTGGGTGCCCGGGACAGGTTCGACCCCTGGGTGCCTGGCCTGGGATATTGTAGGTACGGTTAGCCCAGGGAGGGGCACCGCCCCCCTTGGCTCCGCCTCTTCATTATAGCTTTATTGCACGTTACTACATACTTAAGGATTTAAAAACATGTTCTAGCGTGTGTATAGCGAGTACAGTGAGGAACACTTCCAGTCTATTAGAGCTATTAGACTAGATTAAATCATTATCATGTACTAACTTGTGTGTAAAGAGTGGGAGGCGAGTGCAGATATACTTCGAGGGATTTAAATAGTCTGAAATAGTTCCTTGTCTCTGAAAACATTAGCTTTTCATAGTGAGGAAATGCCTTTGTGGAAGGCGGTTCTGCCTGCAACCTAACTCTGGTAGCATCATCAAGACTCTTTCCATTCATCCATAGCGAAAAAGCCTTCCAATCCACTTCGTACGGCATTGTTATAGATACTTCCAAGTCCGGCCACGGTTGACTCTTATCCTCCGCCATCTTAATGGGCGGAGTTTATTTGTCGCTAATCGAATTCCTTGGATTAATCAGCTATCATAGTCTGCAAATCGACCATGGACTACTAAGATGGCATGTAGCCAGCGATTCGACCCCTCAGAACACCCTCCTTTGAGCGAGGAAGAAATGGAATCGTTTAACCGTGAGTGTTTAATTCTTACGTAAACCACATGTAATACAAGCCTTCGTGACGCACTTCTGTGGCTGCTCGTACGGATTCCTGTTTATGCATCAGCTTGTACAGGCACATCCCACAATATTGTAGATACTACTGATAAGCTACACTGAGCACAGGATGGCGAAAGAGTCTTTAAATCTTAAAACTACCCAAGAAGAAGAATTTTTCCATAATTTTGGACATTCTTCCATATCCATTCCAATAGAGTCCGATCGCCTGTTTGCAGCCCGGTTTCGTTCCAGTCTGGAGAAGCAGATTGCTATTCTACCAGGTGGGTGCCACATCACAGTGTAGGAATAGGCTCCTATTAAAGGATAAAGCGTTACTCCCTTAAGCACATTTCGTTCACTAGTGAGCTTTGGCACAAGCGGCCCGTAATGTCATACCACCGTATAGCCATTCAGTTATATCACTGTTTTAGAGGTCCTTGGCATAGTAACCACGTACCTCGAGAAGTAATTCACACTGATCCTTATTTAAAGAAGATTCAAGTCTACCAACTCTAAGACTCTAAGAAGAAGAATTCCAAAACCGATTGAAATTTGAGGCTTCATAGTATTATGTGTTATAATTCATTTGATAATTGTCGCCGAATTGTGTGTCATATAGAGACTACTGCTGTCCAGTGAGCTGATTTAGCACTCCCCAAAGGGGCATGGCCACCTTTAGAGGTATAATTGCCAAGCCCTGCAAGTTGTGACCATATTTATCTTTGCAGTTTATAGGTTCAGAGAATTTGTCTCTTCATGCAATACCAATTGCAAAGTTCACTCTAACTGTAGCATCGTGTGCACTGTTTAGTAGCAAGCATATCTCAATAGCTGCCCTCTCAGTAGTTGTGTAGAGTGGTCTATCGCCCAGGGTTGTAGAATAACTGTTGCATCCTACAGTGTTATCATTACTCCCCACTTGTGGCCAATCACACAGGCTGCACACAGTTGCCATATATAGCTTTGTGTACCGAGTGATTTCTTACACAACTTTTAGATCAGCTTGTACTGGCTAAAGTGATCATGTTTGTCAGTTTGCTGCTCGAGTGTTTGGTCTTGTCTAACAAATTACTAGATTTATTAAATAGGTAACTATTTTCATAATACATTAATGGGTGGAATATAAATGGTGTTGATAGTAATTTGTTAGGTTTGGAAGTTTCAAGTGGGAGGGGCCACTGTGTATGATCTGTTAAATGGGAGGGGCTTCTGTCTAATCCCTGTTAGTGGGAGGGGCTTCTGTCTAATCCCTGTTAGTGGGAGGGGCTTCTGTCTAATCCCTGTTAGTGGGAGGGGCTTCTGTGTACTCCCTGTTAGTGGGAGGGGCTTCTGTGTACTCCCTGTTAGTGGGAGGGGCTACTGTGTACTAGTATATATAAGATTACATGTGGTAATTATTAGGTCAAGAAATTATGTTTTTGGTTGTTGCAGGAAGCTTTGAAAGTGAAAGATTTATTCTATTTTTTCCATGCACTGGAATGAAGTGTTTGGAACAGAAAGGCGGTTTTGATGATTACCAACCAACTATTGAGTACTTCACTGCTAACATTCCGTAAGATTTGCCATATCCTTAGGAATATATCACTTGAAGGATATATTAATTGCATTAATAGTGAAGAGTTTCAAAGAGAGGGTGTTACCATTATAATTAATGGAAGGAATGTCCCCTCTGCTGTGTCTAAGCAGTTGCTGGAACAGCTTACAGTGAGTGAACTCAATTCAGTAGTGATGCAAGTAACATACACAGATGGGGTCATTCCACTGCCCCTGCAGTCTTTTCCCTGCAAGATTAAAGAGGTCTATCTGATGAAGACATCCGGACCCTTTGGCTTAAAGAGAAGTGTTGTCAATGATGCAATAGCAAAGAGAATTCATGTAAGCTGACTTACTCCTCTACTGCTCCATATTTGTAAACTTGCTCTTCCTATAACTGTTCCTCACATCCTTGCTGTATTTGGTATTTTCAGTTAGTCTATGTCTATGAACCTGTGTTGAAGGGTCTGCCAAGTAAAGATCTACCCATGGAGTGCAAGGGAGAACTGGACTATGACCATAAAATGTGGTTACTGCATAGATTGGTACATGATCATTCATCCACCTACCTACCCATCCACCTGCCTACCCATCCACCTGCCTACCCATCCACCTGCCTACCCATCCACCTGCCTACCCATCCACCTGCCTACCCATCCACCTGCCTACCCATCCACCTGCCTACCCATCCACCTACCTACCCATCCACCTACCTACCCATCCACCTACCTACCCATCCACCTGCCTACCCATCCACCTACCTACCCATCCACCTGCCTACCCATCCACCTACCTACCCATCCACCCATCCACCCATCCACCCATCCACCCATCCAACCATCCACACATACATCTATTCATTATATAGATATTTGAGCGTATGCAGTTTTACTATCTTGAAACCAAGCGTACTCTAAAGGACAGAATGGCTCCATTAAAAGAAAAACTTGTGGTTGAATGTTTTAAAGACATTGAGCAACTTCTTTCCAAGCACTTAACAGCCAAAGAGGAAGTTGTCACAGAAATTACCGAAACAAGGGAAATTATAAAGCGATTCACAAGGTGAGATCAAATAGTATACTAATAACCCCAAACTACATACCTTCTTCTCATTTTATCAGATACTTGAGCGATCTTGAGAAGGTTAATGTAACCATGTCTGGTACTAGGGAGCATGTCCTCATGGTTAACTACCTCAGGAGCTTGGAAGGCAGTCTTGATGAGGAAGAGGCACAATTTAATGTCTTTTGGGGCCAACACAAAGCAATCCTCGATCACCAGATGAAATTGGGCTATTTCCTACGATCTGTGGATAAGGTTTGGCTATCCAATATTCTTAAGATTTCCATAGTAACCACACTAACCACGCCTCTTTTAGGTGAAAGGTGTACTTGATGGTCACTTGACGGACCTACTGGATCCAGACATTAGCCTTGGAGTGAGTTTGGAAGAAGCTCTTGAAAATGGACAAAAATTTGAGATTTATATTTCCAAAGTGAAAGAAGTGAGTCACTATATAAGACATCAGATACATGGTATTGGAGGCTGTATGTAGTGTGTCAGATGTGATATATAAGACATCAGATACATGGTATGGGAGGCTGTATGTAGTGAGTCAGATGTGATATATAAGACATCAGATACATGGTATGGGAGGCTGTATGTAGTGAATCAGATGTGATATATAAGACATCAGATACATGGTATGGGAGGCTGTATGTAGTGAATCAGATGTGATATATAAGACATCAGATACATGGTATGGGAGGCTGTATGTAGTGTGAGTCAGATGTGATTGCTCCTGTCATTCTAGACAGCTGATGACTATGTCTTTAAGCTGCAAGAGGATGGAAGGGAGTTGAGGAAGCCAGTGTTATCAGCAGGATGCTCTGAGGTAGTGGACAATCCTTATCAAGAAAAATCTTCAGATAGAGTTGCAACAGCTTTGAAAGATGTTGCACAACAGTATCAAATTGTAATGAAAAAATGTCAGCAGAAAAGGGACCTTTATATGATCTGTGTCAAGTACTACATGAGTCTTAAAGAGGTTAACCCTTTAATTATCAGTCATGCAACATGAACAAATTTATTTATCTTGTATTGAATGTCAATGCTTTTGTCCTTGTTAGATAAAGGAGTGGAATAATAAGACCTCCGCCCTCTTATCAGAGGACACACCTACTGACCATTCTACTGAAGCCATCTCCCTGTGCATCTCAAGGGTGGACGGTTTGCAGGAATGTGCTCCACAAAGTGCAGTTGACTCAGTCAAACAATACAGCAATCATATTGCAAATAAGTCATTTAAGAAGATGTCTACTAAAATGTCCAGCAAATATCAGAAGGTAGTAGACCTGTGAATGTATTATAAACAAAGTTAATGTACTAATTCTTTATTCAACTGATAGCTGCGAGATAAATTGGACAGTCATCGAACGGTTCTGCTAAAGTTACTAGCTGCGTCATTTCAACCTCCCCCATCTCCTCCGTCACCTCCCAGATCCCCTTCTCCCATGTCCCAGTCACCGACAGCTACAGACACCAATGAGTCTCATCCTAACCTGTCCAGTCCTGATAGTGCGGTGAGCCAAGCTAGTGCTTATGGCCTGTCCCTCTGTCATGTGTGCATTAATGTGTTTGTAGGACGGAGGATCCCTGAAGGAGGAGAACTTTGAATTGATGAGCATCCAAGAGAGATCCAGGAGATTTGTGTACAACGAGCTGGTTGCTACTGAAAAGGACTACATCCAGCACCTCAAGTCTGTGATTAGAGTCAGTACTAATGCATTCCATGAGTTACTTAAAACGCCATTCACTCGTCAATCTATGAATTTGATTACACCATATGATTCAGCTTGGTACAGATTACAGTGATCCATTATTGTAGGGTTACTATGAAGAAATGTCTCCGGATAACAATCGTGTACCGGTCAAACTGAGGGGAAGGAGGCCAACTGTCTTTGGAAATCTAATACAAATATATGAATTCCACAGCGAGTACGTTTATCTGATTATAGCTTATATCTTCCTACCACATGTGTATAGTATATATCTTCCTACCACATTATATAGTATGTACCTTCCTACCACATTATATAGTATATACCTGCCTACCACATGTGTATAGTATATACCTTCCTACCACATGTGTATGGTGTCTTCAAATTTTCAATGCACACAGGCGATTTCTAGATGAATTAGAAAAATATTCAACTTGTCCAGAGTACGTTGGAAAAGCCTTCACAGAACTGGTTAGCTGTGTTCATGGGGTTTGATGTGTTGTGGTTATTACTAATTCCATGTTCTTCTTAGAGTGATGGCTTTGAACTCTACGAAGAGTATTGCAAGAACAGACCCGACTCTGAGGAACTTTTGCAGTCAGTCACTGAGGCAGAGTCTGTCTTCTTCTTTGAGATCCAGCAACTGTTGGGCCACCAGCTCCCCCTGGCCTCATACCTGTTAAAGCCTGTCCAAAGAATCACCAAGTACCAGCTCCTTTTGAAGGACATGATCAAGTACTCAGAGGAGGATGACAGTGGAGACATTGTTAGGGAGGACTTAATGGTAACCATGGCAGCATTATAAATATACTGTACCTTCATAGTGGTTTTCTTCTGGTTGCCATGGTTACTCATTATTGTATCACTCCAACAGGCAGCTCTTGACAAAATGCTGAACATTCTCAAGTACCTGAACAACTCAATGAAAGTGATAGGTCTAAAGGGGTTTCCCGGTGGTCTGGTCAACCAAGGACGCCTTCTTATACAGGTACACACGCAATAGCATATCTAGTGCCACTTTATAGGTTGTCATGGTAACCTTTACTTTTATTGCAGGATGTATTTCAAATCACCGAAGTGGATAAACAGGGAAGGGAAAAGCTGGCGATATTCTCCAGACCTAAACGTCAAAATGTGTTTCTCTTTGAGAAAGTTTTAGTCTTTAGTAAAGATGAGACTGCATCTAGCCACGAGAAACGACAAACCAGCTTTCAGTACAAGCATCACATACCTGTATGTCCATATATGTGTACCTGTATATACCTGTATGTCCATATATGTGTACCTGTATATACCTGTATGTCCATATATGTGTACCTGTATATACCTGTATGTCCATATATGTGTACCTGTATATACCTGTATGTCCATATATGTGTACCTGTATATACCTGTATGTCCATATATGTGTACCTGTATATACCTGTATGTCCATATATGTGTACCTGTATATACCTGTATGTCCATATATGTGTACCTGTATATACCTGTATGTCCATGTACCCTTAATGTAGTTGAATGATTTGGGTTTGAGAGATGTAACAGATGGACAGTCATTGGACTTTACTTTGATACATCACAGTCAGCAGAAGTCTTATAAACTTACAGTAAGTCACCTTCACAATCTTGCCAGCGCTAACATAGCTATCTCACACTGGCCACTCCACTCCCATGCTGGCCACTCCACTCCCATACTGGCCACTCCACTCCCATGCTAGCTACTCCACTCCCATCTCCACACCTTAATTAAACCCTCTGCACTTGATTTGTCTAGGCCACAAGGAAAGATTTAATTCTTATGTGGACTGCAGAGATCAGACGACTCTTAGAAGAGCAGTTTACACAGGCCAAAAGTTAGTCAAATAGAAATAAAATAGTTCCAGGTTTTATCTTTGTTATGTTGTAGATGCAAGGGCAGTAAAGTCTTCCCAACCAGCTGGGGACCAATCGCTAGGCCTGAATATTCAAAAAATCCGGTACAGAGACTTATATCGTTTATAAAATTACATGTCATTGATATTCTACTTGCTCTTTCTGTACAGTGGTCAATTTAGAGCAAGTCTTAGGCACTCAAAGACCAGGTCCAAACCATCTTCAATGATGAATGGATCTACCAATTTGACATCTTCCTCTGATAAGTCCCCTGGAATGGTCAGTTTATTTACTATCTGATGAAGTCACTAGTCAAAAACATGTTTTTCCTTTAAAGGAATCGGCATTAGGTAGGAGCTGTGATAGTTTTGAAAGTGATGACCTTGAGAGTGCTAATGCTACAGAAGAAAGCTGTATGTATGAGTCCTTGGTTAGTTGCTTGGATGATTACAATCTTTGGTCAATCATCCAGTGTTTCTCTCTCTCCCTAGGCCCCAGGAGCAACTAGAGATTACATTGCCATTAGCGACTATTGTCCTGGATCAGCTCAGAATGATATCGGTCTTATTGAAGGGCAGCAAGTTGAACTTGTAGGTGTCAACCAGTATGGATGGTGGTGGGTGAGGGCTACCTCACCAGACACAATGCAGCCAGTTGAGGGCTGGGTGCCAGCAGGATACCTACAACCACTGTCAACCTAGAGATATTGCTTGCAGGCACCTCAGTTAACTTTAACAAAGATATTACAAAAGAGCATGTACTGCATATGTTTGACACCATGGACTTTGACACACTGTGTATATGTAAAATTTCAAAATATATTTTATTTTGCCCTATATTCCACCATACATTGACTTTGTATACCGGAATTTAATGTACATTTAGGGCTGTAACTCTAGCTGTTAAATGGAAAGGTGTGAAGCTAATACTTGGTGTCAGCATTCACAGATAGATATAAATAATGTCCAATGAGAATGAAGAATACTTAAATTTTGCCCTATGTCTCACCATACGTTTATTTTGTATACTGGAATTTAATGGGCTGTAACTCTGTGAAGGTAATATTTGGTGTCAACAATCATAGACATTTATAAAGCATGTTCAATGAGATTTTGAAATTTTGATGGAAACTTGTAATTTGCTCTATATATCTCTCACCATACATTAACTCTGTATACCAGAATTTAATGTACATGGCTGTAACTCTATCAAATGGAAAAATATGAAGCTACTAACTTTGTTTCAGTATTCACAGGTGTGTATGAAACATTTCCAAAGAGTTGTTGAAATAAAATCTTTATGCATATGCATGAAAGATGACTTAATGCTTTGTTGTTGAACTGATTTATTAAGGGCTTCCTGTGGCAGCCTATATAGTTATCACTGTAATGCTCCAACAAGTGTAAGACATGGGACAGTTCACGTGCACACAATATCATAGTGCATGGATATGATTATAATAAATAAAGAGTATAAGAACTTCAAGTTTATAGGTTCAACACAATGCAATACAATCACGAAAAATAAAGAGTATACTCTTAATCAAGTTTACAGGTTAATTAAAGAGAATTGAAATCCTGAGTTCATGGATCAACTAGAACACTGTTCGGCTGCTAGATTCTCTTGTTTATTACATGACTGTGCTCAGGCAGAACAGATTAAGTAAAGTAACGAATAGGTGAAGAGTAGCTGGCAATCCTCTCACATTCCCGAGGCGGAGATGGCTCACCCTTCTTTGCACATTTGAAGAACTCGTCCTGATAGAATTCTTCAGGGATCTGAAACTTGTGGTAATTTGGCCGCTGTTCTTTGTTGTGCACTGTTAGGCAATATGCTGCCATCAAACCAAGCTGCCACCAATCAAACTTAACTACAGGCTGTCTTACAGAATGCTCTTGATACTCTGGAATCTTGTACATGACGCTTTTCTTAACCAGATATGAGATTTTATTCTGTTTCAATGAAGTGCATCTTTCTTGAACGAAATCAAAATCAATAAGCACAACCATCATTTTAGAATCTTTCAACTTCAAGCAGATATTGTCCAAACGGACATCTAGGTGTGCAAAGCCAAGAGAGTGCAGTTCTTCCAGTGCTTGCTTTGTACCCTCCAATAGGGGTAAAAGACAGGCTTTGGCTTCTTCATAGGTTAGCGGTCGTAATACCGTTGGAAACACATAGAACGATGCATTGCTTACTTCAATACAGCCAACAGCAGTCACAAGTTGGTCACTCCGAGCCATGCTAAAGAGATGACTCATCACAAGAAACTTGGACAGTGATTCATGGTAGATGTGTTTGTAGGTTTTATTATTGCCCTTCAAGATAAGTGAGGATCCTGAATAGACCTGCTTCAATTTCTCATTCTTATGGCCTAAACCTTCCTGTTGATCAACTTGAAATGATGCATAACGAATCTTATCTTTCTGAGAATTAAGAATGTGTTCAATCATCCTGATTTCTGCTGGCGTGAGTCTGATAGGGTAGCACGGAAAAGGTTCAGGAATAGGTTGTATAAGAAGCTGTTTGATCTCATGAACTGCATCACTAACCTCCTTACCTACTTTTTCCATTTTGAGAGCATTCCTCTCACAAACAAAGCCAATGCCCTCGACAGACAATTTCAGTGACACCGATACTTTCACTGCAACTGCTGGGTAATCCTTCTTAGGGAAAGTAAATCCAACTACTTTGCTAATGTCATAACGCTGTCGCAGATAGCGCAGCTGGCTCAATAGCGCAAAAGCTGTTTTTTTCACTGTGTTGTAGAAATGCAAATCGCCTGGTCCTGAGTGGACTTCAACTATCAGGACAATATCACCTCCATTTTTACAATGTCGAGCATAGACATCTGGCCGTTGGGCTTCCTTGACAGCAAAGCTTTTCATTGTTTTCCACTCCTCTACCTCATTGCCTGAATGCACTGACACGTCAGTTTTGGCTAAGTATTGATTCACAATGTTCCTAGCAACTTTTTCCGACGCTCCATGGCCCTCAAAGTCTGACTTAACTTTAGCATCTTCCGCGAGGTTCTTTAAAGTGTACTTTAAGGAGCCGCTCAGTAAAGTGAGATCCGTTGATGAGTCATCGTCGCAGTCTTCGAAGTCGATTAATAGCGGTAACCTCAAGTCATACAAATGGTTTGACTCAGAAACAGACAAGGTCCTAGGTACCATAGCTACACCAAAGTCTTGCCGCTTAGGCTCTATAGCTACACCAAAGTCTTGCCGCTTAGGCTCCATAGCTACACCAAAGTCTTGCCGCTTAGGCTCCATAGCTACACCAAAGTCTTGCTGCTCATTGCGCTTCTGCATCATTGCCCTGTAGAGAAAACAGAAGCAAATAGTAGATAATGCAAAAGAAACCGAAGGCGAACCCCTTATAACTAAATTGTAGAGCAAAGGAGAAAACAATAATTTCTAACATTAAACCAAACTTGATTAACCTACAATAAGGTACGGAGGGCATTTTTGGTCAAATATTCACTCGCGCAACGATTGACCCTCACCCCTTCGTATATCTTATTCCCTTGTCGGCTGTGTAAGGATGGAATAATAGTCTAAGGAAGGAACTACCGATTCGTAGCTTGTGGCAGAGCAAACTGCTAAAGGAGGGGTTCCGAATATAGCTCGAATTTCGCCTGTACGCGAAGGAGCAACTGGAGACAAAGAAAGATGCTGTTCTGTCTTGTACTGGTTAAAGGCGCTGTGTTCGAACCCCCTCCTATACTTTACCTTAGCCCTAAGCTAAACGATCTCTTAACTTACATCTTCCACTGGACTTGGACTGAAAAGTAAACAGGTTGATCGGAAACTCAGTCTGGCAAGCAGGTAACTTGGTAATTTTAAAATTTTGCGCATGCGCAGTAGTAGGCGTGGTTATGACGTTTTCGACTAATAAACGCTCTTTGTAGTAATTTAAAAAATGGCCTCCTCGGACACTTGGCTAGTCTCGCGTAGCCAGACCGCTATGTCGCCGCCATATTTATATTGTCCTCTGTATGCAGAAATTATTTAGTTTTATCTATGATCTCTAATATGTGGCATGCAAGATTTAACTGACGTTTTATTATAAGCATGGTGCCTTCTACTATGTATGTTTGACTTGACATAGCTATTTATGTGCTGTTATATATCTTTTTGCTTATAATCATGTAGACTCACATGTGTTGGTGCTACATTGGACCAGGATCGGTCCTAATGCCCTTGGGCGTGGGGCACCTGTTTCGTGCAGCGCCCAAGCATTCCTGGACATATCTGGACACTTATATTTGTTCAAAATGATATAATTAGGGCACCATAGGCGCCCTTATATTGTTTTCAGAAATTATATATGTTAACATATGGCTTCCTGAAAGATTTCTTATACACATGGACATGCACTGTGTAGTACTTGATTGTTGTTGAAGCAGTATTTATCCACATATATTATATGGGTGTCGTTAAAGTGAAATTTTGCCGATCGACGGCCAACGAAAGTCCAAAGAAAAAAAGTTGGACCATACCGAACGCTACCATCCACGACGCTCAGAGGCCGGGATCGGTGGTAACGCTCTGCCGAGTTGAGCTTTGGGTGTCACTTGCGTGAGAAGAACCAGTTCTTCTCGATATGGCCGACTCATATGAATCCTTAAAGATATCAGATGCCAATCCCACATTACGTGGAACCCCCCCGAAATCCGGATTATTGGTGAGCACGTCTCTATGGCACCAACCGATTAGGAGACAGCTTCAGAGTCTAAGCGCTACCAACCCCTATGGGAACCGCTACCACCATAGAGATGTGTCCAGGTAGGCCTAGGTTTTGCGCTTCTATTTAAACAAGAAAATTTCAAAAGGAAACGATTGTGGTTGGCGCAATTCCATACTTAAGAATAGGGTATTTGCGAGAAAAATGTAGTCAAATTATATCAAGTCAATTCGGGATGAGTGCATCGTTCCAAGCCATTTTAAAGGTATATCCAATATTCATGGTTCATCTAGAAACTAGGAAAAATGGATAGAATCCTGTAAGTGTCTTGATTGTCGGAGGAGACCAACTTTTCTGGTCCCATGTAGAAACGATTTTAGCGAGAGGTGTTCCGATATGAACGTAAACAGGTATAACCAGCCACACTCAATCTCAATTGCAGTAATAGCATAATGGCTACCTGCCTCTATGTAAAGACGTTCTGACAGCTGCGTTCTGGACTGTTCCTGCGTGTTTCTAGTTGCCCCATTCATGTCAAAACATTTTAACTTGGTATGCCGATAATTTGCATAATAGTATCGCACGATATATATGCTACACCATTTAAGGACGTATTGTAGAAATTTAATGTACATTAGAGTGCTGTAGCTCTGAGATATGAAGCTGAAACATTGTGTAAGTATTCACAGAGATGTATGAAAGGCTTCCAAGGAATTTTGCAAATTTTCATATCTACTCAAATTTGGCCTATCTCTCACCATACATTAACTTTGTAGAGCAGTAATTGAAAGTACATTAAATCAGTTTTTGGAATTTTGAAGAATACTTAAATTTTGCCCTATGTCTCACCATACATTGACTCTGTATACTGGAATTTAATGTACATTTAGGGCTGTAACTCTGTTAAATGGAAAGATGTGACGGTAATATTTGGTGTCAGCATTCAAGTAAGCAGTCTACTTTAAGACTTGTACATAGGTAATATATTCAATGAGTTTTAGACATTTTGATTTATATTTAAATCTCTATTCTTTAATATTGACGTCTACTAAAATTTCAGTATTCCACTTTTGGATGGTTAGCCTTATTGCATAAATACACAGTCTTTTGTTACTCTTTCTAAATGAGTATAGTAACTGTACATGTTGCAATGCAAGCCCTACTTCTAACCTCACTTTAAAATATTTTTTTATTTAACTACTTTAATGCATAACGTAGAAATATCAATATTTAAATCTTTGAGTATGCGTGTACATGATAACAGGACTAAATACATAGCTGTGTATCTCCTTAGATACATGTCTGTCTTACAAACATTCAAGCAAAATATCAAACAGAATCAGCTAATGCATGTAAAAAGGTAGTTTTATGTTCAAATCACACATGTCTACAAATGAAATGAGTCGTAGCTCGAGTACTGTGAGAGTTTAACTGTCAGTTACTACATATTACTAAATATTATGGCTAAATTTACTGACAACAGATTTTAAAGGCTCTTCAACTGTATCATGCACATCAGAAAACTCTACTATAGGGCCTTGTTCACTGATCTCTGATGTGGGCTCTTGTTCAGTGGTCTCTGATGTGGGCTCTTGTTCAGTGGTCTTTGATGTGGGCTCTTGTTCAGTGGTCTCTGATGTGGGCTCTTGTTCAGTGGTCTCTGATATGGGCTCTTGTTCAGTGGTCTCTGATGTGGGCTCTTGTTCACTGATCTCTGATGTGGGCTCTTGTTCAGTGGTCTCTGATGTGGGCTCTTGTTCAGTGGTCTCTGATGTGGGCTCTTGTTCACTGATCTCTGATGTGGGCTCTTGTTCACTGATCTCTGATGTGGGCTCTTGTTCAGTGGTCTCTGATGTGGGCTCTTGTTCAGCAGTCTCTGATGTGGGCTCTTGTTCACTAATCTCTGATGTGGGCTCTTGTTCAGTGATCTCTGATGTGGGCTCTTGTTCAGCAGTCTCTGATGTGGGCTCTTGTTCACTGATCTCTGATGTGGGCTCTTGTTCACTGATCTCTGATGTGGGCTCTTGTTCAGTGGTCTCTGATGTGGGCTCTTGTTCAGCAGTCTCTGATGTGGGCTCTTGTTCACTGATCTCTGATGTGGGCTCTTGTTCAGTGATCTCTAATGTGGGCTCTTGTTCAGCAGTCTCTGATGTGGGCTCTTGTTCACTGATCTCTGATGTGGGCTCTTGTTCACTGATCTCTGATGTGGGCTCTTGTTCACTGATCTCTGATGTGGGCTCTTGTTCACTGATCTCTGATGTGGGCTCTTGTTCAGCAGTCTCTGATGTGGGCTCTTGTTCAGCGGTCTCTGATTTGGGCTCTTGTTCACTGATCTCTAATGTGGGCTCTTGTTCAGCGGTCTCTGATGTGGGCTCTTGTTCACTGATCTCTGATGTGGGCTCTTCTTCAGTGGTCTCTGATGTGAGCTCTTGTTCACTGATCTCTGATGTGGGCTCTTGTTCAGTGGTCTCTGATGTGGGCTCTTGTTCAGTGGTCTCTGATGTGGGCTCTTGTTCACTGATCTCTGATGTGGGCTCTTGTTCACTGATCTCTGATGTGGGCTCTTGTTCAGTGGTCTCTGATGTGGGCTCTTGTTCAGCAGTCTCTGATGTGGGCTCTTGTTCACTAATCTCTGATGTGGGCTCTTGTTCACTGATCTCTAATGTGGGCTTTTGTTCAGCAGTCTCTGATGTGGGCTCTAGTTCACTGATCTCTGATGTGGGCTCTTGTTCACTGATCTCTGATGTGGGCTCTTGTTCACTGATCTCTGATGTGGGCTCTTGTTCAGCAGTCTCTGATGTGGGCTCTTGTTCACTGATCTCTGATGTGGGCTCTTGTTCAGTGATCTCTAATGTGGGCTCTTGTTCAGCAGTCTCTGATGTGGGCTCTTGTTCACTGATCTCTGATGTGGGCTCTTGTTCACTGATCTCTGATGTGGGCTCTTGTTCACTGATCTCTGATGTGGGCTCTTGTTCACTGATCTCTGATGTGGGCTCTTGTTCACTGATCTCTGATGTGGGCTCTTGTTCAGCAGTCTCTGATGTGGGCTCTTGTTCACTGATCTCTGATGTGGGCTCTTGTTCAGTGATCTCTAATGTGGGCTCTTGTTCAGCAGTCTCTGATGTGGGCTCTTGTTCACTGATCTCTGATGTGGGCTCTTGTTCACTGATCTCTGATGTGGGCTCTTGTTCACTGATCTCTGATGTGGGCTCTTGTTCACTGATCTCTGATGTGGGCTCTTGTTCAGCAGTCTCTGATGTGGGCTCTTGTTCACTGATCTCTGATGTGGGCTCTTGTTCATTGATCTCTGATGTGGGCTCTTGTTCACTGATCTCTGATGTGGGCTCTTGTTCAGTGGTCTCTGATGTGGGCTCTTGTTCAGCAGTCTCTGATGTGGGCTCTTGTTCACTGATCTCTGATGTGGGCTCTTGTTCACTGATCTCTGATGTGGGCTCTTGTTCAGCAGTCTCTGATGTGGGCTCTTGTTCACTGATCTCTGATGTGGGCTCTTGTTCATTGATCTCTGATGTGGGCTCTTGTTCACTGATCTCTGATGTGGGCTCTTGTTCACTGATCTCTGATGTGGGCTCTTGTTCAGCAGTCTCTGATGTGGGCTCTTGTTCACTGATCTCTGATGTGGGCTCTTGTTCACTGATCTCTGATGTGGGCTCTTGTTCAGCAGTCTCTGATGTGGGCTCTTGTTCACTGATCTCTAATGTGGGCTCTTGTTCACTGATCTCTGATGTGGGCTCTTGTTCAGCAGTCTCTGATGTGGGCTCTTGTTCACTGATCTCTGATGTGGGCTCTTGTTGATAAAATTTGTCTTTATCTTGCTTCATTTGTTTTGCATCTTGAGATATGGAAAGAGTGTCCTCAGTAAGGCTCGTTGCTTTTGTAGACAATTCTTCTAGAGCCAATGATAACTGAGGGGAAGACGAGGGCATACTAATGGATGTCAGTGAGCCTTCCACTCTATGATCTTCTTCTGATAAGTTTGGCTCCGATAGAGAAATTCTACCCAATATAGGTTGATTTATGGAGGCTGTACATTCTTCAAAGACTTGGTAAAAGGTTTTAGCAATTTGCTGCGTCTTAAAACGAACTGCAAATGTTTCAGGCCTACTTTGTGTTTCAGTGAAATCAGAAAGAGAAAACCACGACCATGATTTGTCACTGTTGGCCATTTCTGTCAGTTTCATGTCTGCTGTCAGATAGTGGTTGCAGCAGATCTTCAGTACCTGGTCCCTTCTCATTAATATCCTCACCTTACCATTCTCCTTGTTCTGAAGGATCTTCAGTTCTCCGGTGCCTCTCTCCTTCCACTGTGAATCAACAAAGCGATACAGTTTGGCTCTTTGGGCAAACAGCACTTCTTCCTCCTCCTCTCCACTCCTTGCTTCATACTTCTCTGTCAGCTTGACCACTGGTTTGAAGTGGATCTCTGCCTCAGCTTCGGGATCCTGTTGCTCTTCTTCCTTTTGACTTGAAAGAGAAGAGAACAATGGCTTCGGTGTACTGCTAAATCCCTTTGTATCCAGAGACTTCATCCAATCAAGTCCCTCAAATCCTTTCTCACCTGTGCTCTCAAGTTTAGGAAGAGAAGCTAGCTGAGAGGATCCAAAGATGCTACTCTTAAAAATTGCTGTCTGTTCAGTGCCAGATGCTACCTCAGGCATCCCAACTTCACTAGGCTGCCTATTACTAGAGGACTCTACAGGTAAATTAGTGGTTGAAGGTGAAGGTACCTCTTCACTAGAACCAGTCGATGTAGTGTCACCATCACACTGTTCCTTAGAAGGAAATGAGTCTACCTTAAATAGGGGACGTTTACCTAATATACTGTCTCCGTGAAGGCCTTTTTTCAATAAGGATTGCTTTTGCTCAGTCTTGAGGCTGGTCAATGCATTACCAACAGGCAGGTTCTGTTGGAAGATATTTAAATCCAGATCAACCTTAAAGCCAGATGCTAAATCCACAGATGGTGCTACATTTCCAGATTGGCTGACCATTTCTGAAGTAACAGTGTCCTTACCAGGTTGGGTTGTCTGACAAGATGGACACTTACTCTGGTCTGGATTGTTGATACTGTAACATCCACTGCACTCCCATGACCCTTCAACTGGCTTTAGATGAACCAAGGAGGAAGAGGATTGTGCAACACTGGGGCGGTCTTTTGCAATATCAATCTGCTGATATTGTTCAAATGTTTCCTTAAATTTCTGAGCTATCTCTACAGTCTTGAATCTGGCTGCAAACTTTTCAGCCTTAGCAGACCCTTCACTGAAGTCACATGCACTGAACCACGTCCAAGCCTTGTCACTGTCGGCCATTTCTGTCAGTTTCATGTCTGCTGTCAGATAGTGGTTGCAGCAGATCTTCAGTACCTGGTCCCTTCTCATTAATATCCTCACCTTACCATTCTCCCTGTTCTGAAGGATCTTCAGTTCTCCGGTGCCTCTCTCCTTCCACTGTGAATCAACAAAGCGATACAGTTTGGCTCTTTGGGCAAACAGCACGTCTTCCTCCTCCTCTCCGCTCCTTGCTTCATACTTCTCTGTCAGTTTGACCACTGGTTTGAAGTGGATCTCTGCCTCAGCTTCGGGATCCTGTTCCTCTTCTTCCTTTTGACTTGAAAGAGAAGAGAACAATGGCTTCGGTGTACTGCTAAATCCCTTTGTATCCGGAGACTTCATCCAATCAAAATTGGGATTAAATCCTTGAGTCAGACTTGCAAAGGTAATTCCAGCATGTTTAGCAAATGAAGAGTTAATCATTGCCTCTTGTACAGTTTTCTCAGGTTCCTGTTGGATGGTTTCTGCTGCCGCAATGGAAGAAGATGCCTTCTTAAGTTCTTTTTGTCTTTTCTCTCTAAGAGAAGGTTGGTCCTTGCCATACAGATCATCAGTGCAACCTCTACAACCTGGGCAGTTTGGCTTGGTTTCATAAAGGTAGAAGTGCTCCGGCAGAAAAAGGGATTTTGCTTTCTTAACTTGCTCAGGAGTTGCCAAGGTTTCATGAGTAATAATGACATCATGGGTAGCTGATGGTGGGGTAGCCTCAATGAGAGGCTTTGTTGGGGTGACCTCAGGTCTTGTTGTACTGCTTATCTCAGCCAGGTCCTGGACCTCGTCCGAAGACCCCTTGATATGAAATCTTAACGGCCCTTCTAATGAGATAGCTTCAAGAGAAGTGGCCAGTTTAAAGCCACCTTTAACCTCCTTAGATTCAGCAACAGAACCTGAGGCAGGTATTGATTGTGGCAATGACGCAATCGAAAAAGGAAGCTTAAATCCACCAGATTGGATCTGAGGATCATCCTTCTTAGCAGTTGTCTCTGTTTCCTTACCAGGTTGGGCTGTCTGACAAGATGGACACTTACTCTGGTCTGGATTGTTGATACTGTAACATCCACTGCACTCCCATGACCCTTCAACTGGCTTTAGATGAACCATGGAGGAAGAGGATTGTGCAACACTGGGGCGGTCTTTTGCAATATTAATCTGCTGATATTGTTCAAATGTTTCCTTAAATTTCTGAGCTATCTCTACAGTCTTGAATCTGGCTGCAAACTTTTCAGCCTTAGCAGACCCTTCACTGAAGTCACATGCACTGAACCATGTCCAAGCCTTGTCACTGTCGGCCATTTCTGTCAGTTTCATGTCTGCTGTCAGATAGTGGTTGCAGCAGATCTTTAGTACCTGGTCCCTTCTCATTAATATCCTCACCTTACCATTCTCCTTGTTCTGAAGGATCTTCAGTTCTCCGGTGCCTCTCTCCTTCCACTGTGAATCAACAAAGCGATACAGTTTGGCTCTTTGGGCAAACAGCACGTCTTCCTCCTCCTCTCCGCTCCTTGCTTCATACTTCTCTGTCAGCTTGACCACTGGTTTGAAGTGGATCTCTGCCTCAGCTTCAGGATCCTGTTCCTCTTCTTCCTTTTGACTTGAAAGAGAAGAGAACAATGGCTTCTGTGTACTGCTAAATCCCTTTGTATCCAGAGACTTCATCCAATCAAGTCCCTCAAATCCTTTCTCACCTGTGCTCTCAAGTTTAGGAAGAGAAGCTAGCTGAGAGGATCCAAAGACGGCAGCTTTTGCCGAAGTTTCTGTGGGCAAAGGAGTGACAGCAGTTTGGGATGAAAGCTTTAAAAAGGATTCGTGTGATCTTCCCACCTCAGGTGTCTGCTTAGAATCACCTGTACTTACAGAGGAAAAGTTATAAAATGGATTGGCAGGTGTAGAAATGGCAGACCAGCCTTTGAGAGGCAAGGTAGACTTCTCCACATTGGAAGGTTTAGACAGACCTGGGACTAGACCCGATCCTCGCCAAACTGCTTTATCTTTTTCAAATGGTTTCTTACAAGTCTTGCACCAAACATCCTTAGAATCTGCTTCGTTCCAGTTCTCACATTCATTGCATTTCCACTGTCCCACAGTTGGAATGGGAATGGATGGTTTGGGTTTCAGAAGACTTGTTACTGGGGCAACATGGATGTCAGTAGATGAGTAAGTCCCTGGGTACTGGGACACAGAGATAGATTCAGAGTCTAGTACTTCAGGCGGAGTGTTTGGTCTATCAATATCTTCTTCTTGAGCTACTGAAGAACTCTCAACTAGTTCTGGCATTGCTTTCACTGAACTTCCGACCTCTGATCCTGCTTCAAGATCTGGAGGTCCGTGGGTGTACATAATGGAATATTGAAATGTTTCCTTAAATTTCTGAGCTATCTCTACAGTCTTGAATCTGGCTGCAAACTTTTCAGCCTTAGCAGACCCTTCACTGAAGTCACATGCACTGAACCATGTCAAAGCCTTGTCACTGTTGGCCATTTCTGTCAGTTTCATGTCTGCTGTCAGATAGTGGTTGCAGCAGATCTTTAGTACCTGGTCCCTTCTCATTAATATCCTCACCTTACCATTCTCCTTGTTCTGAAGGATCTTCAGTTCTCCGGTGCCTCTCTCCTTCCACTGTGAATCAACAAAGCGATACAGTTTGGCTCTTTGGGCAAACAGCACTTCTTCCTCCTCCTCTCCGCTCCTTGCTTCATACTTCTCTGTCAGTTTGACCACTGGTTTGAAGTGGATCTCTGCCTCAGCTTCGGGATCCTGTTCCTCTTCTTCTACATCTTTGGATATCTCTGAAGTAAAAAGTAATTTTGGGTCCCCAAAATGGCTGCCCCCACTGGACTTCATCCAGTTGAAATTGAGAGCCGAGACTGAGTCACCATGGTTACTAAACCTGAAGGCACCGGAGAATTGAGTGATACCAACGTTTCCTGTGTTCCTGGATACAAGCTCGTCCTCCTTGGGTGTGGCACGTCGGTGAGGAATTGCAGCTGATGTGTCAGTACTGGCATCCTGCATTGTCAAGTCATCAAAGCAGCCTCTACAGCCTGGGCAAGGAGGCTTCTGCTGATAGAGGTAGAAGTGATCCGGTAGCTTGAAGGACCTTGCTTTCTTCACTAATTCAGGAGTAGCTTCATCAATCCTGGTGATCATGACATCCATATTTAATGTGGGCGCGGCTGCTGACTGAGTGGGCATAGGTTTTGGCCGGATGGGTGTTGTGTTCTCACTGGATGGCTTAGAGGGTGACTTTGGAGACACTTTTTGACCACTACTCCTCAGAGTATTATGCAGTACCTGAAGTAGTGATGGAGATTGTAGTCTGTCATCATTTTGACTATGCTCACTGACCTCATCTACTTTGTCAATCCTCACACTGCGGCAGTGGAGACACTTTAGTGACTCAACTGTGTTAATGACACCACATGCATCACACTCCCAGTTGCTAGAGAGATCAGTTGTCTCTGTTTCCTTACCAGGTTGGGTTGTCTGACAAGATGGACACTTACTCTGGTCTGGATTGTTGATACTGTAACGTCCACTGCACTCCCACGATCCCTCAACTGGCTTTAGATGAACCAAGGAGGAAGAGGATTGTGCAACACTGGGGCGGTCTTTTGCAATATTAATCTGCTGATATTGTTCAAATGTTTCCTTAAATTTCTGAGCTATCTCTACAGTCTTGAATCTGGCTGCAAACTTTTCAGCCTTAGCAGACCCTTCACTGAAGTCACATGCACTGAACCATGTCCAAGCCTTGTCACTGTCGGCCATTTCTGTCAGTTTCATGTCTGCTGTCAGATAGTGGTTGCAGCAGATCTTCAGTACCTGGTCCCTTCTCATTAATATCCTCACCTTACCATTCTCCCTGTTCTGAAGGATCTTCAGTTCTCCGGTGCCTCTCTCCTTCCACTGTGAATCAACAAAGCGATACAGTTTGGCTCTTTGGGCAAACAGCACGTCTTCCTCCTCCTCTCCGCTCCTTGCTTCATACTTCTCTGTCAGCTTGACCACTGGTTTGAAGTGGATCTCTGCCTCAGCTTCAGGATCCTGTTCCTCTTCTTTCTGCTTGACACTTAGAGAAGGCAGGTTTGAAGACTGATTTTCTAAATATGCTAAATTTGATTCTGGTTTAGGTTTTCCACATTGAGGACATGTTTCACCCATTACCATGGAAACAGAACAGGAAGGACAGTTCCACATGACTGACTTCATCTTTAATGGCTCCATGGAAGTCATCCAGAGTGGTCTGGTTTCCTTGTGGTCATCTTCAGATGTCACCTCTTTCTCTTCCTGAGAAGCATGCTCTGCTTCCTTACTAAAGGAAGACGGCATTGCCATGGGGACCAGCATCCTTGCAAGGGAGTCTCTGTTGACACTGGTTGCCATGGAGCTGGGCTGCCGTTGGCCTGATGCTACTGCCTCAAGTATGTCATGTTCAGTGTTCTGCCCCTGCGGTTCTTCCTTTGGCTGAGGTTTGTGAGAAGACCATGTCATAGGACTTTTGAGGGTGCCTGGGTCATTAGGAGGTGGTCCGGGCCTCGTGGGAGTGCTTGGTGGGAGTGGCTTTAGGGTGTCATCCAGTTCCTCAAAATTGTCGCCTTTATTAGGAGATTCATACACAGCTCCTGAAGAAGGTATCTTTGGCTGACGTTTTCTAAGAAATTTTATTTCTTTCTACAAAAAGAGAACAAGTTAAAAATTATAAAAATAAGACTAAAACCATAACCATGTCGATATCCTGGCATGTACTCACTCTACTCCACCCACCTGAAGTGTCCTTATTGTTTCTTTAAGCTCATCAACTTGAGAATTTCGTGACTTTAAAGTACTCACCAAGTCAAAGTGTGACCGTCTTGAAAGACGAAATTCTTCCACTTGATGTCCGCTGGAGTCAGTGTGGAAGGATCTATAACTCTCAACAGTGCTCTCATCCTAAAATAGGAAAATTATTAAGCAACATCTAACTGGAGTTATGTAATAGTCTTATGCAACATCTAACTGGAGTTATGTAATAGTCTTATGCAACATCTAATTGGAGTTATGTAATAGTCTTATGCAACATCTAACTGGAGTTATGTAATAGTCTTATGCAACATCTAACTGGAGTTATGTAATAGTCTTACGCTGGTATACACTAAGAGTTAGCAAATTACTTGTTTACACGTACTTCTACAATTAAAGCTTACATTTGACAAGATTTCAGTATTTGCAGTGCTGGTTTGCTCTTGACTAAGAGAATCACCATTATAGTCAACAAATTCTTCATTGTCATTGTCATCATCATCAACATCATCGTCATCAACATCATCGTCATCAACATCATTGTCATCAACATCATTGTCATCATCATCATTGTCATCATCATCAATGTTATCACTATCATGATCATCACTGTCGTCATCGTGGTTACTGGAGTGATCAGCTGACCCTTCTACTGCACTTCCTTCAGACATGTACTCCATTTCTTCTCTGTTGCCATGACGCTCTTTGAATGTGTAGGTGGATGGATAGTCATCTGATTCTGAAGTGGTGAGCTGGTCCAGCTGGTTGACTACAGAGAGACACAGAGAGATTTAGTAAACATGTAGTTGTGTGTACTGATGCAGAATGGCATACATGTATCGTCGCTCCCTTGCATGTCGCGGACTCTCACTAGGAGGTCTTCCAGCTGGTCATTAATACGCTATAAATAAGAACACTCTACATGAACTCTTAACGCCAACGTCATGTCTAGCTACAGCTTTACTTGGTCTAGTTTTGATTTGAGTGCATTGTGTAGGCAGCTGTATGCATCATCCAAGTAGTCTCTCCTCTTGGCTGAGTCCCTGTTTGCCAGTAATATGTAAATCTGACAGTGGAAAGATACACAATAGATGGCATACATGTGGGTAGGTGCGGTGACATGTGGGTAGGTGCGGTGACATGTGGGTAGGTGCGGTGACATGTGGGTAGGTGTGGTGACATGTGGGTAGGTGTGGTGACATGTGGGTAGGTGTGGTGACATGTGGGTAGGTGCGGTGACATGTGGGTAGGTGTGGTGACATGTGGGTAGGTGTGGTGACATGTGGGTAGGTGTGGTGACATGTGGGTAGGTGTGGTGACATGTGGGTAGGTGTGGTGACATGTGGGTAGGTGTGGTGACATGTGGGTAGGTGTGGTGACATGTGGGTAGGTGTGGTGACATGTGGGTAGGTGTGGTGACATGTGGGTAGGTGTGGTGACATGTGGGTAGGTGCGGTGACATGTGGGTAGGTGTGGTGACATGTGAGTAGGTGTGAACATACTTGAGCAGAGTTGAATGCTGCCTGGGGAGACTTCAGCTGCCTGTAGTGCTCCAAGGCTTCCTCAGGTAACTGCTGGTTGAGGGCAAGCTCTGCCATAGTCATGTGACCTTGCTCCCACAGCTCCAGCTCCTCCGTGGTGAGCCTCATTCTGCCCACTGGCTGGGAGGTGGAGTAGAGGTGTTTGTGTGGGTGTGTCAGAGCTGCCTTACCATCCAAAAGGTGGGCGTGTACTCTCTTCCAGAAACAACTGCTGTAGCATAGCAAGTTCTATAAAGAGAGTTGATTTTAGTTATTGTAGAGCTTGCACACACTGTAAAGCAATGCCTTACTTTGACAATCTCCTTGAAGTGCCACGGCTTCTTCTGATACAACTTTGCCAGGCCCTCAGCCTACATGAGGTGACAGCACTTGACTGGGTACAGAGGAACATATACGTACATATAATGCAAAGACGTACTCTATTTTTAAAGTGCCTCGCCAAAAGCACTAGTTGGTCAAGATTTAAATAAGTACTCTTTTGGACTCGGAGCTTGAGAAGCATATCTTGAATCACAATTCTTAGCTGACTAGCTTCATGTTCACTAAAGTAAAGAAAAAAATGAAAGAGGGGAGAGGAGGGAGAGGGGAGAGGAGGGAGAGGGGAGAGGAGGGAGAGGGGAGAGGAGGGAGAGGGGAGAGGAGGGAGAGGGGGAGAGGAGGGAGAGGGGAGAGGAGGGAGAGAGGGAGAGGGGAGAGGAGGGAGAGGGGAGAGGAGGGAGAGGGGAGAGGAGGGAGAGGGGAGAGGAGGGACAGGGGAGAGGAGGGAGAGGGGGAGAGGAGGGAGAGGGGAGAGGAGGGAGAGAGGGAGAGGGGAGAGGAGGGAGAGAGGGAGAGAGGTGAGAGAGGGAGAGGTGAGAGAGGGAGAGGGAGAGGGAAGGTGGATGACTAGTGATTCTAACCTTGTGTTTCCTGAGTGCAACTTAATGGCACTCATCCAAAAGGCTTCCAGTTCCTTTGAGGGTGTGACCGTCATGATGTGGGAGGACACCATGGCCTCTTCAATCTCACAATCCTGTTGGGCCATTTTCCTCCTCTTTAGCTGTTGGTAGCAGTCACTGGCCATCAGCAGCAGGACGGCTTCCATATCAAAGTGGCACAGAGTGTCGTAAGAGGTTCTGGACAGGTTGGCTGTGGCTATCTTCAGGTCAATAAACAAGCATTGCACCCATTCACCAACTGAGCAGCACCAGGTCGGACAAGAAGACAGTAAAGGTGGAGAGAGAGACAAAGAGAGTTTGGTAGGGTTCATTTTAACTGGCTAAGGAGGGGCTCTTACTTGGAGGGGTGTGTCCATTGACCTGGTAGGCAACACATAGCCACAGTAGCTGTTCCAAGTCGGCTCCATTTGCACACACAAACACTGCAATGAGAGACAGCATGTATTCAGATGATCATATACAGAGGGAAGGCGTGGCAGGTCAACTGTAGTACTGAGGGAAGGCGTGGCAGGTCAAGAGCAGTACCGAGGGAAGGCGTGGCAGCTTGGTGGGTAAAAGCAGTACATTACATTAACACATACCTTGATCAACTGCACCAAGGTCGTCAAAGGTAGGTAGCTGTCTCTGGTGATTGGATAGATTGGAGATTCCATCATCAGTATTGAGGAAGGATTCTTTGAGATCATAGGTCAACTTGGTGTTACCAAATATAGCCATGACGTCACCTCCAAAAAGCTGGTCCAGCAGTGCTCTCAGTCCCTGGCACACAGGATAGACTATATAGCATTAACTGATGGTAACTTCATCAGAAATGTACCTCTGAATTGCCAAATTTGTTGACTGCTGACTTGCTGGTATCAGCTTCTATGAGATGAAGCAGGTGGCATGTGTGACTGATTCGACAGGCAGCCCAGGTCCTCACACTCTCCACCTCTTCCAGAGTCACTGAGGATGCCCACACTCCAGAGGAGGGCGGACACAGAGCTCTGAGACTGGCCAACAGACAGACAATCCCTAAATTGAACTGACAAATCAGCAAACACCAAACATGTATAACCCCTACATTGTATACTACTTGTATATTGTCAGTATACTACTTGTATACTATTACTGTACTTTATAGCACCAGTGTAAGTACGTACCTTTTTGTGTTGGATTATCCTGTGGTTAGTAGTTGCTAAGCAATAAAGTCCTGTTATGTAATACAAACTGGCTCCCATCTCTCGGACCAAGATTTGATAAAACATTCCTTTATTCCCAAGGTCTATTGATTTTAACTTTCTCAAAGCTGCCAACACACATTTGTCCTACAACACACAGAAACACTTTAAAACATGCTGGTAGAAGGGGGAAATCCCGGGACTGGCCCACCCACACCACACTACCCCACCCAACTGTATGCCTTTAGGCTGTTATAAATAACTAACCAATTTCAAAATAATTTCCAGTGACTTTTGAGAGGCATGTTCTCTGATAAACAAGAGAAAGTTGTTTAACAGTGATTGCATTAGACTTAACAATACTGCCAGCTCATTGTTCAATGACTCTTGACCAGTGCTTCGAATTCTTTCATAGAAGAGCTGCACAAAATATTTAACAAATGTCTAATTACACACTGTCACTCCCCTCACAGTGCCACTCCCCTCTCATAGTGCCACTCCCCTCTCACACTGCCACTCCCCTCTCACAGTGCCACTCCCCTCTCACACTGCCACTCCCCTCTCACAGTGCCACTCCCCTCTCACAGTGCCACTCCCCTCTCATAGTGCCACTCCCTCTCACACTGCCACTCCCCTCTCACAGTGCCACTCCCCTCTCATAGTGCCACTCCCCTCTCACACTACCACTCCCCTCTCACACTGTCACTCCCCTCTCACACTGCCACTCCCCTCTCACACTGTCACTCCCCTCTCACACTGCCACTCCCCTCTCACACTGCCACTCCCCTCTCACAGTGCCACTCCCCTCTCACACTGCCACTCCCCTCTCACACTGCCACTCCCCTCTCACACTGCCACTCCCCTCTCACACTGCCACTCCCTCTCACACTTACCTCATAAAGATGGAGTGCCGTCTGATTCCATTCGATACTCCTTGGAAAGTACCTCTTAACTTCAATGCTCCTGGAGTGGTCAAATGCCTTTTCCCACTTGTTCTCCTTTATCCACAACCTCAACAACTGTATGTACAAGTCAACATCCTTGGAGTTTACCATCTGTACAGAAGCAAAGGGGCTCGGATAATTACCTTGACAACTGATCATATAAGCTAGATCACTTATTAGGAGAAACACTTTTACGTTATTTACAAACCATTTGAGAAGTCAAAAGTTGTTCAATGGCTTCCGGTGACCTCTCTCCCTTGAGCATCATAATCTTCTCCTTCAGTCCCACAACCACTCGGTGGCGAGGGGCTACAGACACCACCTTCTTCAGCCAAACCTCCAGCTTGTGAACTGATATAGCATCATCCGGCTCCTTGCAATAGAGCTCACCAACTACAGTTAACGGGTCACATGATGGTCATGTGACTGTAACATGTTGCAGTACTTTACCCATAATGATTAAGTCATGTTGACTGGGCTTGATCTCAATTGATCTCCGATAATGTGTTACCGCCTTCACTCCCTCGTCCAGCTGTCCAAACACATCGCCTAGCAACCTGTGAGCATTGGCATCCTTGGACTGCACAGAGAGGTACCTTTGCAAGTGTCTTCAAAGAAACAGAAATTACCTTAACACTTTGGGTACATCAGACTAGCGACTACCTCAGGTACATCAGACTAGTGCTTACCTCAGGTACATCAGACTAGCGACTACCTCAGGTACATCAGACTAGTGACTACCTCAGGTACATCAGACTAGCGACTACCTCAGGTACATCAGACTAGTGCTTACCTCAAAGCTGACTTGTAATCTGGCGGTTGTAATTGGAGGTATTTTCTTGCGAACGTCAGACCGTGGAGACAGCGCTAAATGAAGTAATTAATGGCGCACCAATAAAAGAATTAATCAATAAAAGTTAATTATTTAAAATCACCTCTCTTTCGCTTCCCAGCGTTCTTTCTATCCGCGCTTCTTCCTCTTTCACTTTAGAAGCTGCCACAGCCATAACTTATAAAGGACGGCCTCAAAAAGCGCTCAATACGCAATTGCAGTTCTCTAGTTAAAATGCCGGTTAGATTAAATGAGTTGTAACAACACGTAACTACTTGTATAAATACCTCCGACTTATTCTATACACAACAACTCGAAGGTGCAAATGGCTGCCAACACCAAACGATATTCACATCATGGCTGTTATACTGTATATATTTCTAAATATTGTGTATTAATCTGAAATTTCACTTCATTTTCCCATTTCAAGTTTAGATAGTTCTTCAATTAACATTGACTCTGTTTCTACCTTTTCAACCTACAAGGGAACATTGTTCAGTTGAGTTGGTTCATACACTGATAAGGTTGGCTGACCTGATTGGCCTCCAGAACTTGACCTTCTGATTGCTTCTTCTTTAGTTCCTCAATTTGTTTCAATTTCTATACATGATATAACATCGTTTACTGAAATAACAACGAAACAAAAATTTGAAGTCTACAGATACTAAACACACGCACTAATCATTACCTGTCCAGTCTGAAGTCATTATGTAACTCACTTTTCTCAAATTTTTCATCTTCTTGGCAGCTTCACCAGAAGTGTCTTGCACTGAAGGTTGGTCTCCAAGGATGTGTTGTGCAACTGACAGTGCGCCCTTCTGCCCCTCACTTCTGTTAGAGGAGGTCGTATGAGAGAGGGTTGTGTCTGCCTTGGACTTGATCTTCGCATCTCTCTTCTTTCTGTTCTTCATTGCACTCTTTGACACTACAGCAACACCACATTACATTAGCAGTGGACACAGTAGAGCCATGTGCACATTACATTAGCAGTGGACACAGTAGAGCCATGTGCACATTACATTAGCAATCCTCACCATCCTCTTTGGGCACTGCTTCTTCATGCTGCAGTAACCATGGAAACAGTAAGGCATTATCAGAAAAGATAACTATTCAAGGCTTACTAATTTAAAGGTTTGGGGTTTCCCCCTGAGGGCTGGAGGTCTGTAGACAGCAGACGGCTTAGCTGCAGAGAGGCAACCGGTTGCAGATAGCTCATTGTGCAAAGCCAATACACCCACTTACAGGGAGTCTTCTGGTGAGTTTGGCCTAGTAAGACTTCAGTGGGATCAGGGGTGTTGTAACCCCCGGCAGCCTGGGGCAGCCATGTGACCTCCCACAGCTCAGAAGGACTGTTCACAGTTACCTCACTCAACTGGGAGCCTGAAAAGTGCCACACTTTGTACCTTCAAAGTGATAAAGACGGTGATACAGTGCAAGGATCCATTTGAGAGTGCTTACCCATTGTCAACCCGTAATCTAGGTGCTGTGGTTGCCGTGACAACATGTCTACCATCTGGACACCACTCCAAGTGGGTAGTATCAGAAGCCTGTGGGTTGAACCAAGAGATAATTAGAGGAAATGCCTCTTAACATAAAACCCCCATACCATTGCCTTAGAAATCAACTTTCTCTTGGACGCATTCCAAAATTCCTAAATGGAATGGAAATGCATGAAGGATGGTACACCAAGGTAAGTGTGCTATTCTGTACCATCTCCCCTCTCAGGTTCCCAAAGCCTCCAAACACTAGGACTAGCACAACATCGGAACATAACACACACATAACGTCAATCAATATGTACATAACATTGTTGATTGTCAAGGATACTGTTGCCATGGGGATTATAGCTAACTGTGTTCCTATGTGCTGTACCAAAGTCAAATACCATTTCACAGTGATGGTTAAACAAGGCAGTCTTTGAAGGCATAACTTTGAAAAGAGTTAAGGAGAGAGTCTTTAGTAATGGAAAATATATTTTAGTAACTTGGATTGATTGATTGAATTATTAGACTGGAACTCCACTTAGTCCAGGGGACTACTTTTCAGGGAAGCCGGTAGATCTTGAGATAGAGGATACAGCCGTATATGACACAAAACAAATTGGCTAGCGGACTCCAACTGATACTGTAAACTGGACCCTTCTTATCTATCAAAATGAAACACTTGTGGTTTAGGGCTCTGTGAGAGCTACTGGTACACTGTGAGCTCACCAAGCTGTACCATGTTACCATCTCCGTCTGTCGACAGGAAGTGGAGGGCCTGCTCCCCGTAGTAGGACCCTCCGGTCTTGTCCACATCAGAGGAGCTCAAGGCCAGTACGGCAGTACCTACCACAGACCAGCACAGAGGTCAGTCAGTAGGTGCAACAGTTGGACACGTTTCTGACCTCTGGGGTTCCAATGAAAGGTCACTTTGTCCCCTCTGAAGAAGCTCTTGTTGGCGACCACACCACTCAGGTTGGGGTACTGGTAGAGTCGGACAAAGGCCGGGTTGCCCTGTGCACGTGTGGCAGTGTTCTGACAGTATAGAGGCAAACAATACAAGTGTGCTGTATAAATACCTTGTATGCCTTAATAAATACAGCCAAATGATATGGTGGTTGCCCGGGCGACAATACAAAAGAGCCCAGCCCGTTCACATGTAGTCTGCTATCAACTGTTTTACCTGTAATGAAGAGGAGGAGGGCGAGGAAGAGGGGTGAGGAGGAGGGAGAAGGGGGGAGGGGGAGGAGGATGGAAGATGTAGCAATTCAACAGTGGCAAGCACTCACCTAGCTGCCCACCAGCAAAGCAATGAATCTCATTAGTTACATTTCTTGCTACCAGCTCTTCATTGTCTGACCACTGGGGGCACCTGCAAAGTGAATAACAAAATGGCTGACACAATTCTACCACAAACGTAATAACAATTTGGTGTGTGGCTGTCAGATGTACCAATCTTGATAGTTCTTTTGAACATATTCAGCTACCATGTCTGTTTCCTTCCATATTCTCAAGTTGCAGGCACCAACAGGCGTTTCCTTGGTAACTGACAAGAGTGAGTTACCACACAATGACACACAGTGAGGTATGGTTTATTCAAATACACTATTCCTCCATTACCTCCATATGGTTCCCATGTTGCTAAATAAGTGGTTTTTGGAGAGAAACGCACATATTTGGTTTTAGGTGCGTTCAGCCGGTACAAGATCTGGTTATTGACCGTATCGTACACTTGAACTCTGAAATGCAAAAGGAGTTGGTTAGTTACTTGGAGAAGGCGAGCTTACGGAGCTGGTACGTACGTTTCGCCATCAACCCACGCCAATCTGGTTCCATCTTTGCTGAACAATGCGGTCAGACAGTTCTTGGTAGAGCTGCAGGCAGGATAGCGGAAGGGCTCAACACGATACACTGAAGCACCTTCCCTAAACAGCTACTAACCACAATCTCTCTTCTTCCTGCTGATCGGAGGGAAGGAAGGGATCGACCAAGTGAAGTCCAGCGCTCCCACGAACTGGAATATAAACACAAAGAGTGTAGACCTAAAACTCGAGTAACCTTTAGGTAGCTGTACCTGCTAGGAAACGAGCCTGCTGCACAGCAACCGCCATTTTAATAAGGATCAGCTAGCCGATCATCGAAATCAAAATGGCTGCCAAGGAAGGTAGATATTATTACGGAAAACGCGAATTTCTGTTTCTAGAAGTACCAGAGGATGCATGCAAGTGTCTAATTTGTATGGATCCGGCCGTCAATCCTCATCAAAGCAAATGCTGCGGATGCATTCTCTGTGAGAAGTGCGTTAGAAAGGTTGAAACTTGTCCGAAGTGCCGGAAGGAAAATTTTTGTAGTTTTATGGATCAAGTGTTAAACAGACGAATCCGAAGTCTCAAGGTGTCCTGCCCCAACTCTGAATGCAACAAGAAGAGCGATCTTGGCACCATCTTGGAGCATCTGAGAGAAAAGTGTCCCTTCGAGTTGGTCGAGTGTAGGAATGGATGTTTGCAGAAGGTTGAGCGGGACAAGGAGGCGGCACACGCAGAGAGGGAGTGCAGTCATCGGGTCATTCAGTGTGACCTCTGTGAGCAAAGGGGTCCTTACCAGTTCATCACATCGACCCACTTGGGCGAGTGTATGGAGAGAACCGTTTCCTGTCCGGAGGCATGCGGTAACGAAGTGAGGAGGAGGGAATTGTCTGCTCATATGATTGTGTGTCCTGAAGTAGTGATATCCTGTCCATACAGGCCTCTTGGATGTGCGATGGACCTGAAGAGAGGAAAGATGCATGTTCATCTGGAGACACATGCCAGCTCACATGTCACCTTCCTCACAGAGAAGCTTGGCAAACAAGAGGGCACCGTTCAGGAGCTGATGAGGAAGGTGGAGCAGCAGGAGCAGGATACCGACCGACTGAAGATGGTAGTTGAGCAACTAGTTTCTGATAACAAAAAGCTTGCAGAAGATGCTATATTAGCTAAAGTTCAAATTGAAACTCTTAGCAGTCACACGCCGGTTCCATCTCTCCTCTCTTACCTGGAGACTGGGCCCAATGGAGTAGTGGTCAGAATGAGTGCGTTTAGTAGTTACAAGGAGAGCAAGGAATGGTGGTACAGTCAGCCATTTCACGTTCAGCCCACCAGTTATTTGATGTGTTTGAAGGTCTCAGCTCACGGCCGACACGAGGCTGAGGGAAGCCACATTTCTGTCTATCTCAACATGATGAAGGGACCATATGACAGAAGGTTAAGATTTCCAATTCAGGGCAAATTTAGAGTAGCCATTTTGAATCAGTTGTCAGATTATGGTCACTCGGAAGATGACATCAGGTACACTTTATCGGTGCCTTTGGATGCCTCTGGTCGTGTGACTGAGGGAGATGTGGGAGTGGGCAGGGCTGTGAGAGGACATGGTATCCACAAGTTTATGCCGCATACCTACCTCTCAGCAAACACAGCAGTCCAAGGATACCGCTACTACTATAATGCACACAATTTGATGTACTTTAGAATCTCATTCATTGAAATGCCGTACAACTGTTTGATGGAAGAGAAGTGATTAACTGTTCACTTACGTACTTGATATAATAGTGGACAATTGGGTCTACTTTAAACTTTTTGTGAAAGTACTTTTGCATTCAATTCTCTTTTGGATTTGAATTTGTACTCATTAAAATTGTAATGATAAAACTATTGATAGTATCAAGTAATTGCTGCTACAGTATCTGAGGAATGACAGAGTAGCTAACTGATGTACATGCAAAAGAGGAAATCTTATATATTTGCAACATTATACGTATATTTAATCAACTGCAAGTGCACACACTTAATATATAGATAATACAATACATTAGTGCTAAAGGTACATACGTATATGTAAGTATCAGAGAGTATATACATTAAGTAGGGATGGCCAAACAAACATGGCCGCCATATTCAATGTATTTACTGACTACATATCACAATATGTGTATGTATGTACATTTACATGTTGGGAGAAAAGTTCTCTTCACTTTTCATATACAGTACATACATACATATATATTCGGGTAGAGTTGTTTCAGGGTGAAGAAGGCAAGGGTCTTATTGGACATTTCATTTAAAAGTAAAATTATATGTAATCCAGGAAACGAGCCTGCTGCACAGCAACCGCCATTTTAATAAGGATCAGCTAGCTAGCCGATCATCGAAATCAAAATGGCTGCCAAGGAAGATAGATATTATTACGGAAAACGCGAATTTCTGTTTCTAGAAGTACCAGAGGATGCATGCAAGTGTCTAATTTGTATGGATCCGGCCGTCAATCCTCATCAAAGCAAATGCTGCGGATGCATTCTCTGTGAGAAGTGCGTTAGAAAGGTTGAAACTTGTCCGAAGTGCCGGAAGGAAAATTTTTGTAGTTTTATGGATCAAGTGTTAAACAGACGAATCCGAAGTCTCAAGGTGTCCTGCCCCAACTCTGAATGCAACAAGAAGAGCGATCTTGGCACCATCTTGGAGCATCTGAGAGAAAAGTGTCCCTTCGAGTTGGTCGAGTGTAGGAATGGATGTTTGCAGAAGGTTGAGCGTGACAAGGAGGCGGCACACGCAGAGAGGGAGTGCAGCCATCGGGTCATTCAGTGTGACCTCTGTGAGCAAAGGGGTCCTTACCAGTTCATCACTTCGACCCACTTGGGCGAGTGTATGGAGAGAACCGTTTCCTGTCCGGAGGCATGCGGTAACGAAGTGAGGAGGAGGGAATTGTCTGCTCATATGATTGTGTGTCCTGAAGTAGTGATATCCTGTCCATACAGGCCTCTTGGATGTGCGATGGACCTGAAGAGAGGAAAGATGCATGTTCATCTGGAGACACATGCCAGCTCACATGTCACCTTCCTCACAGAGAAGCTTGGCCAACAAGAGGGCACCGTTCAGGAGCTGATGAGGAAGGTGGAGCAGCAGGAGCAGGATACCGACCGACTGAAGATGGTAGTTGAGCAACTGGTTTCTGATAACAAAAAGCTTGCAGAAGATGCTGTATTAGCTAAAGTTCAAATTGAAACTCTTAGCAGTCACACGCCAGTTCCATCTCTCCTCTCTTACCTGGAGACTGGGCCCGATGGAGTGGTGGTCAGAATGAGTGCGTTTAGTAGTTACAAGGAGGGTAAGGAATGGTGGTACAGTCAGCCATTTCACGTTCAGCCCACCAGTTATTTGATGTGTTTGAAGGTCTCAGCTCACGGCCGACACGAGGCTGAGGGAAGCCACATTTCTGTCTATCTCAACATGATGAAGGGACCATATGACAGAACGTTAAGATTTCCAATTCAGGGCAAATTTAGAGTAGCCATTTTGAATCAGTTGTCAGATTATGGTCACTGTGAAGCTGACATCAGGTACACTTTATCGGTGCCTTTGGATGCCTCTGGTCGTGTGACTGAGGGAGATGTGGGAGTGGGCAGGGCTGTGAGAGGACATGGTATCCACAAGTTTATGTCGCATACCTACCTCTCAGCAAACACAGCAGTCCAAGGATACCGCTACTACTATAATGCACACAATGTGATGTACTTTAGAATCTCATTCATTGAAATGTCGTACAACTGTTTGATGGAAGAGAAGTGATTAACTGTTCACTTATGTACTTGATATAATAGTGGACAATTGGGTCTACTTTAAACTTTTTGTGAAAGTACTTTTGCATTCAAATTCTCTTTTGGATTTGAATTTGTACTCATTAAAATTGTAATGATAAAACTATTGATAGTACTAGTATCAAGTAATTGCTGCTACAGTATCTGAGGAGTGACAGAGTAGCTAACTGATGTACATGCAAAAGAGGAAATCTTATATATTTGCAACATTATACGTATATTTAATCAACTGCAAGTGCACACACTTAATATATAGATAATACAATACATTAGTGCTAAAGGTACATACGTATATGTAAGTATCAGAGAGTATATACATTAAGTAGGGATGGCCAAACAAACATGGCCGCCATATTCAATGTATTTACTGACTACATATCACAATATGTGTATGTATGTACATTTACATGTTGGGAGAAAAGTTCTCTTCACTTTTCATATACAGTACATACATACATATATATTCGGGTAGAGTTGTTTCAGGGTGAAGAAGGCAAGGGTCTTATTGGACATTTCATTTAAAAGTAAAATTATATGTAATCCAGGAAACGAGCCTGCTGCACAGCAACCGCCATTTTAATAAGGATCAGCTAGCCGATCATCGAAATCAAAATGGCTGCCAAGGAAGATAGATATTATTACGGAAAACGCGAATTTCTGTTTCTAGAAGTACCAGAGGATGCATGCAAGTGTCTAATTTGTATGGATCCGGCCGTCAATCCTCATCAAAGCAAATGCTGCGGATGCATTCTCTGTGAGAAGTGCGTTAGAAAGGTTGAAACTTGTCCGAAGTGCCGGAAGGAAACTTTTTGTAGTTTTATGGATCAAGTGTTAAACAGACGAATCCGAAGTCTCAAGGTGTCCTGCCCCAACTCTGAATGCAACAAGAAGAGCGATCTTGGCACCATCTTGGAGCATCTGAGAGAAAAGTGTCCCTTCGAGTTGGTCGAGTGTAGGAATGGATGTTTGCAGAAGGTTGAGCGGGACAAGGAGGCGGCACACGCAGAGAGGGAGTGCAGTCATCGGGTCATTCAGTGTGACCTCTGTGAGCAAAGGGGTCCTTACCAGTTCATCACTTCGACCCACTTGGGCGAGTGTATGGAGAGAACCGTTTCCTGTCCGGAGGCATGCAGTAACGAAGTGAGGAGGAGGGAATTGTCTGCTCATATGATTGTGTGTCCTGAAGTAGTGATATCCTGTCCATACAGGCCTCTTGGATGTGCGATGGACCTGAAGAGAGGAAAGATGCATGTTCATCTGGAGACACATGCCAACTCACATGTCACCTTCCTCACAGAGAAGCTTGGCCAACAAGAGGGCACCGTTCAGGAGCTGATGAGGAAGGTGGAGCAGCAGGAGCAGGATACCGACCGACTGAAGATGGTAGTTGAGCAACTGGTTTCTGATAACAAAAAGCTTGCAGAAGATGCTATATTAGCTAAAGTTCAAATTGAAACTCTTAGCAGTCACACGCCAGTTCCATCTCTCCTCTCTTACCTGGAGACTGGGCCCAATGGAGTAGTGGTCAGAATGAGTGCGTTTAGTAGTTACAAGGAGAGCAAGGAATGGTGGTACAGTCAACCATTTCACGTTCAGCCCACCAGTTATTTGATGTGTTTGAAGGTCTCAGCTCACGGCCGACACGAGGCTGAGGGAAGCCACATTTCTGTCTATCTCAACATGATGAAGGGACCATATGACAGAAGGTTAAGATTTCCAATTCAGGGCATATTTAGAGTAGCCATTTTGAATCAGTTGTCAGATTATGGTCACTCGGAAGATGACATCAGGTACACTTTATCGGTGCCTTTGGATGCCTCTGGTCGTGTGACTGAGGGAGATGTGGGAGTGGGCAGGGCTGTGAGAGGACATGGTATCCACAAGTTTATGCCGCATACCTACCTCTCAGCAAACACTGCAGTCCAAGGATACCGCTACTACTATAATGCACACAATGTGATGTACTTTAGAATCTCATTCATTGAAATGCCGTACAACTGTTTGATGGAAGAGAAGTGATTAACTGTTCACTTACGTACTTGATATAATAGTGGACAATTGGGTCTACTTTAAACTTTTTGTGAAAGTACTTTTGCATTCAATTCTCTTTTGGATTTGAATTTGTACTCATTAAAATTGTAATGATAAAACTATTGATAGTACTAGTATCAAGTAATTGCTGCTACAGTATCTGAGGAATGACAGAGTAGCTAACTGATGTACATGCAAAAGAGGAAATCTTATATATTTGCAACATTATACGTATATTTAATCAACTGCAAGTGCACACACTTAATATATAGATAATACAATACATTAGTGCTAAAGGTACATACGTATATGTAAGTATCAGAGAGTATATACATTAAGTAGGGATGGCCAAACAAACATGGCCGCCATATTCAATGTATTTACTGACTACATATCACAATATGTGTATGTATGTACATTTACATGTTGGGAGAAAAGTTCTCTTCACTTTTCATATACAGTACATACATACATATATATTCGGGTAGAGTTGTTTCAGGGTGAAGAAGGCAAGGGTCTTATTGGACATTTCATTTAAAAGTAAAATTATATGTAATCCAGGAAACGAGCCTGCTGCACAGCAACCGCCATTTTAATAAGGATCAGCTAGCCGATCATCGAAATCAAAATGGCTGCCAAGGAAGATAGATATTATTACGGAAAACGCGAATTTCTGTTTCTAGAAGTACCAGAGGATGCATGCAAGTGTCTAATTTGTATGGATCCGGCCGTCAATCCTCATCAAAGCAAATGCTGCGGATGCATTCTCTGTGAGAAGTGCGTTAGAAAGGTTGAAACTTGTCCGAAGTGCCGGAAGGAAACTTTTTGTAGTTTTATGGATCAAGTGTTAAACAGACGAATCCGAAGTCTCAAGGTGTCCTGCCCCAACTCTGAATGCAACAAGAAGAGCGATCTTGGCACCATCTTGGAGCATCTGAGAGAAAAGTGTCCCTTCGAGTTGGTCGAGTGTAGGAATGGATGTTTGCAGAAGGTTGAGCGGGACAAGGAGGCGGCACACGCAGAGAGGGAGTGCAGTCATCGGGTCATTCAGTGTGACCTCTGTGAGCAAAGGGGTCCTTACCAGTTCATCACTTCGACCCACTTGGGCGAGTGTATGGAGAGAACCGTTTCCTGTCCGGAGGCATGCGGTAACGAAGTGAGGAGGAGGGAATTGTCTGCTCATATGATTGTGTGTCCTGAAGTAGTGATATCCTGTCCATACAGGCCTCTTGGATGTGCGATGGACCTGAAGAGAGGAAAGATGCATGTTCATCTGGAGACACATGCCAGCTCACATGTCACCTTCCTCACAGAGAAGCTTGGCCAACAAGAGGGCACTGTTCAGGAGCTGATGAGGAAGGTGGAGCAGCAGGAGCAGGATACCGACCGACTGAAGATGGTAGTTGAGCAACTAGTTTCTGATAACAAAAAGCTTGCAGAAGATGCTATATTAGCTAAAGTTCAAATTGAAACTCTTAGCAGTCACACGCCAGTTCCATCTCTCCTCTCTTACCTGGAGACTGGGCCCAATGGAGTGGTGGTCAGAATGAGTGCGTTTAGTAGTTACAAGGAGAGCAAGGAATGGTGGTACAGTCAACCATTTCACGTTCAGCCCACCAGTTATTTGATGTGTTTGAAGGTCTCAGCTCACGGCCGACACGAGGCTGAGGGAAGCCACATTTCTGTCTATCTCAACATGATGAAGGGACCATATGACAGAAGGTTAAGATTTCCAATTCAGGGCATATTTAGAGTAGCCATTTTGAATCAGTTGTCAGATTATGGTCACTCGGAAGATGACATCAGGTACACTTTATCGGTGCCTTTGGATGCCTCTGGTCGTGTGACTGAGGGAGATGTGGGAGTGGGCAGGGCTGTGAGAGGACATGGTATCCACAAGTTTATGTCGCATACCTACCTCTCAGCAAACACAGCAGTCCAAGGATACCGCTACTACTATAATGCACACAATGTGATGTACTTTAGAATCTCATTCATTGAAATGCCGTACAACTGTTTGATGGAAGAGAAGTGATTAACTGTTCACTTACGTACTTGATATAATAGTGGACAATTGGGTCTACTTTAAACTTTTTGTGAAAGTACTTTTGCATTCAATTCTCTTTTGGATTTGAATTTGTACTCATTAAAATTGTAATGATAAAACTATTGATAGTACTAGTATCAAGTAATTGCTGCTACAGTATCTGAGGAGTGACAGAGTAGCTAACTGATGTACATGCAAAAGAGGAAATCTTATATATTTGCAACATTATACGTATATTTAATCAACTGCAAGTGCACACACTTAATATATAGATAATACAATACATTAGTGCTAAAGGTACATACGTATATGTAAGTATCAGAGAGTATATACATTAAGTAGGGATGGCCAAACAAACATGGCCGCCATATTCAATGTATTTACTGACTACATATCACAATATGTGTATGTATGTACATTTACATGTTGGGAGAAAAGTTCTCTTCACTTTTCATATACAGTACATACATACATATATATTCGGGTAGAGTTGTTTCAGGGTGAAGAAGGCAAGGGTCTTATTGGACATTTCATTTAAAAGTAAAATTATATGTAATCCAGGAAACGAGCCTGCTGCACAGCAACCGCCATTTTAATAAGGATCAGCTAGCCGATCATCGAAATCAAAATGGCTGCCAAGGAAGATAGATATTATTACGGAAAACGCGAATTTCTGTTTCTAGAAGTACCAGAGGATGCATGCAAGTGTCTAATTTGTATGGATCCGGCCGTCAATCCTCATCAAAGCAAATGCTGCGGATGCATTCTCTGTGAGAAGTGCGTTAGAAAGGTTGAAACTTGTCCGAAGTGCCGGAAGGAAACTTTTTGTAGTTTTATGGATCAAGTGTTAAACAGACGAATCCGAAGTCTCAAGGTGTCCTGCCCCAACTCTGAATGCAACAAGAAGAGCGATCTTGGCACCATCTTGGAGCATCTGAGAGAAAAGTGTCCCTTCGAGTTGGTCGAGTGTAGGAATGGATGTTTGCAGAAGGTTGAGCGTGACAAGGAGGCGGCACACGCAGAGAGGGAGTGCAGCCATCGGGTCATTCAGTGTGACCTCTGTGAGCAAAGGGGTCCTTACCAGTTCATCACATCGACCCACTTGGGCGAGTGTATGGAGAGAACCGTTTCCTGTCCGGAGGCATGCGGTAACGAAGTGAGGAGGAGGGAATTGTCTGCTCATATGATTGTGTGTCCTGAAGTAGTGATATCCTGTCCATACAGGCCTCTTGGATGTGCGATGGACCTGAAGAGAGGAAAGATGCATGTTCATCTGGAGACACATGCCAGCTCACATGTCACCTTCCTCACAGAGAAGCTTGGCCAACAAGAGGGCACTGTTCAGGAGCTGATGAGGAAGGTGGAGCAGCAGGAGCAGGAGACCGACCGACTGAAGATGGTAGTTGAGCAACTGGTTTCTGATAACAAAAAGCTTGCAGAAGATGCTATATTAGCTAAAGTTCAAATTGAAACTCTTAGCAGTCACACGCCAGTTCCATCTCTCCTCTCTTACCTGGAGACTGGGTCCGATGGAGTAGTGGTCAGAATGAGTGCGTTTAGTAGTTACAAGGAGAGCAAGGAATGGTGGTACAGTCAACCATTTCACGTTCAGCCCACCAGTTATTTGATGTGTTTGAAGGTCTCAGCTCACGGCCGACACGAGGCTGAGGGAAGCCACATTTCTGTCTATCTCAACATGATGAAGGGACCATATGACAGAACGTTAAGATTTCCAATTCAGGGCAAATTTAGAGTAGCCATTTTGAATCAGTTGTCAGATTATGGTCACTGGGAAGCTGACATCAAGTACACCTTATCGGTGCCTTTGGATGCCTCTGGTCGTGTGACTGAGGGAGATGTGGGAGTGGGCAGGGCTGTGAGAGGACATGGTATTCACAAGTTTATGTCGCATACCTACCTCTCAGAAAACACTGCAGTCAAAGGATACCGCTACTACTATAATGCACACAATGTGATGTACTTTAGAATCTCATTCATTGAAATGTCGTACAACTGTTTGATGGAAGAGAAGTGATTAACCAGTGTGTTGTTCACTTATGTACTTGATATAATAGTGGACAATTGGGTCTACTTTAAACTTTTTGTGAAAGTACTTATGCATCTCTTTTGGATTTGAATTTGTACTCATTAAAATTGTAATGATAAAACTATTGGTAGTATCAAGTAATTGCTGCTACAGTATCTGAGGAGTGACAGAGTAGCTAACTGATGTACATGCAAAAGAGGAAATCTTATATATTTGCAACATTATACATATATTTAATCAACTGCAAGTGCACACACTTAATAGATAATAGTGCTAAAGGTATTAGATAGTACACATTAAGTAGGGATGGCCAAACAAACATGGCCGCCCAATTCAATGTATTTACTGACTACATATCACAATATGTACATACATTTATGTATAGAAAAGTTCTCTTCACTTTTCATATACAGTACATACATACATATATATTCGGGTAGAGTTGTTTCAGGGTGAAGATGGCAAGGGTCTTATTGGATATTTCATTTAAAAGTAAAATTATATATGTAATCCAGTACATAGCTTGGAAATGGAATTCACTACTCTGTCTCTATGATCTACAAAAGCTAATTCTAAATTCTGTCAAATGTTCACATATTTATTATTGTTCTTCCTGTTCCTGTTCCATTGCCCACTTCTCTGCCTCCTCAGGCGAGCGCATGTACACCTTGAAAGGTGACCCTGGTACGTGCACCTCACTCCAGGTGATGTCCACTGTGTACTCACCGGGAAGAGTTGGGTCATAGCGTACATTTATGCTGCGATCATTGCTCGGGTCTCTCTTCATGTTGATTTTAAAAGCTCCTTTGGGTCCATGCACCCGAACTGCCAGTGTGCCAGCTCCTGCATCTTTAGTTTCAACAAGAAAGTTCCCTTCCTGACCGGCCACACCGTCCTGAAGACCCACACCGTGAGCATATACCTTCTCTGGCATCGGAGGATTGGACACTTTCATCTTAAAGGGACTTCCTGGAATGTGCTGGCCGTCCCATCTCACGTGGACCATGTATTTGCCTGGCTCTGGAGGGTCAAAGGTCGCCGAGTAGGTGGCATCTCCGTTATCTGTAATTTGTCCTTCTACCACCTGATTGGGGCCGTGAGCAAACACGGTCAGCTCCCCCTCCTGACCAGCTTCACGAGCATCCACTGAAAAGGAAAAGTCTTTGCCCATCATCACATCTTTAATGCTACTCCTATCGAGCTTGATATTTGATGGATCTGAATGCTTGTAGCTGCGAGCTTTGAAAGGGGAACCGGGAATGTGGTCGTCATTCCAGAGGACATCGATTCTGTAGTCTCCCAGATGGTGCGGTGTGTAGGTGACATTGTAATGGCCCTCCTCTCCCTTCACTATGACTGGATTCACCTTCTCATAGTCTCCCTCAATGATAACAGTCAGTTCTGCATTGACATTCTCTGTAAAGACAGTAAAGGCTGCCTCCTTGTCCTGTTGAGCTGTAACCAATCCTTCTCCCTCTGCACGGCACTGCGAGGCGTCTGGCTTATCATCAAATGTCAGCTTGAAAGGTGAGCCTTTAATGGGATTCTCATCATAGAAGATGTTCATCATGTACTCTGTACCTTCCCCGGGGTCAAAGGTCACCCGGTAGGTTGTCTCATCCAGTTTCTCAATGCCTGGTGTCATGCTAGTCTTCTCTCGAAGGTTGTCCACTTTGGCAGTTAGTGTTCCGGGACCTGCGTCCTTTGTGGTCACAAGGAAGGAGACAGAGTTGCCAAGCTGATGTTCCCTGTCCTCCTCCTCCTCCAACAGATGACACTTGGAGGCGTCTCCTCTCTGCTCAAAGGTGACCGCAAAGGGACTTCCCATGATGTGCTGGTCGCTGTGTGTGACAGCCAACCGATGCAGGCCAGGCTCCTTGGGCAAGATGGTGATGTGGTAGGTCTGGTTGCCCAAGTCTTTAATTGTTACTTGAGCATGCGAGGGAGGATCACAGTTAACTTCAAAGTCACCGTCTCCAACTTCATCGGTGTGAATTTTGAATTTGTGTGGCCTGCCGACTCTGAAGGGAACATTAGAAAGGTCTAGCCCAGTCAGCACTCTGGACTTGCGCTCTCCCTTGAAGACTACATTACAGGGACTCCCAGAGATGCTGGCTTCATCCCAAGTGACATCCACTTGATACTTACCCGGCTCAACTGGCTGGAATTGAACAGAGTATATGCCATCGTGGTTATCGGTGATCCTCATGTCTGCTTTGCCAGGTCCTCTAGAGGTCACGTTCAGTGTACCAGGACCAGCATTCACTGTTGACACTCTGAAGCTGCAGGGCTGGTTGAACTCATAGGGCACTGCCATGGTCTCCTTGTCTGCCGGAAGAATGAAACACTTGCTCGGGTCACTCTTGGCCATGTCCTTGGCAATGACCATATAAGGACTGCCCTTAAGTGGCTTCCCGCCGTCTGTGCCATGCACAAGGTACTGACCTTCCTCCTTTGGCTTAAAGTGAGTTATGAACCGGCCATCTTCGGTCTCTGTCACCGAGGAGTCTACTGGACCAGAGGGACCTGTCACGTGGAACTTAGGTGTAGAGTTGAGAGGACCTGTTTTGAGGACATAGTTGACAGGTCTGTCCACTTCCACCTCAGCTGGGCGCCCAATCGCCTCCGTGTCCCCAAACACCGTGTGTCTGTTTAGTGCCATAACTCTGAAGGGCGAACCATCAATGTGTTCATTGTCAATCAGCACCTCAAGTGTGTAGTCGTCTGCATAGAGTGGCTGGAATCTCACAGAGTGGGTGTGGTCATCATTTTCCTGAACTGTCACATGGGCAGGACCTGTTTCGTCTCCCACTGCCGTAGCAACCACGTCCTTGTTGGTGGTGTCAGTGAGGCTAATATCAAGTGGCGACCCCACCTCCAGAATGGTCAGTCCCTTGGACACTTCAGTGCCAGCTTGCAAGTTGAAGGGTGAGCCAGGAACAGGCTGGTCTGCCCACTTGACGTGTATCAGGTGGTTCCCCTTGGTCCTGGGAACGTAGGTCCCATCAAATGTGTTGTTCTTGTTGTCATAAATGTTCAATTTAGAGATTTCTCCATCATCGGCCGGCCCATCTGCTGTGACAGTGAGCTCTCCATTGCCTGCCTTTGTGGCGTCCACATCAAACCGCACTGTGTCATCCACCTGGCACTTGACTGAGTCCAGTCCATTAACCACCACCCGATCAGGGCGGGGCGGCTCCAACACTCTGACCTCAAATGGGCTGCCCTTGACTGGCACTTTGCGATTGAAAACATGGATCTCGTAGATTCCTGGGTCTTGTGGTTTAAAACTGACTTTACATTTATCTGGTTCATCCTTTACTTTGTCAATGCTTAATTTGGTCTTCTTCCCCGTAGGCTGATAGATTACATGACCGCTGAGATCCTTATTCTTCACTCCTGGGAATACAAAGTCCATATTAACTGGTTTCCCATAGGGAAATGAGGGAATTTCCCTAGCTTCCACCTCAAAGACAACAGGTGAGTCTGGGATCTCCGTCCCACTCCAATAGATGTAGTTCTTATGAGTTCCAGCAACTCCTGGAGTGTAAGAAATGGTAAAGTCGCCATCACTTTTAGAGTTGACCTGTAGCAGAGAGTTGTGCTTAGCGTCAGAGGGACTGTCTGACTTGACAGTCAAGTTACCCGTTCCAGCATTCTTTGCATCCACATTGTAATTGATATCGTTTCTAGCAACTAACTTCTCTCCAGCTGGAGGGAGGTTGTACAGCCTGACCTTGGAGGCGTCAGGTGGAGGCGGAAGGTATCTAATCTTCAGAGGTGAAGGCGGCACCAGGTCGTCACCCATATTGACAGTGAGGGTGTAGAGGTCTGGCACTCGAGGATCAATCTTGAGGCTGCCACTCCCATTTGGGTAGGTGACCACCTCGACAGGGATAGCCCCAGCAGTGTCCCCCACACACGAACCAGAGAGTTGGCCGGGGATACCCTCCTCCTCCTTGCCCACCTCCAGAGTAAAGGGCTGGCCCACGTAGTACTCTGCTATCTCGCTGGCCAGCTTGGGCTCCGAGGTATCTCCCTCCCCCTGGTACCAGTCGGGCAGGGGATTGTAGGAGGACTCCACGTCCTCCACCGGCTCCATCTGAACTAAATCCTCATTGAGCTGTGTTTGAACTGTGAATGGTGATCCAGGAACGTGCTGATTTTCAAATTTCACATCTACATCATACGTGTCTGGTTCAGAGCTATTGAAGGACGCATCATAAACGGCAGGAGACTTCTCTCTGAGTGTCACATCAGTGGGACCAGTACGTCTACCAGCTGCAGCTACCTGCAGCTCTCCATCGCCAGCCTCGCTGCAATCAATAACACTCCTTACTGGACCAAGACCCTCAGATGGAGGATATGGACCATCAACACTGACCTTTGAAGCATCTGGTGGATTAAGGTCAATGTCAAAGGGTGACTGTGGAACGTGGGACTGGTCCCAGTAGACAGACAGGCGGTACTGGTCCTTACCGGGAGGATCAAAGCGAACATCGTGCTTCCCTTTGTCAGTCTCAGTCACACGCACTGGAACATCACCGAACTTCTTGGAGCCACACTTGGCAGTCAACTCTCCATCTCCTGCTTCTGTTGAGTCACAGGTCAGGTTAACCGGCCCACTTGCCATATTAGGATAGTGAGGTCCATCTACCTTTATCTTGCTACTGTCTGTTGGAATAGTGCTGACTCGGAAGGGAGCTCTGGGCACTGGGGTCTTGTTCCAGTAGGGACTGATCCAGTACACGTCAGGAATGGGAGGTCTGAATGACATCTTCTGCTTGCCAGGTCCACTGTCGCTGACTGTACAGTTCACCGGTCCTGCCCTGTCTCCCTTCACTTCCGCTGTCAGTTTACCAGCACCAGCCTCCGAGATGTCTGCCTCTTGTAGCACAGGGTCACCTGGAATGGGCGAGCCACACCTCACCCTCTCGGGGTGGGGCTGGTCCTCCACATGGAGGAAGAAGGGAGAGCCTGGGACGGCATCTGCTCCATAGTAGATGTGAACATCGTAGTCATCTGGAGCAGGTGCAGTCAGTGTAGCTGTGTGTTTGTTGTCTCCCTGAGTAGCAACAGTGACTGGTGGCTCCTGTCCTGTGCGCCTACCAACTGCTCTGGAGGTGATGCGCTCACTGTCGTCTGGAGACTTGATCTGGTACACTAAAGGCTCTTCTGTCACATGTACCCCAAGATCACTGGAAGGAGTGGGTGGAGTTACGACAGTACCAGCTGGATCAATGACATTAAATGGCAGAGGAGAGTGGGGGACCTGCTGACCAGCAAACAGAACTTCACACTCTTGTTTCCCAGGGTGTTTGGGAGTGAAGCGGACGTTGTAGACCTTGCTTGGGGCCTCTTGTATGCTGCAAGGGGTTGTCTCTGTGGGAGTTTTAATATCGGCTGTCACAACACCCTCTCCAGCTTCCGTGGCATCGGCAACCAAGTGGTAGGGATGGCCGACCTTCAGGTTGCCCTGGGGTACCTCCCGGAGGACCACCTTGGAGGGGTCACAGGGATCCTTGACTTGACACTCAAAGGGTGAGGAGGGAGCCGGATGGTCTGCAAACTGCACATCAATCTTGTGGGGTCCTGCTTCATAAGGAGTGAAGCTGCAGGCATACACATGGTCATCCTCCTCTTTCACATCACAAGGGACATCGCGGGTAGGACCACTGACCTTGACCACAGGTTTACCTGGCCCCGCCCCCTCTGTCTTTATGGTAAAGTTTGATGGTATGCGTGTTGTTCCATTGTGCAGCCCATCACCCTCAACAACCACCTTAGATGGATCTGTGACCACGCAGGTTGACGGTGAGCCTTGAATCTGCTTGTTTTCATAGAGCATGGTGATGTTGTGAGGACCAACTTCATTGGGAGTGAAGTTCACTCCATACTTCTTCCCGCCAGAGAGTGTAGCTGGCACATCGATCCCAGAGGGACTCTTAATGTCAACCTTCAGGTTACCAGGTCCACCCTTGGAGCAGTCCACCTCAAAAGTGGCCGGAACACTGACTTGTGCCTTTGTCAGACCGTCACCTTTAGCAAAACACTTCTCTGGGCTGGACTTGTCTGTGTGGTTGGGGAAGAAAGGAGACCCATTGATGGGAACGCCCTCTTTATCAATGTTCACTGTGTGTCTTCCTGCCTTGGTGGGTGTGTACCGGTAGGTGTGGAAGTTGGGAACGTCGCTGGGTGTCTCGTGGAGTGGTACAATGCTGCCCTCAGGATCAGTGACCTTGATCTTCAGTGCTCCCTTGGCAACATTCCCCTTGATGTGAAAGTATGTCTCCGCCCCCACTGTACTGCCTGATATTCCTGAGACAAAGGAATGCATACAATTAAATGCTTGTACATACAGACATTCACTAGATAAACACAATTCACTTAGTCAACACATCATTCAATGTAGAGCAACAAGCTTAGTGAAGATACTTGCTCAAATTAATGACTGTCTGTTGCAGGATGAAACAGTGCCAGTGTGACGTTTGTTTGGCAACTATTTGGCACTACTTTCTCCTTTCACTAACACTTTACCACTGTGGTAACCAGTTTAGATAACACTCTCTATAATAGTCCCTTTAAAAGTCACAAAAGTACTGTACCAACGTACCTGGTCCAACTGCATTGATGGCCTCTTTAGGTCTGGCCTTCCGGTACCACTCCAGATATCCCATCATTGCCAGTGGATCCGTTCTCTTGTGTGAAAACTCTTCCGGAGTTATGTTTCTTCGCAGTCCTTCCAGATTTTCATCTGCAGTGTCCATGGCCTTTCTGACATTCTCTGTTCCATTGTTTGGATCCAGGCTGGCGTGGTCGGGGATGGATCCCTCTGACACTGCATTCACCAGAGCAGACAGTGCCCGGCCGTCTCTCCAGTCGTCTGTAAAGTTCTGAATGTTGTACTCTGGGATCTTGCTCCGGACCCACTCCAGCAAGCTGTTGTAACCTGGAGAGTCGTCTCCACTGCAGAAGTAGGACAGGTACGTCATCACAGACAGCTCATCTGGCTTGGGCACGCACAAGTCAATAGGATCAATGATCTTTGGAATTTCCAGCTCCTTCTCTGCAATATCCATTGTCTTCTCTGTCATGGGTAGAGCATCTTTGGGCCAACTGGGGTCATCCTTTGGGACAACACCTGGCTTCACTGTGTCCACTAGGGTCGCCAAGCGGTGACCATCATTCCAGTCCGAGTTGACATTTCCCACAGGCATATTCTCGGGCATGGCGGCCTGCAGCCAATTGAGAAGCAGCTTCTTGGCTGACGGAGGCTTTGTCTTTCTGCTGGCACCTTTCCCCACATCATCAGTCCCTCCAAGGATCTGGTACCTTAGAATGAGATGCCATATCAACCCTAGGATCAGCTTGCTATTCCTTTCAGTTATATCTTTGGGTCCTAAATGAATAACAGGAGTAATTAGTAGTTGCCATGGTTACTTCCCAATTAACTAGGTACTATAACAATGATATCATACATTACTGAATTACAGGAAATAGACCAGTTACTATAGACACCAAAACCATGTGAGACAATGTGAACTATGTCGCTAGCTGGACTGGTATTTCAATTCTAATTCCTCTCAGACCCTATTCAGAGGTTAGCGACATGTTAGCACCAAAAAGGCTGTAATTGGCAGCAGTTTGAACCTGACAAGAGAGTCAACCTGCCAATGTTGACACATCGGAAGGAAATGTGACTATAATTATGAGCTCTGTACCATCTACAAACTGTCACAGCTCATTGCTCTACCGACTCACCAATGTTGACCAGGTGAATCTTTTCTTTCTTCAACATGAAATCAAAACACATTGTAAGGTTCTCGCTTTTGTGCATCGGAAGCTTTGGAACTTTGTGATACCTAAAATGAGAGGAGAGGGAGAGGGAACGAGTTATGAGCTAGCAATCGTAATGAGCACAACGCAGATACTCAACCCGCTCGACCCACAAAAGCTGTTGTAGCAGGAGCTTGTGCGGCAATGCGTTGTGAGAGTACCCGTATCAAAAACTAATCCGAACCACTTTGATGGCTTTGCGACTCACTTGTTTGTAACCTTCTTCTTGGAAAGTCGCTCCAACAACTTGATCATCTTTACTCCATCCTCAAAGTCGTTGTAGAGTTCGTTGATTGTTTCGCCAGTTCCCTTCAGTCGGTCGTTACACCAGTTTGTAAACGTCTTTTTCTGGACGTCAATCCACTTCTTGTCTCCACCAGACGCCATTCCGCTCGATCAACTGGAAAAGCGTCTTCTTCTTTTGCAAATCAGTAATTTTACTTTTTGCTGTTCCGGACAATATGCACAATGCCCCCGATCTTCGCTAATTTAGGGACTAGCTAAAGTCCGGATATCTTCGTATATCTAAAAACACCCATTTATAAATTTCTCTGGTTAAATTCTTTGCATAACTCTGTAACCAAGAGTCTCAACCCGACAACTGGTGCTAATTAATAATACTCAATTAAGACACAGTCCCCCAAACAGCGCTCGGATACAAAACAAAACACACATAAGCAATAGATATTTAACTAAAAATCTATGAACGAGACACAATTAAAGTGTCAAACAATTTCGGTTCTAAGAAATCTCCTTTTGTGTCCAAGAGAAAGTACAGCGGACGGCCTTTGGCCTTGACTGCTAACTGGCCTTGTGCACTGAATCGATTGGATGCACACCTTAAATCAGACAGTGTTGCCATGACAACCCTAGTCCTCCCCCAGGGTGTAAATGTAGTCATCTTGACATTGCTGCTTTGTTTCAAGATGGAGAGTTGTGTGACTGTACGGAAAGTGAACATGTTGGCAGTGTAAGCAAAGAACAGACCTGCTGACAGTGCAAAGAGGCTGATGAAAGTCCTCCATTTATTGGATCCCAACACTTTGCTGGTTGGCAATGAGCTTCCGTGTTCCCTCACCTTCTCCTGCAATCTTTCATCTTTAAATTCTCTGTAAACAAACTGGGCCAGATAGCCCCAGAAACCCAGTTGGAGGATGGACATTGAGCCAATTAAAATGAACAAAATTGGTTTCTTTCTTTTGTTTTGGTACAATATAATTTCATCATCAACAGTTGGAGCAGCATATCTTCGGAAATGCTGTAAACCAGAGCGTCTTATTGCAAGTAATACATACCTGTAAAAGGCAGCCATATTGTTTAAAATGGCTACCATTGAGAGAGGATGGTTTGGATTCTACTTGTACAAGACTTGGAAATGGTTGCGTCACTTGTTTACTGGAAAGTGTGAGATAGAGAGAATCTGCACAGGCTATGCCAACGTTGTCGTCAGGACAATGTTAATCAGTACGTGTAGTCTCATCGTTGTGTGTCATTATAATGCCTCAAGGTTGTTGATCCTATTGTATTCACTAGTTAGTAGTTTGAGACTCTCCAAACATGCGCCCTTGAGGCGCTTAGTGACAAAAGAAACGGACCATCAGAAGATGTTGGATGCAATAGCCCGAGTGAAGAAACTCAAAAGATCAGCCAAGTGAGGGGCGTGGTCCGGCCAAGTGGGGGCGTGGTCCAATGATCATATTATCCTATATCCGAGGGATGTACTATTTCGATAAGTGTTAACAACTTGGTACATGTGTTTATCCTATTTGTACAATTTTGAGTTCTCAATAGAAAGGATATCCTCATTGTATTTCATCTTCTCATGTTTGCTTGTAACTCTAGCTGGAACCCGAGGCTAGAAGTGACCTGTCTGAAGTTGGCTGAACTCAACACAATGAAGAGGAGGATGGCTCAGCTCAAGAGCGAGGCCTATTCTATGAAGAACAGGCAGCACGAACAGGATTTGGAAAAGGTACACCACCTGATGTCTCAAATATAAATGTGTTTGTTCTTAAGCATTGCATGTGACTTACATATGGTTAGTTGTGGAAAGCACTGAAGCCTTCTGTGACCCTGGAGGACCGCATCACCAAGCAGTGGGGGGACATTGGTTTCCAAGGAGACAACCCGGCCACTGATTTCAGAGGCATGGGAATCCTAAGCCTCAAGTGTATGCTGTATCCTACACACAGGTAACATCCTTTCTAGTGAAAATACCTGGTGTGCACACCAGGTATTTTCACTAGAAAGGATGTTACTATTTTTAGACATACTGCTCAATTTAAAGTGTATCACATTCTGATGCATATTTGAAATACCTTGAGTGATGTATAACAATTGGTATGTTAGTTGACTGTAACTATCTCTAGCATACTTTCAATGCTTTGAATTCAGTGCCTTAACTCATAAAGATATTATGGATCAAAGAGCTCTGATGAGTGCCAAAGGCTACTTGGACACTCCTTCCATCCCGTGCATGGCTACCCGTTTGCTGTAACTGGGATCAACCTCACATCATTAGCTGTTGAACTGACTGAATCCTGCCTGTTAGACCGGCAGTATGTTGCCATGGAAACTGAGGGCAGTGGAGATGAAGACCAATCTATGGAAAAGTTTTACAGAGTTTTTTGTGAGTTCCAGTTCAAATGTCACTCCTCATTAGGTGTCACCTTTCCTACTGTGTATACAGGTATCATATTTAGAACATTTGATGCGTACTGGATTGCCTCCAAACCAGAAAATATAATGTCTTTCAATATTGTTAGAGAACAGTACAAACAAGATATGAAAATGCACTTGAATTCACATAAAGAACTGAGTCAATTTAGACCTGTGCAATAGCATTTGAAGTATTGTAAAACTGATTAATTAAAAATTGTCTTCAGAACGATAAGTGTCATTCCTTTTCATCTTCTTCCGACTTTTCCTACAACAAACATGACAGCAACAATGACACAGTCACACATACAAATGACTGATCAACCTTAAAATAGAGGAAGCCATAGAACCAACACAATACACAAACTTTTTTCTTTTTCTTTTTTTTCTTTTTCTCTTTTTTGTCACTATCTTCCCCCTCGTTGCCATGGTGATCAGTATCAGTGTCACTCTTTGATTTCTTTTTCTTCTTTGCAGCTTTCTTGGTCTCCTTGTCTTCTGTTTCTGGTCCATCACCTTCCTCACTGCCACTGCTCTGTCTTTCTCTCTGTGAGTTTACAAAGTGGTCTGCTTGTACTAATGCACACAAGTTCAACTGCCCACACTGACCTTTGAACCTGCCTTGGAGGGCGTGGCCACATGTTGTGTGCCAGCACTGGGCTGTCCTGTGCCACTCTTCTCTCCATACAGCAGCCTACACACACAAGAAAGTACTAGTTGCACAATGGTGCCACTAGAGGAGCATACTTACTGGTCTGCAGTGACTGAAGAGCCTTCTAACGGGCGGCCATATTTTCCAAGTTTACCAGCCAGAATGAGTTTCTTCTTTTCTAAGGCCTTTGGACCTAATCCCCACTTCCTGGGGTAGGTGTCCCTTGCCATTACCACTCGCTTGATTTTAGCTGCTTTTCCGTGGTCACAGGTTGCCATGGAAGCAGTGGACATCAAAGCTATACCTATTACAAGTCAAGCGAGATTGTCACAATTCAGTACAATTCCTCTGCACTATGTACCTAAGGCAATGGCTTCTCCCTTGGTAGTCATGATTACCACCTCATCATTTACTTCAATTCCAGCATCAAACCTCAGCACTCCTGGCAGCATCATTTTCGCACCATAACACACTGCATTAACCTATACACAGTTGTCATAGAAACACAGTTGTCATAGAAACAAACTATAATGTTTGGAAATACACTACTTTGAAAACATATTTGTTGCTATGGTAACCAATAACTCACTGCACTATCCTTCATAACAATTCTCTTATGATTAACTAGCAGAGCTTCCAACGGCTTGACTACACGACGCATATAAGACTCTACATACAGAGGTTTACTAGTCACATGGATGTCACATGACCAGTAATGACCTCATACCGTCCCTATGGTTATCCAACATCCACTGTGCATCCAAAATGTCGTGCATCGTCACCATATTGTCCTGCAGTAGTGAAGCAATGGGGTTGCTTAGCACAAATAACAGAACAGAATTTAATCTCGTATCACATAACACTAACTGTTTCTGATTGAATTCCTGATCTGACCCTACGAAGCTCCTGCATGTGACCTCCGGTGCCTAGCAACAGTCCCAGATGAACACAGAGGGTTCTGATGTAAGTGCCAGCCTCACAGCTCACCCAGAACACAGCTGGTGGGAAGAGGAAAACTGGGTCACATGACCAACATGTGACACTAGTTGATCCATACCCATATTCCTGTCCTTGTCAAACTCAATGACTTTGCTCTCATAGATTGTACGTATTCTGAGCTGCCTCTTGACAGCTGCTATTAATGGTGGCCTCTGGAAGAGAGCTCCTTGCAGCATCTCCACAGTCTAGGGAAAGGATTAGCAATACTGGGGCTAGTCACAACAGGGGAGATCTGTTAATATGGTACCTTTGTCAGTTTGGCCTCACTCTCAATGACATTATGCAACCGCACAATGCACACATATTCCTTCCCTGCATACAAATGTATACAGAGCAAATGAGTCCAATCTATTAGCAGTACTCCTCAATGACATGCAATGCTCATTAGTTAGGCTAATTAAGGGGCTGCCTCACCCGCCCCCTGCTGAGACTTGACCAGTCTAGTGGCTCTCTCGATGCAGACAATCAGACAACCGGTGACCTTGGGGTCAAGTGTCCCGCTGTGACCCGTCTTCTCCACCCTGAGGATCCTGCGTATCCAGGCAACCACCTCATGAGATGAGGGGTTGGCCGGCTTGTCCAAATTTATAAAACCAGACTTTAGGTACTCTGAAATGGATCTCTTTAGTGGGGTGCATCCCTCGGTAAGTGGAGTGTAGTGAGCCGTCCTCACAACCATTTTATCATAATTCTAACAAACAATTATAAACATTCCAAAGACTGCTTCATTGTACTGCAACCAACAGGCGACCTATCAATATTGCACATGCTCACCTTCAAAAGGTATGGCCACTCAGAGGTGTTAAGTGGTGGAGTTACAGCTGAAGGCTTGATTATGTAGTCCTATATGACATCATATTCAACACAATGTCACATATATATGTACAGCGCATAGAGACTAAGAGCCTATGGGCTCTTACCTCCCCAGAAGATATTTTTTTCTTCTCAACCACCTCAGTGTCTAAAATACACAAAACATCAGTTGATCATGTACATAGCTCAACTACTACAAGTTATGGAACATGCAACACAAACTAGTGCAAACACACAACTTAACATATCAAATGACAAAGCTATAAACAAACATTAAATGCGTTATTCAACTACCAGTGCTCACCAGGAAGTTCCTCTTTCACTTCCTGATCCTGCTTTTTGTGTTTTTTGTGTTTCTTCTCTCCCATCCTCTCCAGCCAGCCCTTCTTTGCAGGATCTAAAGAATTTGCAGTTCAAAGGTCCCCTGGAATAGTTGCTTTCGGATAGAGGCACCCGATCTGTCGCTACTTTTTGCAAATGGACAACAATGAGTGTACGAGCTAGTATTCACACCTACCAACACGTGGACGACAAATTTTGCGTTTTCATGAAAACCCATTCGTTACATCGAGGAGAAGTAAGTCAAGTCACATGTTCATCGAATCGCACTAGTTCTCTTGTTTAGTAGACTGTTTAACAGTAGCAGAACCTTGATAGCTTCTTTGATATCTTTATTGTTAGAGGTAGGATGGGTCGTGTCATCAGGTCACAGAGAAAGGGTAGAGGAAGCATATTTCGCTCTCACACGAAGCACCGTAAAGGACCAGCTAAACTTCGTATACCCGATTACGCGGAACGCCATGGTTACTTGAAAGGAGTCGTTAAAGAGGTTATACACGACCCCGGGCGCGGAGCTCCTCTAGCAAGGGTAGTCTTTAGGGACCCTTACAAGTACAGACTTAGACAAGAACTGTTTATAGCCACTGAGGGCATGTACACGGGACAGTTTGTGTACTGTGGGAAGAAGGGTGCGTAGAGGCAAGCAATGTGAATATTCCTTAAGTTTATATTATTTTTTCACGTTCTGTAGCTCAGCTTACAGTTGGGAACGTGTTACCTTTGAGTTGTATGCCGGAGGGAGCCATTGTGTGTAATTTAGAGGAGAAGTTGGGCGACAGAGGTAAGCTGGCGCGTGCGTCGGGTAACTATGCTACAGTGATTGCACATAACTCCGAGACCAAGAAGACGAGAGTAAAGTTGCCATCCGGTGCTAAGAAGCTGCTATCTTCGGCCAATAGGGCGCAAGTAGGAATAGTAGCGGGAGGAGGCCGCATCGACAAGCCTATGCTAAAGGCGGGAACAGCTTATCACAAGTACAAAGTGAAGAGAAAGTGCTGGCCGCGTGTCAGAGGTGTGGCCATGAACGTGAGTCCGCACATCCAGCCCATATTAGCCGTTTCATAATGCCAGGTTCTCAGCGCGTGTACTGACTGCTTTGTGTTGTTTTTCTGACAGCCTGTGGAGCATCCGTTTGGAGGAGGTAACCACCAGCATATTGGTACACCCAGCACTGTGAAGAGGAGCACGCCACCGGGGAGAAAGGTGGGGCTTATTGCTGCTAGAAGAACCGGAAGACTTAGAGGAGGTATCTCCAAAAAGATGCAAGAGTAACTCGAACTCTAAATTTATTTCATGTTTTCATTCTTGTAAAATTGAGATTGATGTGGCTACACAAATTATAGTGAAGTTAATGTGAATAATAAATACAACATATTGGACATATCATGTAAAAACTTTAAACTGCTATACTGTGTATGGGTAAAAATATACACTACAAAAGTCAAAAGTTTGCAAATGGAACCAGTTCTGGTTCACTAAGTGGAGGTGCATTCAGCCAACCATCCTCTGGATAACGGTCAAAGTTGCGAGTGTCTCCGGGGTGGACCACTTGAGGCATTATCGGAGGCTATTAAAGTGCAGTGTTTACTGTAACAGGAGAGGTCAACAAGTCATGTGACTATCATGTGACTGACCGGTAGTCCTCTCTGCATCACAAGTTCCCAATTTATTCCCTTAAACCACTTGTGTGTCTTGACTCCTTCAGCCCCTTGCTAAAGGGTTACTGAGTACTAACAACAGGTTATCACAGTGATTGCACAATCACTCACTCGCATTGCCCCTAATCGCTTGGTTCTGTCAGCAGTCAATAACTTTCTTATCAAGTCACTGCAGAACAGACACAATGCAATCACTTACTCTCCACAAACACATGCAAACTTACATGGCTGTCTTCTCTAAATTTACAAACTTGGGAAACTCCACTTTTCCCTCCAATATTTTCTCATACGATCGAAAAGGATGTTCATCATAAAATGGCGGATAACTACAAAAACAGGTTTACAGTGTCCTCTGTTGGCTACAGAGTCACGTGCCTTACCCAAGTAGCATCTCGTATATCAGTATCCCCAGTGCCCACCAGTCCACTGCCTTTCCATGACCTCTTCCTTGGATTATCTCTGGCGCTAAGTATTCAGGTGTGCCACACAGAGTATAGGTGAAGCTACATGACACACCCACCAGAATGTAGACACACCCTCCTGTACAGAAATATATCCACCTACCCATCAGGAATTCGTTTAGCAAATCCAAAATCTGCCAGTCGTACGTGTCCTGATGCTTCTAACAGAATGTTTTCCGGTTTTAAATCTCTATAGAATAGTAGTGTCCATTCATTTGCTCACTGCCACACCCACTATATATCACACCCATGCTCACTGCCACACCCACTATATATCACACCCATGTTCACTGCCACACCCACTATATAACACACCCGTGCTCACTGCCACGCCCACTATATAACACACCCGTGCTCACTGCCACGCCCACTATATAACACACCCATGCTCACTGCCACACCCCCTATATATCACACCCATGCTCACTACCACACCCACTATATATCACACCCGTGCTCACTGCCACGCCCACTATATAACACACCCGTGCTCACTGCCACGCCCACTATATAGCACACCCATGCTCACTACCACACCCACTATATATCACACCCATGCTCACTGCCACACCCATGCTCACTGCCACACCCACTATATAACACACCCATGCTCACTGCCACGCCCACTACACACACCCACAACTTTACAGCACATCAACTACTAAATGACTTACCTGTACACAATGTTCAATGCATGTAAGTACTCGAGTGCAGACACTATCTCTGAAGTGTAGAAGAGTGCAATTGAGTTTGCAAACTTTTCTGCTCCTCTCAAGTAAGAAAACAGCTCTCCTCCAGGTACATAGTCCAGCAGCATATAGAGGAACCGGTTGTCATGGTGAGTCCAGAGTCTTCATGAAAAGACAGCAAGTAATATGGGTCATAGGTCACATTTGTGTCATTTGGGCAGTCAATAGGCTCTTAAAGCATCTGATCTGGTACACTACCACAGACTTGCATACACGCATAACTACAACGTATCAACAGGGAACACTGTCGGAGGAGACTCACAGGTTTACGATGAATGGATGTGAGACGGAGGACAGAACATCCTTCTCGTTAATCACGTGTTGTATCTGTTTGTGCTTCACGACAGCTGCAATGTTCATCACCTTTAAAGCAAAGTACTGGCTCGAAGGTACGTCGTGGACAAGCATCACCCTACCAAACATTCCTTTACCTAGAAATCCGTACAAGGGCCGTACATCACCATCGGATTATAGCTAGTTACAGATGGCCGCCACTGTGAAAGAGCCGCCAAAAGAGGCAAGGTGTGTGTGGAGCTCACCGATCGTCTGTAATATTTCAAATTCTCGCAAGGAATACCTTCGCGCCGTCCCAACCGGCGCGGAAGCACTTGCTTGGTCAGACGATAGGGATACTTGACTTAAGTGTAGCGCGAGATGGTTGGTAGGAGAATCGTCCATTTTCTGAGGCTGGTCATTGGGCGGGCTTGCCATGATGCAAACAAAATCACTTTTCGTTCTTAATGTTTGAGTAAAACGTTTCTCTCTACAAGATCAAAGGAATCGGCAGAACTGCAACAAACCACCATTTTGCCCTTGGCTAATCAATTAGTGTTATTGGTCGGATAATTCCGTATAACTCAGTGCACTTAGAAATAAGAACCTTTACATACAAGTATATACATAATAAACCAAAAGAAAAATGTCAAATACTATATCTAGAGGAGGGAGGCAGCGTCCTTGTCTACATCATCCAACGGAGCAATCTTTGCAACACAACAAAACACCCTGGATAGTGATAATTAAAGGTAAGGGTGAATAAGGTGTCATGTGATAGTCACATGACACTTACTCATGGGAATACTTTGTTCTAACAGTAAGGTTAGATTTCCATGGAGTCTTCAGCATAACATTTAGTCTCTTCACTAATGGCAGCAGTTGCAGCAGGGACATTTCAGTGTAGTGTTGCAATGTGGGGGACTATGGGGGAGAACCATTTGATATTTGACTGCAACTAATCCATCAATTAAAGGGGCTTACCCATCCAGCAACTTTCTTCATTCTAAGAGCGAGGTACATGGCAGCTGCTGCTATATTTGAAGCTTTGGTATGCACAAACTCATGAACTTGCAAAGCTGATTCACAAATGTATCTGGCCAGAGTGTGCGTGTCAAAACCAATATTAGCAGCCTATAATCAATTAAAAGTTCAGCTTGCTTACAGTATCATGTATCTATGTATTCCAGTACACAAGTCAAAAAGGAAGTGCTATCTGCCTCACTGCCTCACCTTGGCATACCTCCTGAGGAACCTATAGGCTATTGGTATGTTGATGTCGTAATCAATGGTCTTCAAAATGTCCTTCTCCATCACTCGCATGTCTGAGGAGTCATATGCATCAGCACACAGGTAAATAAAGTCATCAATTAAAGGAGGACAGAGTTCCTACACACAAGGGCAAGGAGCAGTTGGGAAATGTATAGTGATCTAATAGAAAGTGCATCAGTTATTACCTCAAATTTAGAAGCAATTAACATGGCTGTTGCTCCTAATAGCTGTAAATTTTCCCTTGAAATGGTCTTCCTTGACAGATACAAATCGACTAGCTTCACAGAAAGGTACAAAGTTTCATGGTAGAGTTCAAAGTTCTCTTGCAGCTCAATCATCCAGTCAATGAGGATGGTCCTCATATCGCTAGTGATCTCCGGTTGCTTTGCAAGAACATCTGATATGCTAAACATGACCTGTGTACAAGTGTGGAAGGTGTAGCATGAGTACATGCCCTGTGTACAAGTGTGGAAGGTGTAGCATGAGTACATGCCCTGTGTACAAGTGTGGAAGGTGTAGCATGAGTACATGACCTGTGTACAAGTGTGGAAGGTGTAGCATGAGTACATGACCTGTGTACAAGTGTGGAATGTGTAGCATGAGTACATGACCTGTGTACAAGTGTGGAAGGTGTAGCATGAGTACATGCCCTGTGTACAAGTGTGGAAGGTGTAGCATGAGTACATGCCCTGTGTACAAGTGTGGAAGGTGTAGCATGAGTACATGCCCTGTGTACAAGTGTGGAAGGTGTAGCATGAGTACATGCCCTCAGAAGTACAATAGTACACTGCACCTCTCGTTCCTTCATGTATTTAAATATGTCAACTGCATACTCGGCCGGATAATTAGCATTGTCCCTCTCCTGGGCATCTATGTCAATCCACTCTTGATTAAGTGTGGGGATCTCATCGTGAACACTGGTGTCCTGAATCTTTGTAGCCTTTAATGACTCCTGTAGTGGAGTGATGCCTGTGGACCTGTTGAAATAGGAGACTTAAGATTGAATGGCGCTATCATTCGCATATTAAGATAAGAACTGACTGAACAGGTTGACTTCCTTGTCTCCTCTTGTCGCTGATCGATCTTGTGACAGGTCTGTGACCGAGTTGTCCTTCCTGTTGTTGCGTCTTCTTTGCTACAGCCTGTTTCTTGTCTGCCACATTTGTGATGTCTCCCAAAGCTGTCCTTTTGGCCTTTGGCGCCTCCTTCACAGGACTATGACTGACAAATCTCTTCTGACCAGCTACTCCAGGTTCTTCTAATACCTACGTTACAAGTATCACATCAACAAACAGACTTCAAACAAACGTTTGACTCACTTTATTTCCGCTTCCTTGATTAACTGATCGTCTGGTAATACGCCCAGGCATCTTGATATATGATATACTGATTGTTAATATGGAATACTAAATCGGTTAAATCTGATGAGAGAAATTACGATTATGTTGGATTTAAAAAGATCTCCCTCTCACACTCAGTCACGTTTGAATTTCAAAAAATCAGCGCTGCGCTACTGTCAATCTGATTGGTCAATGAAAGGTCCGTCACGTGGTCTGTAAAGAGGGTATATAAAATGAACCATACTTGGAGCAAATCTGAACACAATGTATAAATAATAAAATAGTGTTAAATACAATTAAAAAGCTCTTTAGATTATTCAGTTAATCAAATAAGATTTTTAATTGCTCGTATGTCAGAAAGAACAGCACATTCCAAGGTCCCAGTCTGAGGTAGGCGGGAACCAGCCCTTTGTACAGCGCTACAAAACCTTCATATCGCAGTGTCTACAAACAGACAAATAGGATAGACCATCATGATATGTATATAAAGAAGAGGTTGCCATGGTTACCTTTAGCAGACAGTCAACCGTGGACTTGTAGTTGTACAGACTATTTGCCCTTTGATTCATCATTCTAGTCTTTGCCACATCAAAAGGATTTGAGGCCACAGCAGCACAGAAACTGGCTGTCACACTTGAACTACATCAACCAAAGAACATCCATCATGTGATGGTCATGTGACTGTAGTGTCTCTCTTGGCACTCACATTAAGTGGAGAGAAGGTGTGTCGGTCATGGAGGTGTGTCTGAGAATGTTGTTTTTACAGAGGTCATAGGCTGGCAGTAGTACTCCTGCTACAATGGCTGCTCTCTGCGCAGTTGGTCCAACTCCCTATATCCATTCAAGGTGAGATTAAGCAACACTGCAATAAATTATGCAACAGTGTCTTGCATACCCTATATAGTCCTCTTATTCCTTCCAGCTGATATATGCTGACAAAGGCAGTGGCTGTACTGGCCCCTTGTGGTATGGCAGCCTTAAAGCCTCCTCCCGCCTGCATCCTCACTTTTAGCACGTCTGTAGGGTTGGCTATGGCCGAGGATACAGCTCCTGAGATGACGCCTGCACACACATTGGTCAGAAGACGCTCATCTAGAGGATCAGGAGTGATGACTCCTTTTAAGGTGTGGTACAAGCCAATCTTCAGGGTCCCATAGGATGCTTGTCTGAGCAGAGCTGGAAACACACTGCAAAAGGGAGGGAGAGCATCTGTGGTAAACAGTGACATCATATGAGACTTCCAACACATTCTTTACTTTGATGTGGTTTATAACATTACACTTTAATAATCCTAAATGCTCTCCTTTAGAGTGATGTCATTTTGGGAATTCACAGCTCCACACTTACACAATAGATCATTACACAATAGATCATTGTTACACCAACTTATTGTTGAACAAAAACGTCTAACTCTTAATTATAACGATGGCCTAGTAAATCTTATCCGCAATAATGCAACATTACAGACACGTAGCTATCGTACCGACTCGAGGCAGAAGATGACAATATATTTCTTGTGAATCTAACATAACACAATAGCTTACCCTCTGTATAAGGCGGTCAAGCCTTCTTGCTTGGAGATCTTTAGAAAGGCGTCAATCATTCCTTTGTACTTGAGGCTTCTGAAGGCTTTCTCAATCCTCTGTCCTTGTACTTGGAGTCTGGTTTTGGTCGTGTCGATCGGAAAGGTTCCTGCGGAGTTGGGGGGAATCAGTCGGAGCGTATTGGAGGACAAGGAAACTACAACTGCTTACCGAATTCAGCTGCTAAGGAAGCTAATCCCCCAAGAACAAACGGCTTGGCCATTATACTTACTCAGTATTAATTTTAATAAAGTAATAAATAGATTAAAATCGTGTAGCGTAGTAAACTAAGCTAATAATTACACAAAACTCGCCAGAAAATGTTCAATAACGAACTTTCTGCAAAAACATGAAAAACACATGCCTTTGTAGCACTCAATCACGTGTTGAGGGGAAACCCAGCTACCCCAGCGCCCATGACGTCATTATGCAAACAAGATGGCGACTCCGACAGTGACACAGAGTGCCTTCAATGCAGTTAAGTCGGCGGGACTGAGAATAGCCGAGAAGCTTAGCTCTGTACCGAAGGTACGTATATTGTTATTGTAGATTTAGTCAAATTTATAGTCAATTTGTAAGCACTTCACAAATAATAATTAAGAATGCATTAAGCGAATCTAGGTCAGATGTACTATTAACTGTAGGCAAGCTTGACTATCCGTGAGCTGGCCGACTGCTATAGTTTGACAGTTAGTACACAGATGATGTGGCTGATTGTAAGCTATTAACGATTGCCACTCCAAATATGAACAAGGGGTGGATATATGCCATTTTTTATTTCAACACTCCTGAATATTCATGTTTCAGTATAAGTTTCGTTGTTATTAGGAGTCCACTTTCAAAGAAAATGGCAAGCTGACACCAGATGAAGTGAGTCCTGCCGAACATCTCTGACAAGTGTATGTTTGAGGGTGAGTGCTTCTCCAGTTTGTACAGGCTGGTGATTATCTGGTATTTCACTGTCGAACCTGGAGCTGGGTTGGAGTGAGGAAACAATCCAAGAGAAAGTCTTATCTCCCGGAAAACAAGCAGTTTCTTCAGGCCAAGAATGGTAGCTCATTACTCTGTATCACATTGCATCACATGGCCTACCTATTGCATCACATGGCCTACCTATTGCATCACATGGCCTACTTATTGCATCACATGGCCTACTTATTGCACCATATGGCCTACCTATTGCATTGCATGCCCTATATGTCCTCACTTCCTCCCTCGTAACCTTATGTTACTGGTCTTTTGTTCCTGACTGCAGTTCCGTGCTACAAGCGCAGCAAGCAGGTCGAAGAGATGCATTATAACGAGCAGATTCTGCAACTCTCCGCTGACGATGAGGGATGGGTGGACACTCACCATGGGATAAGTGGGTAGTGGCACTTATTAACCACATACAGTTGTCATAGTAACCATCCATTTTAGATTTGGAGGAGGAAGCAGAAGACATAAGTGTATTGGCACCACAACTTGGAAAAGTCTCCATATCACATGTGACCCCATCGGGGGATCAAGGAGACGATGAGGACAGTGATGATGATGGACCAATAGGATCTCTAGAAGGTTGGTATTGCGTAATCACATAGTGTGCATGTCAATTGAATATTGTTCCTTAAAACAGACTTTTTGGATGAGCCTCCAGACCCAGTGAGTTTTATACTCTAAAGTCACATGACATCAGGTGACATCAGGTGATCTCTTTGATGTAGGCTGTTGTCCAGCAACCAAAACTAAAGGCTACCAAAGGAGCCACCTCCACCAGAACATATGACCTTAATATAACATATGACAATTACTACAATACTCCTAGGTTATGGCTCTTTGGTTACGATGAAGTGAGTCATGTGACAGTCATGTGATTGTAGATGTGACCACACCCCTTATTATAGAATGGAAAGGCTCTGGTACCTGAACAGATGTACGAGGACGTGAGTATGGACCACTTACACAAGACGGTCACCTTGGAGCCCCACCCCCATGTCCCTCCCCCAGACCGCCTCTCCGTACATCCCTGCAGGTAGACATGACAAGTGTTTGTGATTTACTGCAATTCAGTTTCAGCTCTTGTCTGTGCACAGACATGCCGAGGTGATGAAGAAGATAATGTCAGTTGTGGAAGAGGACGGTAGAGAGCTAAAGGTGCACACGTATCCTTGTCAGTAGTAGCTGCACTTTTGTGCAATTGACTGTTTTAATAAACTGTATATTGCTTATTGTTTAATAAACTTTCTTGTTCCTTGACTAGCACTAGATATCTGCTGGTCTTTCTGAAGTTTGTTCAGTCAGTTATTCCAACAATTGAGTATGATTATACAAAACAGCTATCACTAGCCACCTGACAGTCATAGATGTTGTCATGTGCTATTCCACAGCTATAGTGTACATTCTTCAGTCGGTATGGTGTACATTATGCATGCAAACATTAGATATGTTATTAGAAACTGGTGATACTTGACCGTATTGCATTGTAAATTAAATTAAATTATTGTATTCAATTATTTTTCAAATAAAAATTGAATGTAAAGAGTGAAAGAAATTCTTATACTCCATATAAGGGAATTATGGGCTGGGACAATTTAAAATTCCAAGTACATTCCTAAAAGAAATGCACTCAGCAACACAGCAATGGACATCACTGTGAAGGCAATAGCAAAGCCGTGCTGCTTCAACTTGTCTAGATAAACCTTAAACTGTGGCTCAACTTCAGGGTCTGATGTTACCATGGTTACCTCGGGGGTGTGGCTAGGGAAGGGCACCTGAAACTTGAGAAGCTGTGTAAAGTTGCTGTAACAGTTTGATGATGAAATTGCTCTCAATCTAACTTCATACTCTTCCCCAGGGGAATACCCTGATCTGGTGTAACTGGTCACATGGGACACACTGATCTATGACATGGCATACAAGTCCAAGTGAATGGATGTCTTTTGTAAGTTATTATTTGCAAACCTTCTTAAAGTCAGTTTCTGTTCCACTGCTTTTCTCTTGAATTTCAAAGTCACTTTCATATGACTTCCATGTAAATGTTGCCACTCCAACATCATTTTCAACTTTACAAGACACTTGAAAGTCTACATACACAAAGTAGACGCACAACCTCTTTACAAACAAGCCCAGTGATGTATATTTAACATATATTGTACTGTCGCTATTTACTGGATGGTGTGAGTGTAGAGTTACCTTGTGGTGTGGGGGGAGGCTGAGGGGATGTGGAGCAGATGCAGTCATCACTCCAATCTCCTGCACCAGTCTCGTTGACTGCACAGACTTTGAAGGTGTATTCCTTATTTGGTAACAGTTTTGAAACTTTAAATGTATTGGCATTCCCAGAGTACACAGTGGAAGACCTACAATGGTGGTGTTGCTATGGCAACCAAGTCATAGCATATCTACAGACACCATTGGCAGTACCTGTTATTTAGTATCATTTGAATTTTATATGAGACAATTGGAGTCTTTTTTATCTTTTCCCACGTCAGTTTGATAGAGTTGTGAGTGGCAGATATGACAGACAGAGTGGGAGGGGCTGGAAGAGGAGGGGCAGTTTTACAACTCAGTGGTGCACTAAAGAAGACAATAAACTTGTAAGGCAGAACTGGATGGGAAGGGATGTGCACGCACAAACCTCACGGGGCCATAACCAACATCATTCTTAGCCTGTACCCGAATTCGGTAGGTTGTACCTGCATCCAAGTTAGTCAGAGTGTACTCCAGTGTAGAACTGGGAACTGAGATTGTTGCCTTCCCATACTCAATCTGGTAATTTGAAATGGAACTTCCATTATCACATGGCTCCTTCCACCTGACTGCAATCTCTTTGGCTGACTTGCTCAAAAGTGTGAGACCTTGTACCTGGGCAGGAGAGGATGCAGAGGTGCTGAAGGAGAACCTTTCAGATCCCTCCCCCAGTCCAACTGCATTCCCGGCCTGGACAGAGAGCTGATAGGGACAAGCAGGCAGCAGGCCTGATAAGGTGGTTGCGCAATCAGTAGAGCTGACCCTACAACTCTCACTGCTGATCTAAATAATGAGATCACTGAGATTTATCAACTTGTGGGAATGCAAAGTGTGTCACTGACCTCTTTAGAGGCTGGCTGTCCCAGACTGTCAGTTCTGCACCAACGCAGCACATAAGACCTAATCTCGCTACCAAAGGACTCTGGAATCTGTCAGGGGAAGGCAGTGCAGATGGCTGCCCATCAGATATCAAAGTTAATTCATGTGTGCATGGAACTCACCTTCCAACAAAGTTTGGCAGAAGTCGGTCCTTTCACAGAGCAGCTGATGGAATAAGGTGCTCCCGGCACTCCTTCTGCTGTGCACGCCTCCAAGGTTGATGACCAGGGACTTACCCCTTCCTTGTTCTGACAGCACACTCTGAAAGAGTACCTTTGTCCAGGAATGAGGTTTGCCACAGTGCAAGTGGGAGGGGCAGCGGAGGTAGATCCAAAAGCATCATCTGATGGTACCACACCCCCAGCCAACCACTCCTCCTCATTCCTAGAATACTCCACAGTGTAGTGGATTACGGGAGATCCCCCATTGCTCGAGGGAGGGTCTGTGTTGAGAGGATGACAGTGAGATTTCAGGTCTGTATGTAGTCAAGTGGACTGACCCCACTTCAGAGTAATATCTCTTTGATGTGGTTTCTTCCAGACAACCACACTACAAGGAGCACCTGGCTTATCTGCCTTCGTCTTCAACATCTCTTCAGTGGAATACTAGTTAACAACAGGGGATGTGGTTAGTGGTGGGGTGTGGCTAGTGGTGGGGGTGTGGCTAGTGGTGGGGTGTGGCTAGTGGTGGGGTGTGGCTAGTGGTGGGGGTGTGGCTAGTGGTGGGGGTGTGGCTAGTGGTGGGGTGTGGCTAGTGGTGGGGGTGTGGCTAGTGGTGGGGTGTGGCTAGTGGTGGGGTGTGGCTAGTGGTGGGGTGTGGCTAGTGGTGGGGTGTGGCTAGTGGTGGGGTGTGGCTAGTGGTGGGGTGTGGCTAGTGGTGGGGTGTGGCTAGTGGTGGGGTGTGGCTAGTGGTGGGGTGTGGCCTACCGGACTAATTCCTCCAGCACTGCTTGCAGCTATTCTGAAAGTGTAGGCCGTCCCTGGGGACAGTCCCTCACAGGTGTACTGCAGCTCTGGGCCAGTGTAGACATCCTTATAACCATCCTCACAGGTTCTTTGTAGAATATAATTAGTAATGGGGGAGCCCCCATCATCAAGAGGAGGATCTAGTGGGCAGAACCAGATCTAATTACAGGATGTTTCACATACTACATGTCTTACTCCAAGTCAGCATCAAACTCCTCTGTCTTGCGGCACACCCTTGTCCCAAATTGGTTGGGACTCCTAATAAGGAAGGGATGTTACCATGACAACTGCCACTGTAGCTTGCTAAATGTCAACAACAATTAACCTGGTTTATCTGGCAAAGTGGAGTCACTGATGGCATCACTAAATGGACCAGGGCCTTTCTCATTGATTGCACACACCTACGTACATGTCTGTCAGTGATCTAATTATGCATTCAGCAACTGATAACATACCCTAAAGAAATAGGTGGTGTTCCTGCATAGACCATCTTGTTGCCATTGGCAACCGTCACCTTGATACACAGTTCTAAACCCATATCCCTAGAGTTGAAATGTGATTCTGTTGCTCTGCCACTTTATACCTACACATGTGAGGTTACCTCATCTGGCTGCTCCATTTCCAGCTTGTAGGTCACCTGACTGTCATGTGACTCTACAGCTTCCCATCTTAGTTCCATGGATGTCATATCCTTCTTCACTATAATGGGTGCAGCCAGTTTAGATGGCGTCGTCATGCCAACAGTGAAAACAAAACTCTCACTCGGTTCACTGCAGCCAGTTTTGATATTGATTGTAAATGGCACACACGACTACTGTCAACAAGCTAACCTTGATCCTACACTATTGATGGCAATCAAACGAAAAGTGAATTTCAACTCTTTCAAGTCTTTCAGGGACAACTTGTAATGATCTTCATTGCCTCTGTATAACTCTTTGAACCCATTCTCATGTGAGCCCTGGTCCCATTCCAAAATGTACTCAGAAATTGGAGAACCATTATTGTCTGGAGCCTACACCACCAAATAAAGCAATATCTCATTTGGGATATTGCTTACACTCCACAGGACACTATGGGATATTGCTTACACTCTGTAAAACACTATGGGATATCATTTACACTCCACAGGACACTATGGGATATCACTTACATTCTGCTAGACACTATGGGATATTGCTTACACTCTGTAAAACACTATGGGATATTGCTTACACTCCACAGGACACTATAGGATATCACTTACACTCTGCAAGACACTATGGGATATCACTTACATTCTGCTAGACACTATGGGATATTGCTTACACTCTGTACAACACTATGGGATATTGCTTACACTCTGTACAACACTATGGGATATTGCTTACACTCTGTACAACACTATGGGATATTGCTTACACTCTGTACAACACTATGGGATATTGCTTACACTCTGTACAACACTATGGGATATTGCTTACACTCTGTACAACACTATGGGATATTGCTTACACTCCATTTGAGGGTCACAGCTGACTTGCTTTGTGTAGTGCGCAGCGGAGGTCTGGGTCTGCCAGGCCTTTCTGTGGGAACTTCAAGTGTGCATGCTACAGAACCAGCAGAAATCATGTGACATTGTGACACTGTCATGCTGACCAGCACTGCCCACCTGGACTGGCATCTCCTGTGAGTTCACCACTTGAAGCAGACACTGAAAACGTGTAGCTCTTTCCCGGATGAAGTCCGTCTACTGTACATTGCATCTCCTCACCCCTGTTAACAAACAAGTCACGTGATGATCACGAGATAGTATCACACTCGACTTACTTGTATTTGCACTTGGACTCCTTTGATCCGCCCACCTTTACAAACACATTATAAGTGCATTGTTCCAAGTCGCACGGAGACCACTTAACTCTGGCGCATCTGCCCTCCGCCATGTACTCGACCTAATAATTGATACATATTCACTCTACAGGCCAACCGGTCAAAAGCTACTCACTTGCGGAGGCGTCGAAAGCTTGAGTTTGTCTTTAATTTGAGTATTTCTTATCTCTTTCAGCTCTTTAACCTTTTTGGGTGAAACGAGCACGTCGTGAACGCGACCGTCTGGTCCTTGTATTTTCACTCGTTCGAACTTTATTGGTTTATCTCGTCCGTCTGGCCCTTTGATGCGAACATTAACTTGTATTCGGGGGTCCGCTCTCTGGTCAGCCATTTTTGACAGTTAATGGCTGTACTAATGTACGCATTGCGTGCCAGCCTTTGAAATTACTGCTGGCATTCTGTGTGAATATCTTTAATAAATAATTTAATTTACATTATATCACTCATTGCACTGTCAATAGTTGTCACATCTAGTTGGGAGTTTCAGTAGCAGCATTGCTGTATCCATTCGGATTCAACCTCTGCCAGTTCCATGCCGACTGACACATGTCATCCAACGTCCGATCTGCCTCCCAATTCAGCTCCGTTTTGGCCAAGGAGGCATCAGAGTAGCCAATGGCTATGTCCCCAGGTCTCCTAGTAACCAGCCTGTAGGGAATAGTCTTACCAGAGGCCTTTTCCATACTCCTGATAACTTCTAGTACACTGTAGCCGTTGCCAGTACCTAGATTGTAAGTCTTCAGTCCTGGTGAGTCCTGTAGCTTCTTCAGGGCTGCAATGTGACCCAAGGCCAGGTCAACCACGTGAATGTAGTCCCGCACTCCAGTGCCATCTGGAGTGTCATAGTCACTGCCGTAGACCAGGAGTTCTGAACGCTTGCCCACCGCTACTTGGCACACAAATGGCATCAGATTATTGGGAATACCATTAGGGTCTTCCCCTATCTTGCTGGAGGCGTGGGCTCCAACTGGGTTAAAGTAGCGCAGCAGAATCACATTCCAGTGTCTCCCTCCACTGTTCTCAGCCTGCCAAAGATCCTTCATGATCTCTTCTATAAAGTACTTGGTGCGTCCATACACATTGGAGCAGTTCCCTGTAGGATGGCCCTCGGTGAAGGGGAGGAACTGGGGGGTACCATAGACTGTGGCAGAGGAGGAAAATATAATGTTGCGAACATTGAATTCCTTCATTACCTCCAAGAGCACGAGAGTTCCAGCCACATTGACACGGTAATATGCCAAAGGAATCTGCATGGACTCGCCAACAGCTTTTAGAGCTGCAAAGTGTATCACTGAATGAAAGTTATACTTTTTGAAGACTTCTTGTACCATAGTCTTGTTTGTGATGTCACATTTTTCAAATTCCACTCTGCAACCAGTTATATCTTCAATTCTTCTGAGGACGCTTATACTGGCGTTACCGAGGTTGTCCAATATGACAGGCTTGAACCCCTTATCGCTTGCTAACATCTCTACCACAGTGTGGCTGCCGATGTAGCCCGCCCCGCCAGTGACCAACACGCACTTCTCCTCTACAGACATACCCTATAAAGAGACGAACTCGTAAAAAGGGTCGCGCCGACTACAATGGAATGAATATTGTTTTGACTGCTGTTGACCTAATGTGATAAAGCTGTCGAGTAACGCGAACACAATGCATCCACACGACACAGTACGTTGAGTATAAATAGTGTATTTAGAGCAGCGGTATTCAGCAGAGTGGCGCAGCGGGAGCGTGTTGGGCCCATAACCCAAAGGTCGATGGATCGAAACCATCCTCTGCTAATATTTTTTCTTTTTTCCAAAACAGAAGCCACTAAAGTTGCTAACGTCCCGTGACGACGGTTTCGCACTGCTGGTTGCGAACAGACGTGGACTAATTCACGCGATAGATACTATCCCATAAACATAATACAATCTGTACATTCAACATGGTAATGATGTAGGTAATGTTGCGAATGCATGGATCAGTCTATGACAGGAGACTGCTGAAGAGCTCAATGTAGTTGATTTGAGTTACCACATCTCTTCTGGTCCCAAACCCCTCAAACGAATCTCCACTTGTACCAGCTGGAACCTCAATCTTATCCAAAGTGACTGAATTGTTCTGCCAATCAAGGAGGTCCAAAAACTGTTTGTAGTTTACCAAATTGTTTTGATCTCTACTGACACTGCAAATAGTTATAGGGAAGACAGGTACGTAGGTACGCAATGTAGAGTAATGTAATCATAAATATCTCATAAAAAAGTCAGTGAATATTTGACTTAAACAGGGTGCCATAGATTTGTTCTGTTAAATGTCAGTTTCAGCCGATAATCAGAACAATGTACATGTACGTCAGGAGTGCCCTCACTTCATGATGAGGCTTTCCACCAGTTGTGAGGAGAGGGGAACTTGAAAGTGGCCACACAGGTGCATAATGAGGTCCCCTGAGAGATGGCCTCTCCCCTCCGTGTCGTGGTACTCCAGAGCCTCCCTCAGCTGGGAGAAGGCCGTATAGTTCTTCTTCCTCAGGTCGTCCTGTGCCACCTTCACTAGTGACTTTAGTGGGGGATGCTACAGAATCACACAAAGTGCTCCAATACACACTTGTACATGGTACATACATATATAATGACGCATTGGAGTGCCCCACAGTAAATTATAGAAACATCAATAAATGGGACAACAGTCCATCTACATAGGTCTGGCATTCCTTTATATTAGCCCTCCAAAACCTCAGCTACAGTGACATGTTGGCTGGCATACTGACTTTCTTATCTCCAAAATGTCTTCCCAGTGTCATGATCTCGTGTTGGTTGAGCAGTCCCTTGGCCATCTGGAGCACCAGAGAGGTGAAGGTATGGAAGCCCAGTTTGCCAGTGTTGTGTATGTCTGCCTTTCTGAAGGCCTCCTGTATGGCGTCAGCCTGTGAGCCAACTGGCCCCTTCAGCTTGCTCAAGATCAGGTCAACGTTTGCGTGGGGGAACTGCTGACAGGGAACACACATGAATACAATTGTAGAGCAGACCATTAACTAGTGCATGATGTACCTGGTCTGAATGCTTTTCCATGTATTTCAGTGCATATTCGTCACCATCAATTAGAATGAATTTATGACTGTTAAATTCGACATGACCTCCCACATAAAAATCTTCAGGTACATAATAAATTGAAGATTCATCTGGATCCATTTTAGGTTTGGAAATACGACCTCTTTCCAAGAACTTTCCACCAATAATACCTACATATATATTTACATATATTTAATAGCTATTATACGTACATGTACGTATATGAGTATTTGAAAGAGAAATACACAATTCCCAATAAACCTTCCAATCAACTTGTATGCAATGCAGCTTACCTGAGTTCCTCTGTGGTGGCTCGTAGATGGAGATGGTGTCATCGGATAAGAAGAAGGAGACAATGAACCTTCTGTCTATGTCAATAGGTTTGGTGGTGTCCAGGCGAGCCACAAAGCGAAGCACATTACTGTTCAGTCCGTGTCTATGCAACAGAACCAGACACAGAACCAGACACTGTAGGATGGACCTGTGACTGAGAATGAGTAAGTACTTACCTGTCCTTCTCCATAAACTTGATAAAGTCTCTTTTTGGAGGTTTAGGAATCAGGTCCATGCAGTTGGCAAGCGAGTCTTCCTCTGATCCGATTTGGAAGCCCTCGTAAGGTGGTATGACATGAGGGACCTCTGCTGGCTGGGGCTGGGGCACTTCAACAGGAGTAAGGTTTTCTGTACATAAAGCAGACAAATATTATACATATTCATGGATATGGTTTATAATTGTGTACGTATGTATATACAGGCCAGAAGGTGTAGATCTGTAGATCTGTAGTGACTCACTGATGCCATATTTGGTTCTGTAGTACTCTTTAGTAAACTCATCACAGTCATACAGAAGTAACTTCCTGCCCCACACATTGACCACGCCCCCCAGGGTTAGGTCAGAATCGTGGTAGAAGTCTGTGTGGACCTTTCCAGTCTAAGAAAGAGTTAGCAGTCAGAGGTGCGTACATTGGACACAATAGTACAGGCTACCTACCTTGAGGGAGTCGAGTATGAACCTTCCTCCGTGTCCAGTGGGGCCAAACACGTTCAGCACAGTGCGCTTGGTTGTGGTGCCCGGCTGAGGAAGGGAGACTGGCTCCTGCAATCAAAGGGAGGAGGTGACATAGTGTGATAGCAAATGACCAAAGATCCCTACCTTTGGTAACCTGTCTCTCTTCAGAAACACCGGAATGCCATCTCTACCAGTGTTGGGATGAATCTTTTCCAGTATCTCAACAGTATCGTCAGCCAAGAAGTAGTGCAACACCATATGCCTCACATCCCCAAACATACTGCAGAAATATGCACAAGAGTGACAGTGCTAAAGGGAAAGGGGGGAGGGGAGAGGAAGATGGGAGAGAGGGAAAGGGAGGAGGGGAGAGGAAGATGGGAGAGAGGGAAAGGGAGGAGGGGAGAGGAAGATGGGAGAGAGGGAAAGGGAGGAGGGGAGAGGAAGATGGGAGAGAGGGAAAGGGAGGAGGGGAGAGAGGGAAAGGGAGGAGGGGAGAGAGGGAAAGGGAGGAGGGGAGAGAAAGATGGGAGAGAGGGAAAGGGAGGAGGGGAGAGGAAGATGGGAGAGAGGGAAAGAGAGGTGGGGAGAGGAAGATGGGAGAGAGGGAAAGGGAGGTGGGGAGAGGAAGATGGGAGAGAGGGAAAGAGAGGTGGGGAGAGGAAGATGGGAGAGAGGGAAAGGGAGGAGGGGAGAGGAAGATGGGAGAGAGGGAAAGGGAGGAGGGGAGAGGAAGATGGGAGAGAGGGAAAGGGAGGAGGGGAGAGGAAGATGGGAGAGAGGGAAAGGGAGGAGGGGAGAGGAAGATGGGAGAGAGGGAAAGGGAGGAGGGGAGAGGAAGATGGGAGAGAGGGAAAGGGAGGAGGGGAGAGAGGGAAAGGGAGGAGGGGAGAGAGGGAAAGGGAGGAGGGGAGAGGAAGATGGGAGAGAGGGAAAGGGAGGAGGGGAGAGGCCCACAGGGACTAACTTGATTCTGTCATCCCACACACAATAAAAACGTAAGACTTGTTTGTCGTGGCCCAAGAACTGTCTCAGAGTGTCCAACTTCTCATAAGGCCGTAGGGGCTGCATGGCTCCTAGCATCTAACAACACAAGAGGAGGTACTCTGGCACTCCACCCACTAGGTGGGCAGCCAACAACAGACTCACATTCTTCCTGTGCTCGGTGGAAGGATCTCTGGGCTGCTCCTCAGCAGGAGGACCTCTAACTCCGAGCTTCTTCAGAAAGTTCTCAGTGAATGCATCGCAATTCTATTGGAACACATTTGCAACATGACATCTGCAGACACGTGTATGAACACTTTACTAACAGTCAACTTGAAACTTTTGGAGTAAAAAGTGACTTCATTTCCAACAACAAAGTGTTCAACTGTATAAAACTGGTCATCATCGGGAGGAGGGAGGGGAATGCGATGACGTCGTATCAAAGTACCTGAGGAGCAGACAATATCAAGGTCATTGCATTCTGAGCCTCAAGGCATGTTGCTCCAGTACCTTGTGGTATTCCGCTGTTTTCCACTTGTGGCTCCGTCACTTGAATGCTGTCATCCTCCAAGTAAAAGTAGACCACACACTTGCGAATGCGAAACTCTTCGTCCGCCTTTTCGTGAATCACTTCTTGAAAGTAAGCGTCAAACTTTAGTACCTAGAAGGGAGCAGTCAGTCCTGACATATTAGCAGCAGAGGCGAGGTACTGCAGTACCTGTCTGTCAAAGGCCAGCCAGGCCGGCTTGTCACTCCCCACCCCCTGGGGGTAGACGCTCGTGTTGGCTGAGGGAGACTGCCCAAGATGCCGCTTTCCACCTGCACACACCAACGACACGTCAAGTGAAGTAAAACGTCCTTCAAATGGTCTTACCAATGCCAGGTTTACTGTCTCCAACGCACACTGGTACGTCTTTGTTGTAGTCGAATGCGTGCGATTTGTGGAATCGCGTTTCGCCAATCTACATATCAGGAAAGGTGCATTAAAATGGTGCTTCGTTTGTGTACAATGTTCGCACAGTTGAAAGACTTACATTTCTGTCAAAACTGTTTCCTGGTAAGAAAGGCAAGGCCATACTCGAGCAGAATTTGCAGCAATGTTGCGTCGCTTAGTAACGGTTGGGATCCTCCCCAGAGCAACTTAATTAACACGTGACCTGTTTCTGGCATGTGTATTAGATTATCCGTGTGACGTCTCCTGTAGAAATCGAACACATAATTGGTGAGAGAGACTCTGAATTGACTTTGCGTACTTGTAACTGTGAAGTATGGAAGTTCCTCTGCATACGATGGAATTTCCATTTGCCTGTTCTGGTGTAGAGCGAGATGAGCGAGACTGCAAAAGAAATAGAAGTTGAGAAGGAGCAAAAGAAGAGTTTAGGAAAGAGGATTAAGAACTTTATTAGATACTGCGGCTTCGGCACACCATGCGACCCAGCTAAACCTATTCATCGCTATTTTATGTTGGTCTTCATGTGTCTTCTAAGCTTTGGTGAGCCTTAGGAATTTGATGAGGAATATAATCACCACCCGTCCATCCACCCATCCATCCATCCACCCACCCACCCATCCATCCATCCACCCATCCACCCATCCATCCATCCATCCATCCACCCATCCGTCCATCCACCCACACATCTGTCCATACAGGGAGCTACTTTGTATATGACAATCCGGCCGCCTTGCAGAAGGACATGATAAACAGTTTACAAATAAGTTACTCTCAGTTCATGTTGCAGTACTCCTTGTACTCCTGGCCCAACGTGATCCTGTCCATGTTGGGCGGGTTCCTTATTGACAAGGTGTTTGGAATCAGGTACGTACACTAGTTGGGTACAACTGATCCACCAAATCAGCTCTTTACTGCCTCTTCTGCTCAGGATTGGTACTGTGGTCTTCAGTTCCCTCGTCTGCCTTGGACAAGTGGTGTATGCCATCGGAGCACAATTCAATCAGTTTTATGTCATGTTAGCAGGACGCTTCATTTTTGGGTTGGTAACCATGGTGACCCTTCCTGTCCACCCAATGTGAAACACTTTAATATCCTCTGCAGACTTGGTGGGGAGAATCTTGCAGTTGCTCAGAACACGTATGTTGTTATTTGGTTCAAAGGGGCGGAGCTGAATATGGTATTTGGACTCCTTATCAGTGTTTCAAGAATTGTATGTCTGCAGGGACCATTTGATGTGCTGAGATGTGATTGATTACTTCCTGTGTCCTGTAGGGAAGTACGGTCAATATGAACAGTTTGAACCCAATCTTTACAGCATTGGGAAGCACTGGTCTAAAGGGGTACCAGAAGATTGCTGTGTGTCTGTGGATAGGTTAGTGTATTGAAGACAGGTGTGTGTCTGGATAGGTTAGTGTATTGAGGACAGGTGTGTGTCTGTGGATAGGTTAGTGTATTGAAGACAGGTGTGTGTCTGTGGACAGGTTAGTGTATTGAGGACAGGTGTGTGTCTGTGGATAGGTTAGTGTATTGAGGACAGGTGTGTGTCTGTGGACAGGTTAGTGTATTGAGGACAGGTGTGTGTCTGTGGATAGGTTAGTGTATTGAGGACAGGTGTGTGTCTGTGGATAGGTTAGTGTATTGAGGACAGGTGTGTGTCTGTGGACAGGTTAGTGTATTGAGGACAGGTGTGTGTCTGTGGATAGGTTAGTGTATTGAGGACAGGTGTGTGTCTGTGGACAGGTTAGTGTATTGAGGACGTATACGTATATATGTACATACCGTATTACATATGTATGCATATATGTATGTACGTATGTAGAGCATCAAAACTGGCTTATAATGAGTTGTACTGTTCTGTTAGGGTTGGGAATGTGTCTCCTGTCGCTGGCCTGTGCTGTAGTCCTCGGCCTCTTTGACAAGAGAGGGGAACGGATACTGAAGCGTAAAGAAGGCAAGACAGGAGAAGTTATTCGTCTGAAGGACATCCTCCGCTTTCCCCTTTCTCTCTGGCTGGTGTTTATCATTTGTGTGTTCTACTATATCACTGTCTTCCCTTTCATTGGCCTGGCAGTGTAAGTACGTAGGTCTCCACCCACTCCACCCACTCCACCCTCTACACCCTCTACACCCAACCCCACCCCTCTACACCCAACCCCACCCCTCTACACCCTCTACACCCAACCCCACCCCTCTACACCCAACCCCACCCCTCTACACCCAACCCCACCCCTCTACACCCAACTCCACCCTCTACACCCAACTCCACCCTCTACACCCAACTCCACCCTCTACACCCTCTACACCCAACCCCACCCCTCTACACCCAACCCCACCCCTCTACACCCAACTCCACCCTCTACACCCAACCCCTCTACACCCAACCCCACCCCTCTACACCCAACCCCTCTACACCCAACCCCTCTACACCCAACCCCTCTACACCCAACCCCTCTACACCCAACCCCTCTACACCCAACCCCTCTACACCCAACCCCTCTACACCCAACCCCTCTACACCCAACCCCTCTACACCCAACCCCACCCCTCTACACCCAACTCCACCCTCTACACCCAACCCCTCTACACCCAACCCCACCCCTCTACACCCAACCCCTCTACACCTAACCCCTCTACACCCAACCCCACCCCTCTACACCCAACCCCTCTACACCTAACCCCTCTACACCCAACCCCTCTACACCCAACCCCTCTACACCCAACCCCTCTACACCTAACCCCTCTACACCCAACCCCTCTACACCCAACCCCTCTACACCCAACCCCTCTACACCCAACCCCTCTACACCCAACCCCTCTACACCCAACCCCACCCCTCTACACCCAACCCCTCTACACCCAACCCCTCTACACCTAACCCCTCTACACCTAACCCCTCTACACCCAACTCCACCCTCTACACCCAACCCCTCTACACCCAACCCCTCTACACCCAACCCCTCTACACCCAACCCCTCTACACCCAACCCCTCTACACCCAACCCCACCCCTCTACACCCAACCCCACCCTCTACACCCAACCCCTCTACACCCAACCCCACCCCTCTACACCCAACCCCTCTACACCCAACCCCTCTACACCCAACCCCTCTACACCCAACCCCTCTACACCTAACCCCTCTACACCCAACCCCTCTACACCCAACCCCACTCCACTCCACCCAGCCCCTCCCCACTCCACCCAGCCCCTCCCCACTCCACCCAGCCCCTCCCCACTCCACCCAACTCCACTCCACTCCACCCAACCCCATCCCTCTACACCCCATCCCTCTACACAATGCCTACTATTATTCTTGAATGGTAAATCAATGTATAGTGTTTTCTATGAGGAGAAATGGCAGCTCACTGCAACAAAGGCTAATTTAGCCAACAGGTAATTGTACAAGTGCCAACAATGCAAACAATATGAAAATGCAGAAGCCTTTAATAGAAGCACAATTTTCTGTTTCCAGTCTAGTTTACATACTCTCAGCAGTAGCCTCTCCGTTCCTTGGAATCCTGGTAGACTTTACCGGACACAACTTGTTCTGGGTTTTGTTTGGTATGGTACTGACACTGGTGGCTCATGTCCTCTACGCCTTCACTGTTACACTCACACCCATCTTCATAGCGGTGAGTTTGAGCCTAGAAGGGACACGCCTCCTAGGTAGGCCTGACACTCCCCTCACCAGCCCCACCTCCCCTCTGTAGATCCTGATGGGACTGTCATATTCCTTTCTTGCCTGCGGGCTGTGGCCAATGGTAGCCTTTATAGTGCCCGAACACCAGCTTGGAACAGCCTACGGATTGTGAGTGCAGCCGTACTGACCTGATACATGTTATAACTGAACATCCTCCCATGATCCAGCATGCAGGCAATCCAGAACCTAGGTCTGGCTGTTGTGACCTACCTTACCGGTCTCATTGTGGACCAGAAGGGCTATCTTGTCCTGGAAGTGTTCAACTGTGCCATGTTGTGTAGTAAGTGGATCAACCACACTTATTCTCTGAGTTAATCTGCTGTTTTTATATAGTTGTGCTGTATTTATATAGTTGCCATAGTAACTAGTGCTGTATTTATATAGTTGCCATAGTAACTAGTGCTGTATTTATATAGTTGCCATAGTGGCAGGTATCCTGTTGTACATTGTTGACTCAACGCGGAATGGTACGGTCAACCTCTCTGCCAAAAAGAGAAAGCAACTTGCCAAGGACAAAGAGGAGCAGCTGAAGGATGAAGATACTACTTCACTAGATGAGTAAGCAGATCAACCTCAGATCTCTCCAATCATCTGCTCTGTCCCTTGACATCAGGACAGAGCTCCTGTAGTACCTGCTAAACTTGTGCATTGATGTATTATGTCAGATTTACCTGATCCTCTGCAGAAAGGAGCCGCTGATTGCAAGCTTAACTAACGAGTACAGTATAAAGCCGGAGCCCTATGTCAGTCCTATAACAGCTCGCACTAATGACCAGATAAGACAGAGATACTTGGCAAGAACTGGAGCAAGAGTGAGTTTCCATCTCACCTCTCCTTATCCGTACCTCCTCCCTCCCCTCTCCTTATCCGTACCTCCTCCCTCCCCTCTCCTTATCCGTACCTCCTCCCTCCCCTCTCCTTATCCGTACCTCCTCCCTCCCCCTCTCCTTATCCGTACCTCCTCCCTCTCCACCTCAGCTGTATCAGCCACACATGTCTGCTGCAGGGAGTATGCACAATGTGGGAGTGTTAAAGTGACCATTTTTGTTTGTTTATTCGTTATTGGCTATTTCTAAAGTGTATGCACACACACTGCGATCCATTTTATAATCATGTCTATGTGTGTGTATGTATATGAACATGAATCATAATGCACGTGTACAGTTGTGTTGCGAAAATACTTTTAGGCCCGGGCCCCGACAATCCCGGTGTCACAGGATATTTTATCCCCCGTGTATTTTATCCGCCCGGATAGTATAAACTATCCCGGCGGATAAACGAAACTAGGAAATTTTATCCTACCCTAGGATAATTTATCCTATACTCTACGATTTAAGCGTATCATCATGAAATCCTTTAGATACATAAGAAGCAACCTTGGCCTAAAAAAGGGATACGATTTTAGGATTTTCAGCCATCCTCACGGCTAACGATAAGAGCATCGAGACAGCAGGCCGAGAAATTTGATGAACGAAACGGTGTTCTATTTCAACAAACCGTGAAGAATGACACGGGAGAGGTGGTGATGCAGCGAGTGATCACAAGCTTATTATTATTAATAATAAACATTCATTGATTAGGATAAATTATCTTAGTATATTTCATCCCCCAGATAAAATATCCTAGGATATACTATCCTAGAGTAGGATATTATTTCCCAGGGTAGGATAAATTTTCCTAGGATAAAGTATCCCAGGGGGATATTTTATCCTAGGAAAATTTATCCGGGGGGATAAAATTTAGGGGGGATAGAATTTACTGTGACACCGGGAGTATGTCATAAAACGTAACGACATTCATAGATCATACGTACGTAAAAGGTGTCATTTGAGCGATAGCTAGGCGGCGGCGAGGTACAGCGATGGGTTGTCTTTTTAGTCGGAGCAGAAGCAGTGAGATCCTCATTGTGGGTGAGTGTGAATCAGTGCCAGTGAGTTACTGGCTGTCCGTATGACCTCCCAGGGAGGCCAAGATTTGGCCTGAAGAGATTGCCTTATTGTCTAACCTGAACCGCTTAGGTTGAGGGACTGTGCGGCGCGCGTAGGGTCGCTCGTGATGCCTACGTGTCTATATTCCTTAGGTTTGGATCAGGCGGGCAAGACGCAGACACTTTACTGGCTCAAGTACAGGGAGAAGATGACGACAACGCCAACAGTCGGTAAGACTGCCCGAACTACTAGAACAGCCTGTATTATAGACCCTTTGCAGTAGGCGGATGCGTCTCTCTGTACGCCAAAGAGAACGTCTTGTTTCATTCTTCTCCGTACAATGCACGTTTCCTCGTTGTGTAGTGAGGTTGCTATAGGTGCCCTTTGAATAGGAAGACACAGCGGTGCTGTTGTCCGGCAGTAACTAGGTTAGGTTACATGGAGCTGTGTAAAGGCAGTCGTGCGAATGCCGGCTGTTCCTCCATGTGCACATCCTGCAAGGAAAGTGAGCGTGGGAGTACTGAGCTGGCACTTGCAGAGCTTTTTTGGGCGTGGTTATTTTTCAGTTCAGTAGATCCCTTCCTTTCCGCACATGCCTGATCAGCACGCCTTTAATAGCTGTAATTATTGTGCAGTAATAGTGTCGGCATGCTCAAATCTGAAGTAGTGTGCACACCTTTAGTTCTAAGGCCTTCCTGTTTGGTAGTGTGCACACCTTTAGTTCTAAGGCCTTCCTGTTTGGTAGTGTGCTCACCTTTAGTTCTAAGGCCTTCCTGTTTGGTAGTGTGCTCACCTTTAGTTCTAAGGCCTTCCTGTTTGGTAGTGTGCTCACCTTTAGTTCTAAGGCCTTCCTGTTTGGTAGTGTGCTCACCTTTAGTTCTAAGGCCTTCCTGTTTGGTGATACGCCAGTCCAGTTGAGTGTTGACTGGCTCCTCATTCATCTATAGTCTGTATTTCAATACTTTTATACAATTTCTATATGCTACTAAGCATGAATATTGTTGTGCAGAAGTGTGTATCATGGCTAAGTTAGAAAACTGTATTTATTGCCTCAATTAGTGTATGTGTGTACTTGAAAGTGTGTTCTTGATTGAAGGTAATGTGGATAGCATATTTCTATTTAGATTCAATCTGTGTGTTGTGTGTTGACTTGCTAGTAAAAGTGGAATTGAAAGTTCACTTACTTAAGAATGCAATCCATCTTTTGGTCCCCTGCTTTAGTATTCTGCCACTAATAGGGAGATGTGTCTCAATAGGGAGATGTGTCTCAATAGGGAGGTGTGTCTCATAATAGGGATAAGTACCTCATTAATAGGGAGGTGTGTCTCATAATAGAGAAGCCTACGTTACCAGTGTTAAGATGTGTCTTATAGTAGGGAGGTGTGTCACACCAGTGTTAAGATGTGTCTTATAGTAGGGAGGTGTGTCACACCAGTGTTAAGATGTGTCTTATAGTAGGGAGGTGTGTCACACCAGTGTTAAGATGTGTCTTATAGTAGGGAGGTGTGTCACACCAGTGTTAGGATGTGTCTTATAGTAGGGAGGTGTGTCACACCAGTGTTAGGATGTGTCTTATAGTAGGGAGGTGTGTCACACCAGTGTTAGGATGTGTCTTATAGTAGGGAGGTGTGTCACACCAGTGTTAGGATGTGTCTTATAGTAGGGAGGTGTGTCACACCAGTGTTAGGATGTGTCTTATAGTAGGGAGGTGTGTCACACCAGTGTTAGGATGTGTCTTATAGTAGGGAGGTGTGTCACACCAGTGTTAGGATGTGTCTTATAGTAGGGAGGTGTGTCACACCAGTGTTAGGATGTGTCTTATAGTAGGGAGGTGTGTCACACCAGTGTTAGGATGTGTCTTATAGTAGGGAGGTGTGTCACACCAGTGTTAGGATGTGTCTTATAGTAGGGAGGTGTGTCACACCAGTGTTAGGATGTGTCTTATAGTAGGGAGGTGTGTCACACCAGTGTTAGGATGTGTCTTATAGTAGGGAGGTGTGTCACACCAGTGTTAGGATGTGTCTTATAGTAGGGAGGTGTGTCACACCAGTGTTAGGATGTGTCTTATAGTAGGGAGGTGTGTCACACCAGTGTTAGGATGTGTCTTATAGTAGGGAGGTGTGTCACACCAGTGTTAGGATGTGTCTTATAGTAGGGAGGTGTGTCACACCAGTGTTAGGATGTGTCTTATAGTAGGGAGGTGTGTCACACCAGTGTTAGGATGTGTCTTATAGTAGGGAGGTGTGTCACACCAGTGTTAGGATGTGTCTTATAGTAGGGAGGTGTGTCACACCAGTGTTAGGATGTGTCTTATAGTAGGGAGGTGTGTCACACCAGTGTTAGGATGTGTCTTATAGTAGGGAGGTGTGTCACACCAGTGTTAGGATGTGTCTTATAGTAGGGAGGTGTGTCACACCAGTGTTAAGATGTGTCTTATAGTAGGGAGGTGTGTCACACCAGTGTTAGGATGTGTCTTATAGTAGGGAGGTGTGTCACACCAGTGTTAGGATGTGTCTTATAGTAGGGAGGTGTGTCACACCAGTGTTAGGATGTGTCTTATAGTAGGGAGGTGTGTCACACCAGTGTTAGGATGTGTCTTATAGTAGGGAGGTGTGTCACACCAGTGTTAGGATGTGTCTTATAGTAGGGAGGTGTGTCACACCAGTGTTAAGATGTGTCTTATAGTAGGGAGGTGTGTCACACCAGTGTTAGGATGTGTCTTATAGTAGGGAGGTGTGTCACACCAGTGTTAGGATGTGTCTTATAGTAGGGAGGTGTGTCACACCAGTGTTAAGATGTGTCTTATAGTAGGGAGGTGTGTCACACCAGTGTTAGGATGTGTCTTATAGTAGGGAGGTGTGTCACACCAGTGTTAGGAGGATAAAGAAGCCCATGATATTGTGAGTTATGAAAGGCTATTGGCCGTGACCTCCTCCCACCTTTCATTAACATGCCATTTCATATAGTTGAGTGCTTAAGGTCCTTAAAACATTTGTCACAATTCCAACAAAGTCTTGCTGTATTGTTATTGTTTGTTCTTATTCCTTCTCTAAGATGATTCAATGTTTGTGTTGTTGTGTTACAGGTTTTAATGTTGAAACTGTGGAACACAAAGGCATGCTAATGACATTCTGGGATTTGGCTGGACAACAGAAAGTTGTAAGTTGTCTTGCAAGTAAGCATGTTGTCTTTCTATGACCCTTACTCCATTGAATGCCTCTCTTCAGCGATCACTTTGGTCTCAGCACTACAGCTCAGTAGATGCATTGTGGTTTGTGGTTGACAGTTTTGACCAGGAGCGCATTGCACAAGCGAAACAGGAGCTGTGGGCAATCTTGAATGACAAGAAACTACGTAAGGATGCTATGCTCCTAGTCCTGGCAAATAAGCAGGATCTCAATGGGGCACTTTCTCCAGATCAGCTGCAAAAGGAGTTAGATTTATCAACTATAGTTGACAGGCCGTGGTGTAAGTTGTGTACCAGTCACACTTGTGGCAGTTAATAATGTAGAAATATGCTCATCTCTCGTGCAGATATTATTGGATGTTGTGCTCAAAGTGGCGATGGCATATCATCAGCTCTCGACTGGATATACTTCCAAATGGAGAACAAGTCCAAATCTAGCTAATTTAGTCCATGCATTGACCAGTTTTGTGCATACAGCTTTTCACTACACAGGATGATCCAAAAATGGCTGGCTGGCTGGTCTGGCCAATTAAAGTTTTGGCAATAAATAACTTGTACGTATTCTCTCTTCTTTGTAATGTTATGTATTAGGAATATTTAATAAACAACTTTTGGATAACTTGCAGTATCTATGCAATGTAGTTAGTTTGAGTTATTAAATTACACACTTTTCCAAGACAACCAGTTATGCCATAACTTCTTGGCAAGGCTCTGACCATCCTGGACTGTCTCTTCAATTGGCTCAGAGAGCATCTTCTTGACTTCCTTTCCTTTCAGTACAGAGCTCAACCAAGTCAGTCCCTCCTCAATACCATCTCCACTAGTCATGGAGCACCCAAACACATCTACAGACAGAGGAATTGTGTACACTCTGATCCCATTGGCTACTGATCACATGATCAGACTTACTGTGTGGTCCCCCTTGTAGTTCATCAAGTCCCAGTTGACCTTTGACCTCACCAGCTGAAAGTGCTCCTGGGAGATCTTGTTTGTTGGCAAACACGAGAAGTGGAAGGTTCGGGAGGCCATCTTCCCTTAGGACTAATTCTCGGAGATACCTGTGGGCCTCTGCCATCCTCTCACTATCTTGACTGTCCACACAAAAGATGAGAGCCTTTGCAGTTTGCATTAAATGAACAATCATCTGTAAAATGTAATGTGAATGCATACCATATACATGGTTGCTCAGGAATACATGTAAACAAACTTGATTACCTTCTTAAAGCCTCCGCCATCATAAATGTTCAATGTCTGAGAGCCTATTATGACTTGTGCAGATTGCAAATCTATAGAGAATTTGCAAATATTAATTTGGGAGAGGTGCAAATGAACAGTTTAATTGAAACTTGCAGAATCCACGGTTGGATGGATGTCAGGCTCCTTTTCATTCAGCCACTGCACTAGAGCTGTCTTCCCCGAGTTGGGCAATCCTGCGTCATCCAAAGTGAATACAGTTAATTACTTTAGATATGGAAATTATCTTAATTTGAACAAAACATCTATTAAATTAATCAATTAAACATCTAGTAAATTACCGAATGATTAAATTATTCCCGCTAAACATGCTTGCAATACGATCTAGTTAGTACATGTAGATAAGTGAATAGTGCGTAACTCAGTACCTACATACTGTAGACTTACCTGTGAGTAGAGTAAAGCTGTATCTATATTTAGATCTGGACAATCCCATTATTTCTTACAATGTCAGACAAGTGACTATGGTCCCATTACCTCATAGAGATGAACCAAAATGCCAGGCTGGCGACCACGCCGCTGGGAATAGCGAACGAGGTGGAACTGACGTAGCGATGCTGACGTGGCAAATTCTGTTTATATAGGCGTAGTGTAGTGTGGATTTTTAGTCGTCGTTTTATTTTGTTCAGCAGAGAAAATGGGGAATATACTTGATAGAGTTAAAAAGTTGTACAAATCGCAAGACATCAAAACCCTTATCATCGGTTAGTATGCTACCATTGGACCTTCGTGTTTTATGAAACCGTCTTCGTATTCGTTTAACCTTTTCTTGTTCACTTTCGTTCTGTCCAGGTCTTGATGCTGCTGGTAAGACCACCTTACTGTATAAGTTAAAGCTAGGAGAAGTCGTCACCACAATTCCAACGATAGGTACGTACTCGGTGGAGGGGTGTGGTCAACAGGCGTAGACATGCTTTTATCATTAATTTTAGGGTTCAATGTTGAAACAATAAATCATTCGTCCATCAACCTCACAATGTGGGATGTAGGAGGGAGGAATGCTGTAGGTAATTAGGATATAATAGAACCACACAACATTAACATTACTTCTCTCCTCACAGCACATGACACTAGTGAGACATTACTTGAAAGGAGTTAATGCACTAATTTTGTGTGTGGATAGTAATGATGTTGAGAGAATGGAGGAGGTGGGACAGTATCTAAGGAATATCCTGGCTGACGAAGAGTTGGAACCAAATACAGCTCTTCTGGTGTTTGCCAACAAACAGGATCTCCAAAGAGCGCTTACTGTCAGAGAAGTTAGGAATAGACTGAAGATTGATGAAATAAGAGACAGACCTTGCAGTAAGAACACTTCTTCAACTTCCCCTCTAGCAATAACATTTTGTTTCCTTTTTAACCATCTGTAGATGTGTTTGGGTGCTCCATGACTAGTGGAGATGGTATTGAGGAGGGACTGACTTGGTTGAGCTCTGTACTGAAAGGAAAGGAAGTCAAAAAGATGCTCTCTGAGCCAATTGAAGAGACAGTCCAGGATGGTCAGAGCCTTGCCAAGAAGTACTCGTTTCTTTCCTGGTTGTGTGGTTGGAATACTGACTTTGAACAGCTTAGAGACACAAATCGAGAAATGACAGTTATATAAATGTAATTTGATTAATTTTTTAAATAAATAAATGACATGTTGTTTACAATGAAACACTTGTGGTTTCTATTCCTATCTTGGATTAAATGGAAGCCGTTTCGCTGGCGCCTAAGCCTTTAAAGACGCCCCATCCTTATGACTGCAGCTATCAAGGTATTTAATACTAGTTATCTTCATTGTCGTACAAAAGAACATTTCATGTAGCTAACCGATTGCGTATTCGCTTCGTTTTCCAGTCCCAATAAGACTGGATGAGCCTATATGGAGCAGGCTCCCGGGCCCCCAAGATGTTGCCATGGAGATGATGTCACACTGTCTGCAGTTGGATTCACTGTTGCTTTCATATGTGATAACTGTGAGTGGGCGTGAGTTTGAGAGGGGATGGTTCTAGTGGGCGTGAGTTTGAGAGGGGATGGTTCTAGTGGGCGTGAGTTTGAGAGGGAATGCTTCTAGTGGGTGTGAGTTTGAGAGGGGAAGTTTCTAGTGGGTGTGAGTTTGAGAGGGAAGGTTCTAGTGGGCGTGAGTTTGAGAGGGGATGGTTCTAGTGGGCGTGAGTTTGAGAGGGAATGCTTCTAGTGGGTGTGAGTTTGAGAGGGGAAGTTTCTAGTGGGTGTGAGTTTGAGAGGGAAGGTTCTAGTGGGCGTGAGTTTGAGAGGGAAGGTTCTAGTGGGTGTGAGTTTGAGAGGGAATGGTTCTAGTGGGCGTGAGTTTGAGAGGGGATGGTTCTAGTGGGTGTGAGTTTGAGAGGGGATGGTTCTAGTGAGCGTGAGTTTGAGAGGGAAGGTTCTAGTGGGTGTGAGTTTGAGAGGGAATGGTTCTAGTGGGCGTGAGTTTGAGAGGAGATGGTTCTAGTGGGTGTGAGTTTGAGAGGGGATGGTTCTAGTGGGCGTGAGTTTGAGAGGGGATGGTTCTAGTGGGCGTGAGTTTGAGAGGGGATGGTTCTAGTGGGCGTGAGTTTGAGAGGGGATGGTTCTAGTGGGCGTGAGTTTGAGAGGGGATGGTTCTAGTGGGCGTGAGTTTGAGAGGGGATGGTTCTAGTGGGCGTGAGTTTGAGCGGGAATGCTTCTAGTGGGCGTGAGTTTGAGAGGGGATGGTTCTAGTGGGTGTGATTTTCAGTGTCTTCGAAAGAGAAAGAGATTAACTATTTTCTTCATAAATACAAGTCTGTTAAGCTGTTACTTAATGCTGCAGTCGGACACTGGCACTGAAGAGAGTCCCAGTCGAAGAGTCACTTTTCAATCAGCCTTCAGTTCAAAAGGTACAAGTCACATGAATACAGCACATGCAAGTCACATGACACAATAATTCCAGATGTGTATACTTGTGGTACAGCTGCCTCGGTCATTGAACAGATGAAGCAATGTCTCCAGCAGCACAGTGTAAAGGAAACAGTTGAGGTGAGTTTGGGAGATAACCACAATCTTCTTTACTGGAGCTTGCTATCTGTGTCAGGAGTACTTGCGCTCAACTGGACTGGATCAACTCTTCAGAAGGGTCATTGGTTATCTGGCTAGCCCAGGGGAACCTCTCACTCAAAGCAACTCATCAATTGTTGATGGTAGAGTGATGTGGCATTGACATCTGTCAACAATGTTGAGATATCTCTCACTGATCTGTAGCATACCTCTCTCAAGTGGCCAACTTGAACAATCTACTAACTATGTCGCAACAGCTCAACACTGATTCATGTAATCCTTCAGTACACAAGTATGCAGCTCACCAGACAGCACTGTTATATGTAAGTCACCAGACAGCTCCCTAGCCCCTCCCCTTGCCCCACCCTTCCGTGTCCCCCTCCCTTCCATGTCCCCCTCCTTGTCCCACCTGTCCTCTTGCTTCTATAGACTTGTGTAAATCATCTTGGCAGTCCCCTTCAGCATTACAAGAAGGAAATTGAATCAAAGTTTAAAGCTCTTAAGTCAACTTGTAGCAGTGGAAGAGATACTAAAGGAAAACTAAATGTTGAGCTACAATCATGGCTGGACAGTATCACTACACAGCTAACGACTGAGTCACTTTCCCTGAGACCAGATCTTCTGAAGAAGGCATCACCAATCATTTCTATCGTACAACATTTTTCAGAACAATAACCCATCCTACAGGGGGTAGGGATGGAGTAGGGGAAACACCTTTTGTGTACAGCATGCAATATGACATGTACAAAGCCAAGCATTGTGTTTTATTTATACTTGATAGAGTTATAATGTGTGATCTTGTATTCCAGTACAAGGTATATAGGCCAATGTGTAACAATTCTTTGTTGTACAGTTTTCTAAGATGAAGATTCTACAAAACTATTGTTTGCATGAGTACTATTTTGCTAAGTATGCCAAGATTTAGTGTTCATATTTTATTCTTCAATTCCTCCTCTGTTGGTTTTTCAAGGTCTCCTGAACCAGTTTCAACTCCTCCATCACATCACTTAAGGTTACATCTCTGCAAGTGTACAAATATATGTAGATATTATACATACAGATTATTTATATTGGTCCCTGGTTTAGTATGCAGTGTCACATGATTGTAACATATCCATACTCACTCAGTCCGAGTTTCATTGGCACTCACAAGGCTGCAGATACAGTTAACAACAGCACAAGATTAAAAGAGGCCCGATTAGTATGCTAATACACACACACGAAGACTTACTAGGAAAAGAATTTCTTTAGATAATTCCGCAACTTGTAGCTTCTTGTCGCCTGGTTAGTTTCTTCCTTGGTCCAAATCAACTCTTTGTAACGAATTGGCTTTCTTCTCTATAGAGTGTCACAAATAATTCACTATACACCAAAGCTACCCTAACAATGCATTCACCATCACTAACACTGTATACATACTGCATATAGCCTGTTATCCAACTTATACAGCTTAGGCACTTATATGGTTAGAACATATAAAAGTTCATGGAATAAACTGCTCAGTACAAGATTACCCTATCATGAACACAAGTATTTTTTCTTTTCATTTTATTATGTTGAGCTCCTTGTAAAGTGGATTGCAATTAGGCCCCTCCCACCAATTAATTGATGCATTAATTGATTCTTACTTTAGAGCCTGTTATTATGTAAGGAAAATGAAGTTCTTTCTCAATAATATTGATGAAACAAGCTTGATAATAGAGGTGTGACACCAGAGCACTGGATTGTACATTTGTGTAAGTAAAATTCATTTGTGCAATCAACACATTCAGCAAGACAGTGACCACAACAAAGAGGAAGATGAGGTAGGTCAGAACACTCAGCCACCTGCAAACAACAACAAAACACTTGCATAGGTAAACACTACTACCTTCTGGTACATGTATACCTAAATTTTCCGTAGTCCAGTATGCTTGAACTCTCTATCATGGTCCTTATACCGTAGTAGTACATGTAGTAAAAAAGGCTGAGGAAGAGAATATTATTATTATTGATTTAGGTGCACTGTGTGACATGCACACTAGGGCTACTTGGCCCCATGTAGCACTGTACAATCATGCACACTAGGGCTACTTGGCCCCATGTAGCACTGTACAATATATACAATACACCAAGAGATATATTCTGAGTATATAGCAAAAAAGTGCAAATGTTTAAAAGACATGTAAATTGTTACCTTCCAGTTTCACTGTTTCCTGTATTACTACTAGTTCCATTGTTGTGCATTCTATGTATATATACAGTGTTTTAATGCATCATAAAGTATATATTACATGCGCTGTATTACACACATGTTATACTTACTGTTTGTATGTTATATCAAGATCTTCCCTCATTGCCAATGCAAGACAGCCCATGAAGAGAAGCAGCACCAACAGAAAGACTGTCAGAAACTTAAAGATATCCCTTATTAAGATGTACCACAGAGTACTAACATACACACCTGTAGGCCTACAGTAGTGTATAACAAGTACATTGACACCTCTAGACATACTGTAAGTACATACATACATACATACATACATACATACATACATACATACATACATATGTACAGTATATAGCTAGTTTATCATGTGACACACATACCATAAAGAGGATGCGAGGCAGTGTACCTTAAGAGAACTGCATAATGAAATACTCTGATTCCATGGAAAAAGAAAGCTAATGAAGCAATGATCCACTGTTCAGTCAAATTGTATACCCTCAGAGGAATCAAGATTAGAGTAAAGAGGATTGCCAACCATTCAATATAATTGAATATGTGCCTATACATTGTGCTGCATGAGAAAAGAATAAAGGAATATATACACTTCAATCTTTGTATTTTTATGTATAATGTCCCTACAGCTTTAATACTGATTCATTATATATAGTGTATATACCATATGAATAGGTAGACTTCAGTGAGAATATTGATAAGGACAATCAATAAAGTGATTCCTTCACAAACTCCTCTGAAAATGTCAAGTCCATGCTGATAGTGCCTTGGGTCAACCAGACTAGGCCTTGCTGCTATTCCGAGAGCTAAAGTCAACATTACCATTCTCAGTGCATACCAAAAGAAATATAACCTTTATGGTAAGAAACAAACAATAGTATCAGGTATATATCAGGTATTAGGTATTATACTGGAACTCCACTTAGCTCAATAGGGCTACTATATACACATATGTACATGTATGGCCCTTCAACTCACCAAAAGTAGTATAATCCAAAATTCTGCCACTTGTGTTTTAACAAAGTTCTGATGCTAGGGTGGAGGGCTAGTTTTCTAAACTGTGCGTATATATATACAGACAACATGCATAGGTATAATGTATACTTGTTATTAGTCATTTCTTTCACATCATCATTTCTTACTTACCATGTTGTCATTTTCAGATAACTGAGATAAGAATGAATGTTTTTTCTTCTGCTCATAATGACAAGCACTATTAGGAGGTGAACCATTATCATCAGTCTCCATACACTGCACTCTGATGACCTTTCCATTGCCATAGCAACACTTATCCAAAACTGTCCTGACCAGTTTCTAAATGTAAAAATGTTCAAATTTCAATCCTTTAAGTTCTGAGACAGCCATTCAAAGACTTTATGATTGTATGCTAATCATGATACCTCTGCTGTGTCATGTGGTTTTAGCTTCACAATATTCTGCAACACATGCTTTTTCATTGACTCATCATTATCACCAGGAAGCTTTGGCTCACAGGAAAAGCAAAATTGGGATCTGAATGGAATTTAAAATTGGGATCTGAATGGAATTATTAAGTGTAAGCCATGATAATAGGGTTTTATGTATACTGTAATGTCACCATGCAGTAGTGAAGCAGAATGTTGAATGTAAACATATAAAAACTTAGATACCTTGTCTTGGGGAGAGATTGTATGTAGTCTGTGGCACTCTTTAAATGTCCTCCAGCTATGTATTCCTCTAGGGTGATCCTCATATTAGCAACACTTCTGCTGTCAGTGTGCCTTACAGCTCGGTTTAACAAGCATTCAAATACTTCCACCTGTCCTCTTTCAGCAGCCAGGTCCAAGGGGGAATCCCTTGAATTATTTAAAATTTCTGGGTCAGCTCCTACATCTAAAAGCTGCATGACAACTTCGGACTTATTGCACTTAACAGCACAATGAAGTGGTGTGTCACCAGAGGAATTCTGCTTGGATATGATATCTTTTAGAACGGAATTCTTCAGCTCAGAAATAGCTTCACTAGGGACTCCTGGCTCAGCTCCAATAACAGCATAGTGGAGAACAGTGTTTCCTCCTTCATCACAAGACGTAAGTTGTGCTCCCTTTTCTAGCAGTAACTAAAAGTAAGAGCAAAGGTGAATGTGTCACTGGTGATACAGAGAATAAAATATGTTTTTATAAATATATACACACAAGCAAAATGCATGTACTATAGGACCGCCATTATATATGTACATGTACCGGAAAAATGACAAACCTGGATCGTATCATATCTATTGTAATTCTGCATCAGATGCATTAAAGGGGTTTTTCCCTTTTTATTTGGTGCCTCAGGTGAGGATCCCAATTCAATAAACTTCCTGATCCAATCATCATCATGCATCTCAATGGCCCTTTGAAGTGGGGTGACAGAGATGGGTGGGAGAGAGCTACAGTTGAAATCGGCCCCCCACCTACTCAAGAGATAGAGCACATCAAATCTTTTCTCTGTAACAGCATAATGAGCTACAGAGAACTCTTCCAGATCCTTGGCATCAGGGGAGAGCTCTATATGTAGGAGCCCACCAATGAGTGACACCAGCTGAATATATAGAAAGTAGTTACATAAGCCCTTTCAAAAGGCTTTACACATATATACAATATATAGCAGAATGCCTTTCTATATATACTGGCATATTGTATGGCTGATCACTATTTTGGTGAAAGTTATGCAAGAGATTTACAGCAAAGGAATGGTAGGGGGATCGGACAGGCATCTGTTTCTTCCTGTAGTACTTGAGAGGTGAGTAGCGGATCAGCCACATATGAAGTTTAAATCCCTCAAACTTGTCTGGTATAGAATTCCATAGCCACAGGAAAAACTTGCATATCACAAGCACACAGCAGTCATCAATACTGTAATTATCTGGTAGTCTTTGGATTCTATCAAACTGAGCAAGTTTAAGAAGTGTTCAGATTATATAAGTTAATTAATCCTAAGCTAAACCTACTTCTCCTCGTAGGTCTTGATTTCCCTGTACAAGACTGTGTACTACTGCCAGCCACTTTGAATACGTATCCACAGTGTCACTTGGGTAGAGGATGGGATTAAAATATTCCTCTGTTATGTCATTTCCTTGTAAAGTCGCTGATAAGGCCTTAATATCTGCCAGAGAATTATTCTGGCCTACTCCACAATGGCTGAATCTTGGGGGAACATCAAAGTTATTTCCATTTGGTTCATCCCAAGAAGGAACATTACCTGAATTGTAAACTATTTCATTTAAACAAGTACATATACACAAGCATACAATACTTACTAGGATTGGCTGGTTGTGACATCTATGGTGACATGTAGAACTAAAGCCTCAATTCAAGAAGACTGGGATCTACTACCCCTTTGTACTAACAAGTTTGAAGGAGTGATCAAGAAATGAAGAGAATCACTCAAATTCTGTTCCTCTTCTTATTCACTAATTTTATAAGAAACTTGTAGCTATCAACAGCTATTCCTCGTCACTTTGCGGATATTATGTAATTTTAAAACTTGAGGAAAGATATCAAACATATTTCCTATAAGCTACAGAATGATGGAAGACAATCACATTCACAAATGACACATGTATATCATATCATGTTCATTGCATGAATAGAAGAATATCTGTAACACAAATGTATTCACTCCAACTTATAATGAATATCCATTTCTTTATCAATATATTATATCATGCACGGACAATAATTATATAGGTATCACAGACTGGTACAGAGCAAGTAACTTTAACACTTCCCACAAGAGACAGTTACATGCAGCTATGAGACAATTGATAGGTGTGAATGGTAAATAATTCATTATAACATATATTACATATGAAATCACGGAGAATTTCTTGAACTTATCTTTTGAAATGATCATCTTTCGACTTTTAGACTGCATCTTTAGACGTTCTAAAATCGAAAGATGATCCTTTCAAAGATAAATCAATTCACGGACACAATGTATGGGTTATAGAATTTACGTTTCAGTGCGTGCATTTGCGTTTCGTGTTTTAGAGCTTTCATGTTTTGCAGATATTACAATGGTCTGTTAAGTTTGCGACGGTTTTGTCGTTCATGGAGCAGAGAACGTGCAAGAATTCGTACGGTACCTATTCCAAAGAGACGCTATCATGACCAAAAGGAGCCGCTTCCTCACCTAACGACCTACCACGTATTATGGAAGCCCGCCATCTTTACAGCAGGGGTACGCATTGGGTAGCAATGTACATGCTCAATGCATAACAATATTCTATGTATCTCTTTTTGTGAAATCATTTTCTATAACCAAAAGAAGTTTCACTGTCTTTGTGTAACCCATTCACTACCGTGAATACTTTTAATGTTGAAATCTCAGTCACCTCTCTTGACTTTCCTTATTAGGTATGTCTTGTCAGTTTTAGTTCGAGCTTTATATATTTTTATATGAAGAGACAGCAACCAAAGAAAGATGGCTTCCTATGGGAGGAAAGGTGGTCTAGAAAACAAGGATTATTTAGGGATATAATGCTCAAGGTTCCACAATGTTCAGTTGTTGTTAATAAAACTTAACTTGTCTTTTTGATGTGCCACTTCAGATTAAAAAGAGATGGAATTACTTTAATGGAGTTGAGAAGGCTGCAATAGGTATGTATGTATGTGTATCACTTCACAGTCTTGTGACCTGACTTTCAAGGATTGCATAATTGCTGCAATTCCATTGGCCCCTTTTCCATCCAATCACTGTGTCTTGTTTGGTAACCTCTGTGCAGGTCTGATTGCAGTCAATGTAGCAGTGTTTCTACTCTGGAGGATACAAGCGCTCCAGCCAATGATGATAGGGAGGTTCCTGGCAGATCCTTACTCAAGTGGGCTATTTCTTTGGAAGTCTCTGGATCAACACTGTATTGTTTTCAACCTGTTTCCATAGGAGCCTCATTTCCGATGCTTCTGTCAACCTTTAGTCACATCGAGGTGTGGCATCTACTGCTGAACATGGTTGTGCTATGGAACTTCTTCATCCCTTACATGTGTGAGTCAACTGCAGCCTCTCCTTATATGGCATCATACTTCTCTCCTTATATGGTACTATACCTTCTCTCCTTATATGGCATCATGCTACTCTCCTTATATGGTACTATACCTTCTCTCCTTATATGTAGTCATCCGGTCTCCAGAGGTGGCACTGCCATTTTATGTGTCCGCAGGTGTCTTTGCATCATTTGCAGGCCACTTGGCTAAAGTGGCTCGTGGAATACCTGTACCTTCTCTTGGGGCTGTGAGTCAATAATCTTTCTCCCAGCCCATCCTCACCTCATTCTTCACATGTGTTTGGAGTATAACCCTTTTCTTCCCTAATATGGAATTTGAAGTCTTATCCTCTTATGGCACTTAGTCTGGCTCTATAATGGCCATCGTGGCCTCGGTGGTGTACAACTATCCGGACAACAACTTGTACTTCATCTTCCTTCCCTGGGTGCCCATCCCAGCCAGCTGGGTGAGTTGTTCTGTACCTTGGAGCCCTGGGCTCTTTTACAATTTAGACTACCAGAAGACCCAATGAAAGTTTATTAGAAAGAGCTAGGCATTTCTGAGTGCATGCTATGTTTGTGCTACTGTATGTATGTTCATAACAACTGCATCCTTTATCAGTATATACTGATGTGTGCAATGTTACTTTACAGGCACTTGGAACTATAGTTGCAATTGATGTGTTAGGACTGATACGAGGATGGAAGTACTTTGATCATGCCGCACACCTGGGAGGGGTCCTCTTTGGCTGGTTAGTGCTTATGTACTTAAATAGAAACAGCACCAATGCTTGAGAAAGGATTGTTTGATGTGATATGCATATCTTCTCTATGTAGGACCTTTGAATCCATGATTGTCCCAAAGATTTCAGCAATAAGACACCAAGTGATTTCTAGTTGGAGCAAATTCAGAAATTAGTGTTTGTACGTTTTAATTTTAAAATTAACAGTTCATTTTTTAACTTAAAACAAACTATTACATATTATAACCCATGATACAATATACAAACCACAACTGTTTAATATGGAGCTCAGATCAAGTGGAAATAGTCAGCAATGAGGATGGCCCGAGGTACTGTAGACCAGTGCCTCGGTTAGGCCACCCGTCTCTCGTAGTGTCGAATCTTCACAGCTCCTGGCATACCCAGTCAACATCTAAACCTTTAAAACTTAAAACAAAACTAAATAGTCGTGATAGAGCTCGGAGATCAAGTAATTTCTACACGCGTACACCCGCACATTCGAAGCTTCCATATTCGTCACAGCTCATCTAAACTTTTGGCCTAAATTATAAAAAAAAACTAAAAATGAAAGTTATAAGTTAAATCGCTTGCTAATCACGTTTACTCAGACTTGGCTAGGTAACATCATCCATGGCAGATAAGTCAGCCATGTTCAGATTAAGTATCCGTGGCAACAGTATAAAAATGGCCGTCTATTAGTTTTTTTAGAAAATAGCAATGTCATCATTGGAACTCTCCAAGAAGCAGTCACTAATTAGCAAGAAGTCTTCTAATGTTTTACCAAGTAGAGTTATCTCTCGTGTGGAGCGAATAACGTTTGCTACCATCTTAGAAGACTGTGTCGACCAATTGGCTGTTCTGGGTGGAGTGATGCCTGACTTCTCCGAGAAGCCCTCGGCGGCTGAAGAAGTGAGGTCATCTTATTGTAGCAGTGAAGACTATGTGTTTGGACATGTTTAACATTCGTTTCCTTGTTTTCACTCTTCTACCTAAAATGTAAAGGTGATGGGGGTCGAACTGGCGCAAATTTTGGAGGCCCAGAGGACAGCTGAGAGGGGAGGGATGGATTCAGTGAGTGAAAGATGCTCCGAGCACTTTACAACTACATTCATCTTATGTGTATTCTCTGTAGGTTGGAAACTCCAACAAGACAGCTGTCTATGCGATATCAACTGTTGCAGCAGGTACGTACATGTTGCGTATGTTGATCCGCCCATACAATTTCACTTGTCTGGTTGTGTGTACCAAGTGGTCCAAGTCTCTTTGCTAATAGCAACATGACATGTCTCTTTGTTTAGCTGCCAAGAATGCAAGTACAGTTGCTGCTAACATGGAGAAGTTGGAGAAGGACAGACAGTTCCTTCAGATGGTGCTAGCAGACACAATGGAGGAGATGCAGTCAAGCGGAACCTTCACAGAGATGACCAAATCTCTTCAGATTTATCATGAGGAGAAGGAAGAGATGATTCAGACAATCAAAAGGTTATACAATATGCAATACATAAGCTGAATGGTGTACTGTATTGGCTGTTGTGATGACTTAAAGTCATGTAAATGTGTGTTTGCAAGATTGAGCTTAACTTGTTGTTAGCTCTCATTTTATGTATATACATTGGATTTGTTACTTGTAACAGAGAGGAAGTTTGTCGAAAGAGAATGAAATTTCTCAAGAAGGAATTGAATCGAGTGAAACGAGAAAAAGAGGCTGAGATTTCTGTAAGTGATTTAGAAGTTGCAGACTTGTCTGGTTAATGCATGTTTGGATACTGTAACGATATTCATGTCTATTAATGATATTCATAGGATTTAAAAGAGAAGATTGCCTACTTAAAAGATGAACTTCAAGAGAAGAAAGCTGAAACTTCTCTCATGTCAAAACAGATACAAAAGGAATCTGAAGTATATAAGACACTTGCATTCATGCTATACATACAAGAGTACATACGTGTAATTGTGTGTGTAGGTGGAGGTGGAGTGTCAGCAGACGAGGCACAATCTGAAGGAGACTGAAGTGGAAGGTGAAATATCAAAGTATTCTACCATGATAGATGATGAGACACTGGTTCACAGTGAAGTGATACAATATCTCCAGAAGCATTTTGAGGTATGCAACTCTTTGCAAGTGTCATCCTCAAAATAGAGTATACATACTTTGTAAAGAGCCCCAAGTAACTGCTGTCAATATCACCATATATACGTATACTTATATATTCACAATTCACTAGTAATGACATTGTCTACAGTATTTAGTACTTATCTACATATTATGTGTATTATATATCAAGCTGTGAGTAGGTCCATTAAAGCTAAACATCTGTTATATAGGATTTGGATACTAAGGTGGAAGAGTGGATGACAAGGTATGAGGAGGAGACGGACCTTAAGGCCAAGGAGTTGCAAGCCATGAAGGTTCAGTGCTAATAAGCTGTGCCTATGTCATGTCCACTTGGAGGCATAGCCAGCAGATGTGGTTTCTTTTACTGTAGAATGCAAGAGAGGCTAATCTTCAGGAACTACAAGAGATTGCTGAAAAGGTGCTAACAATTCCCTTGCAGTTGTGGCAATGTAGATCAGAATTGTTGTATAATATTCAATGTACTTATGTGTGTGTGAATGTAATGTATATTGGTATATTGTGTAATGTTGCTCTTAGTACAAGGAGTGTAGCAGTATTGTGTCTGAATATAAGGCATTGATGGAGGAGCTAAAGAAAAAGGCTGAAGAAGAAGAGAAAAAGAAACAAGCTACAATTAAGGTACACGTCATTTATAAATGCTTGAATGTTGAGCGAGTATATTTACGTGATCATTAAATGTGTTGTTGCTATTGACTGTCACATACTTGACCACTCCCACCTTCTCCATCAGTCCCACCTTTTTCTGCTCTCTCCTCTAGGTCCAGGCATGGTGGAGAGGTGTCATGGTACGAAAGCAGCTAGGTCCTTACAAACCCAAAAAGAAAGAGAAAAAGAAGAAAGGGAAAGGGAAAGGGAAAAAGAAGAAATAATTTGTACTGCAGTAACTCTACAATTTAACAACAATTTTCCACTTTCACACTAATAATATTATTGTTAGCAGTAGTATACATGTATTATCATTCATGGTAATAATATATATAATTATAAGAAGGTCAAGTTATGCAATAATTTATATAATTACAAGAGTATACTGAATGCTCATGCTTAGGCTAAATGCAGAGCATATGAACAAAGAGAAGTCGAAAGAACCTCATTCACTCCATTGTATATATTTGCCACAAGTGAGAAAGCAGCTGCCATCTTTTACAAGTGGCTAGCATCACCATCTTGTTCACTGCCATACAACACAAATTGACAGATTTATAATAATAATTGATGTTACATGTGATACGTACGTCTTATCATTTTCATTGTATATTGATTATTACTAGCTACCAGTCAAATATACTGAATAATTTTAGTTAAATTGTGGGACTGCTTTGCGATATAAGCTGGTTTATGTATAAAATAAATACACAATTTTCCATCAAAATTTCACAAACCCATTGCACATACTTTATAGCTATCTATGAAGACTGACACACATTGACAGAGTTATAGTACCAAATGTACATTACAGTACAGGAATATGAAATTAATGTATGGTGAGAGATAGGGCAAATTTTAAGTTCCATCAAAATTTCAAAAACCCATTAGACATACTCTCTAGGTGTCTGTGAATGCTGATACAAAGTCACAGCTTCATAGCTTTCCATTTGATAGAGTTACAGCCCTCACTGTAAATTAAATTCTGGTTTACAAAGTTAATGTATGGTGAGATATAGGGCAAATGTAAAGATTTATAAAAATTTCAAAAACTCATTGAAAATGTTTCATACATGTCTGTGAATGCTGACACCAAGTGTTAGCATCAAATCTTTCCATTTGACAGAGTTATAGCACCAAATGTACATTACAGTACAGGAATACGAAGTTAATGTATGGTGAGAGATAGGGCAAATGTAAAGATTTATAAAAATTTCAAAAACTCATTGAAAATGTTTCATACATGTCTGTGAATACTGACACCAAGTTTTAGCATCAAATCTTGACATTTGACAGAGTTATAGCACCAAATGTACATTACAGTACAGGAATACGAAATTAATGTATGGTGAGAGATAGGGCAAATTTTAAGTTCCATCAAAATTTCAAAAACCCATTAGACATGCTCTATAGGTGTCTGTGAATGCTGATACAAAGTCACAGCTTCATATCTTTCCATTTGATAGAGTTACAGCCCTCACTGTAAATTAAATTCTGGTTTACAAAGTTAATGTATGGTGAGATATAGGGCAAATGTAAAGATTTATAAAAGTTTCAAAAACTCATTGAAAATGTTTCATACATGTCTGTGAATGCTGACACCAAGTGTTAGCATCAAATCTTTCCATTTGACAAGGGTTATAGCACCAAATGTACATTACAGTACAGGAATACGAAGTTAATGTATGGTGAGAGATAGGGCAAATGTAAAGATTTATAAAAATTTCAAAAACTCATTAAAAATGTTTCATACATGTCTGTGAATACTGACACCACGTTTTAGCATCAAATCTTTCCATGCATTTGACAGAGTTATAGCACCAAATGTACATTACAGTACAGGAATACGAAATTAATGTATGGTAAGAGATAGGGCAAATTTTAAGTTCCATCAAAATTTCAAAAACCCACTAGACATGCTCTATAGGTGTCTGTGAATGCTGATACAAAGTCACAGCTTCATAGCTTTCCATTTGATAGAGTTACAGCCCTCACTGTAAATTAAATTCTGGTATACAAAGTTAATGTATGGTGAGATATAGGGCAAATGTAAAGATTTATAAAAATTTCAAAAACTCATTGAAAATGTTTCATACATGTCTGTGAATGCTGACACCAAGTTTTAGTATCAAATCTTTCCATTTGACAGAGTTATAGCACCAAATGTACATTACAGTACAGGAATACGAAGTTAATGTATGGTGAGAGATAGGGCAAATGTAAAGATTTATAAAAAAAACTTATAACTTATTGAAAATGTTTCATACATGTTTGTGAATACTGATACCAAGTTTTAGCATCAAATCTTGACATTTGACAGAGTTATAGCACCAAATGTACATTACAGTACAGGAATACGAAGTTAATGTATGGTGAGAGATAGGGCAAATGTAAAGATTTATAAAAAAAAACATATAACTTATTGAAAATGTTTCATACATGTTTGTGAATACTGATACCAAGTTTTAGTATCAAATCTTGACATTTGACAGAGTTATAGCACCAAATGTACATTACAGTACAGGTATACGAAATTAATGTATGGTGAGAGATAGGGCAAATTTTAAGTTCCATCAAAATTTCAAAAACCCATTAGACATGCTCTATAGGTGTCTGTGAATGCTGATACAAAGTCACAGCTTCATATCTTTCCATTTGATAGAGTTACAGCCCTCAATATAAATTAAATTCTGGTATACAATGTTAATGTATGGTGAGAGATAGGGCAAATTTTAAGTTCCATCAAAATTTCAAAAACCCATTAGACATGCTCTATAGGTGTCTGTGAATGCTGATACAAAGTCACAGCTTCATATCTTTCCATTTGATAGAGTTACAGCCCTCAATATAAATTAAATTCTGGTATACAATGTTAATGTATGGTGAGAGATAGGGCAAATTTTAAGTTCCATCAAAATTTCAAAAACCCATTATACATGCTCTATAGGTGTCTGTGAATGCTGATACAAAGTCACAGCTTCGTAGCTTTCTATTTGATAGAGTTACAGCCCTCAATGTAAATTAAATTCTGGTATACAAAGTTAATGTATGGTGAGATATAGGGCAAATGTAAAGATTTATAAAAATTTCAAAAACTCATTGAAAATGTTTCATACATGTCTGTGAATACTGACACCACGTTTTAGCATCAAATCTTTCCATGCATTTGACAGAGTTATAGCACCAAATGTACATTAAAGTACAGGAATACGAAATTAATGTATGGTAAGAGATAGGGCAAATTTTAAGTTCCATCAAAATTTCAAAAACCCACTAGACATGCTCTATAGGTGTCTGTGAATGCTGATACAAAGTCACAGCTTCATAGCTTTCCATTTGATAGAGTTACAGCCCTCACTGTAAATTAAATTCTGGTATACAAAGTTAATGTATGGTGAGATATAGGGCAAATGTAAAGATTTATAAAAATTTCAAAAACTCATTGAAAATGTTTCATACATGTCTGTGAATACTGACACCACGTTTTAGCATCAAATCTTTCCATGCATTTGACAGAGTTATAGCACCAAATGTACATTAAAGTACAGGAATACGAAATTAATGTATGGTAAGAGATAGGGCAAATTTTAAGTTCCATCAAAATTTCAAAAACCCACTAGACATGCTCTATAGGTGTCTGTGAATGCTGATACAAAGTCACAGCTTCATAGCTTTCCATTTGATAGAGTTACAGCCCTCACTGTAAATTAAATTCTGGTATACAAAGTTAATGTATGGTGAGATATAGGGCAAATGTAAAGATTTATAAAAGTTTCAAAAACTCATTGAAAATGTTTCATACATGTCTGTGAATGCTGACACCAAGTGTTAGCATCAAATCTTTCCATTTGACAAGGGTTATAGCACCAAATGTACATTACAGTACAGGAATACGAAGTTAATGTATGGTGAGAGATAGGGCAAATGTAAAGATTTATAAAAATTTCAAAAACTCATTAAAAATGTTTCATACATGTCTGTGAATACTGACACCACGTTTTAGCATCAAATCTTTCCATGCATTTGACAGAGTTATAGCACCAAATGTACATTAAAGTACAGGAATACGAAATTAATGTATGGTAAGAGATAGGGCAAATTTTAAGTTCCATCAAAATTTCAAAAACCCACTAGACATGCTCTATAGGTGTCTGTGAATGCTGATACAAAGTCACAGCTTCATAGCTTTCCATTTGATAGAGTTACAGCCCTCACTGTAAATTAAATTCTGGTATACAAAGTTAATGTATGGTGAGATATAGGGCAAATGTAAAGATTTATAAAAGTTTCAAAAACTCATTGAAAATGTTTCATACATGTCTGTGAATACTGACACCAAGTTTTAGCATCAAATCTTGACATTTGACAGAGTTATAGCACCAAATGTACATTACAGTACAGGAATACGAAATTAATGTATGGTGAGAGATAGGGCAAATTTTAAGTTCCATCAAAATTTCAAAAACCCATTAGACATGCTCTATAGGTGTCTGTGAATGCTGATACAAAGTCACAGCTTCATATCTTTCCATTTGATAGAGTTACAGCCCTCACTGTAAATTAAATTCTGGTTTACAAAGTTAATGTATGGTGAGATATAGGGCAAATGTAAAGATTTATAAAAGTTTCAAAAACTCATTGAAAATGTTTCATACATGTCTGTGAATGCTGACACCAAGTGTTAGCATCAAATCTTTCCATTTGACAAGGGTTATAGCACCAAATGTACATTACAGTACAGGAATACGAAGTTAATGTATGGTGAGAGATAGGGCAAATGTAAAGATTTATAAAAATTTCAAAAACTCATTAAAAATGTTTCATACATGTCTGTGAATACTGACACCACGTTTTAGCATCAAATCTTTCCATGCATTTGACAGAGTTATAGCACCAAATGTACATTACAGTACAGGAATACGAAATTAATGTATGGTAAGAGATAGGGCAAATTTTAAGTTCCATCAAAATTTCAAAAACCCACTAGACATGCTCTATAGGTGTCTGTGAATGCTGATACAAAGTCACAGCTTCATAGCTTTCCATTTGATAGAGTTACAGCCCTCACTGTAAATTAAATTCTGGTATACAAAGTTAATGTATGGTGAGATATAGGGCAAATGTAAAGATTTATAAAAATTTCAAAAACTCATTGAAAATGTTTCATACATGTCTGTGAATGCTGACACCAAGTTTTAGTATCAAATCTTTCCATTTGACAGAGTTATAGCACCAAATGTACATTACAGTACAGGAATACGAAGTTAATGTATGGTGAGAGATAGGGCAAATGTAAAGATTTATAAAAAAAACTTATAACTTATTGAAAATGTTTCATACATGTTTGTGAATACTGATACCAAGTTTTAGCATCAAATCTTGACATTTGACAGAGTTATAGCACCAAATGTACATTACAGTACAGGAATACGAAGTTAATGTATGGTGAGAGATAGGGCAAATGTAAAGATTTATAAAAAAAAACATATAACTTATTGAAAATGTTTCATACATGTTTGTGAATACTGATACCAAGTTTTAGTATCAAATCTTGACATTTGACAGAGTTATAGCACCAAATGTACATTACAGTACAGGTATACGAAATTAATGTATGGTGAGAGATAGGGCAAATTTTAAGTTCCATCAAAATTTCAAAAACCCATTAGACATGCTCTATAGGTGTCTGTGAATGCTGATACAAAGTCACAGCTTCATATCTTTCCATTTGATAGAGTTACAGCCCTCAATATAAATTAAATTCTGGTATACAATGTTAATGTATGGTGAGAGATAGGGCAAATTTTAAGTTCCATCAAAATTTCAAAAACCCATTAGACATGCTCTATAGGTGTCTGTGAATGCTGATACAAAGTCACAGCTTCATATCTTTCCATTTGATAGAGTTACAGCCCTCAATATAAATTAAATTCTGGTATACAATGTTAATGTATGGTGAGAGATAGGGCAAATTTTAAGTTCCATCAAAATTTCAAAAACCCATTATACATGCTCTATAGGTGTCTGTGAATGCTGATACAAAGTCACAGCTTCGTAGCTTTCTATTTGATAGAGTTACAGCCCTCAATGTAAATTAAATTCTGGTATACAAAGTTAATGTATGGTGAGATATAGGGCAAATGTAAAGATTTATAAAAATTTCAAAAACTCATTGAAAATGTTTCATACATGTCTGTGAATACTGACACCACGTTTTAGCATCAAATCTTTCCATGCATTTGACAGAGTTATAGCACCAAATGTACATTAAAGTACAGGAATACGAAATTAATGTATGGTAAGAGATAGGGCAAATTTTAAGTTCCATCAAAATTTCAAAAACCCACTAGACATGCTCTATAGGTGTCTGTGAATGCTGATACAAAGTCACAGCTTCATAGCTTTCCATTTGATAGAGTTACAGCCCTCACTGTAAATTAAATTCTGGTATACAAAGTTAATGTATGGTGAGATATAGGGCAAATGTAAAGATTTATAAAAATTTCAAAAACTCATTGAAAATGTTTCATACATGTCTGTGAATACTGACACCACGTTTTAGCATCAAATCTTTCCATGCATTTGACAGAGTTATAGCACCAAATGTACATTAAAGTACAGGAATACGAAATTAATGTATGGTAAGAGATAGGGCAAATTTTAAGTTCCATCAAAATTTCAAAAACCCACTAGACATGCTCTATAGGTGTCTGTGAATGCTGATACAAAGTCACAGCTTCATAGCTTTCCATTTGATAGAGTTACAGCCCTCACTGTAAATTAAATTCTGGTATACAAAGTTAATGTATGGTGAGATATAGGGCAAATGTAAAGATTTATAAAAGTTTCAAAAACTCATTGAAAATGTTTCATACATGTCTGTGAATGCTGACACCAAGTGTTAGCATCAAATCTTTCCATTTGACAAGGGTTATAGCACCAAATGTACATTACAGTACAGGAATACGAAGTTAATGTATGGTGAGAGATAGGGCAAATGTAAAGATTTATAAAAATTTCAAAAACTCATTAAAAATGTTTCATACATGTCTGTGAATACTGACACCACGTTTTAGCATCAAATCTTTCCATGCATTTGACAGAGTTATAGCACCAAATGTACATTAAAGTACAGGAATACGAAATTAATGTATGGTAAGAGATAGGGCAAATTTTAAGTTCCATCAAAATTTCAAAAACCCACTAGACATGCTCTATAGGTGTCTGTGAATGCTGATACAAAGTCACAGCTTCATAGCTTTCCATTTGATAGAGTTACAGCCCTCACTGTAAATTAAATTCTGGTATACAAAGTTAATGTATGGTGAGATATAGGGCAAATGTAAAGATTTATAAAAGTTTCAAAAACTCATTGAAAATGTTTCATACATGTCTGTGAATGCTGACACCAAGTTTTAGTATCAAATCTTTCCATTTGACAGAGTTATAGCACCAAATGTACATTACAGTACAGGAATACGAAGTTAATGTATGGTGAGAGATAGGGCAAATGTAAAGATTTATAAAAAAAAACATATAACTCATTGAAAATGTTTCATACATGTTTGTGAATACTGATACCAAGTTTTAGCATCAAATCTTGACATTTGACAGAGTTATAGCACCAAATGTACATTACAGTAGAGGTATACGAAATTAATGTATGGTGAGAGATAGGGCAAATTTTAAGTTCCATCAAAATTTCAAAAACCCATTAGACATGCTCTATAGGTGTCTGTGAATGCTGATACAAAGTCACAGCTTCATAGCTTTCCATTTGATAGAGTTACAGCCCTCACTGTAAATTAAATTCTGGTATACAAAGTTAATGTATGGTGAGATATAGGGCAAATGTAAAGATTTATAAAAATTTCAAAAACTCATTGAAAATGTTTCATACATGTCTGTGAATACTGACACCACGTTTTAGCATCAAATCTTTCCATGCATTTGACAGAGTTATAGCACCAAATGTACATTAAAGTACAGGAATACGAAATTAATGTATGGTAAGAGATAGGGCAAATTTTAAGTTCCATCAAAATTTCAAAAACCCACTAGACATGCTCTATAGGTGTCTGTGAATGCTGATACAAAGTCACAGCTTCATAGCTTTCCATTTGATAGAGTTACAGCCCTCACTGTAAATTAAATTCTGGTATACAAAGTTAATGTATGGTGAGATATAGGGCAAATGTAAAGATTTATAAAAGTTTCAAAAACTCATTGAAAATGTTTCATACATGTCTGTGAATACTGACACCAAGTGTTAGCATCAAATCTTTCCATTTGACAAGGGTTATAGCACCAAATGTACATTACAGTACAGGAATACGAAGTTAATGTATGGTGAGAGATAGGGCAAATGTAAAGATTTATAAAAATTTCAAAAACTCATTAAAAATGTTTCATACATGTCTGTGAATACTGACACCACGTTTTAGCATCAAATCTTTCCATGCATTTGACAGAGTTATAGCACCAAATGTACATTAAAGTACAGGAATACGAAATTAATGTATGGTAAGAGATAGGGCAAATTTTAAGTTCCATCAAAATTTCAAAAACCCACTAGACATGCTCTATAGGTGTCTGTGAATGCTGATACAAAGTCACAGCTTCATAGCTTTCCATTTGATAGAGTTACAGCCCTCACTGTAAATTAAATTCTGGTATACAAAGTTAATGTATGGTGAGATATAGGGCAAATGTAAAGATTTATAAAAGTTTCAAAAACTCATTGAAAATGTTTCATACATGTCTGTGAATGCTGACACCAAGTTTTAGTATCAAATCTTTCCATTTGACAGAGTTATAGCACCAAATGTACATTACAGTAGAGGTATACGAAATTAATGTATGGTGAGAGATAGGGCAAATTTTAAGTTCCATCAAAATTTCAAAAACCCATTAGACATGCTCTATAGGTGTCTGTGAATGCTGATACAAAGTCACAGCTTCATATCTTTCCATTTGATAGAGTTACAGCCCTCAATATAAATTAAATTCTGGTATACAATGTTAATGTATGGTGAGAGATAGGGCAAATTTTAAGTTCCATCAAAATTTCAAAAACCCATTATACATGCTCTATAGGTGTCTGTGAATGCTGATACAAAGTCACAGCTTCGTAGCTTTCTATTTGATAGAGTTACAGCCCTCAATGTAAATTAAATTCTGGTATACAAAGTTAATGTATGGTGAGATATAGGGCAAATGTAAAGATTTATAAAAATTTCAAAAACTCATTGAAAATGTTTCATACATGTCTGTGAATGCTGACACCAAGTGTTAGCATCAAATCTTTCCATTTGACAGAGTTATAGCACCAAATGTACATTACAGTACAGGAGTACGAAATTAATGTATGGTGAGAGATAGGGCAAATTTTAAGTTCCATCAAAATTTCAAAAACCCACTACACATGCTCTATAGGTGTTTGTGAATTCTGACACAAAGTCACAGCTTCATACCTTTCCATTTGATAGAGTTACAGCTCTCAATGTAAATTAAATTCCGTTAAACAATGTTAATGTATGGTGAGAGATTGGGCAAATGTAAAGATTTATAAAAAAATATAACTTATTGAAAATGTTTCATACATGTTTGTGAATACTGACACCAAGGTTTAGCATCAAATCTTGACATTTGACAGAGTTATAGCACCAAATGTACATTACAGTACAGGAGTACGAAATTAATGTATGGTGAGAGATAGGGCAAATTTTAAGTTCCATCAAAATTTCAAAAACCCATTAGACATGCTCTATAGGTGTCTGTGAATGCTGACACAAAGTCACAGCTTCATAGCTTTCCATTCGATAGAGTTACAGAACTCTAGTGAATGTACTGTATTGTTAGAGAAAATTGCGTAATACCATATTATATGGCCGACCGTTAGAAGGTGTATATAAAGACTAAATTCGATACTATATCCGAAAATCTAGAATGCTTTCTAAATTTTATTATACATTGGGAAATGCACTGTGTAGTAATTGATTGTTATTGAAGCACCATCTATCCATATATAAGATATGGATCTCGTTAAAGTAAAATTTCGTCAATCGACAGCCAACGAAACTCCAAAGAAAAAAAGTTGGACCATACCGAACGCTACCATCCACGACGCTCAGAGGCCGGGATCGTTGGTAACGTTCAACTTATCGAATCTGCCGAAGCAAATTACTGCCGAGTTGAGCATTGGGTGTCACTTGCGTGAGAAGAACCAACTCTTCTCGATATGGCCGACTCATATGAATCCTAAGATATCAGATGCCAATCCCACATTACGTGGAACCCCCCCGAAATCCGGATTATTGGTGAGCACGTCTCTATGGCACCAACCGATTAGGAGACAGCTTCAGAGTCTAAGCGCTACCAACCTCTATGGGAACCGCAACCACCATAGAGATGTGTCCAGGTAGGCCTACTATATAAGGTTTTTCGCTTCTATTTATATAAAGTTTTGCCCAAAGAAAACGGTTGTGGTTGGGGCTTTTTTTATATATTTCTCGTTATTTCCAGATCAGTGAATTGTTCCAAGGAAATTTAAAGACATAGCCAGTATTTGTGGATCATCTGAAAACTGGGGAAAGCGGAAAAAATCCTGTAAGTGTCTTGATGGGCTGAGGAGAACGACGTTTCTGATCCCAATTATTTTCGAGAAATCGTCAATTTATTCCACTCTAATTCCAGACCAGTGAATCGTTCCAAGCAATATTACACACATACGCAGTATTTCCAATACATCTCAAAACTGTGGCAAATGGATAAAAGCCTGTATGTGTCTTGGTGGAGGGAGGAGAACGACTTTTTACGATACAGAAAACTAGATATAGTGCGAGGTCCGATATTTATCGCCTGTACTATATTAATGCCTATGATCGATATTTTAACTAGGCCGGCTGTATTCTAAGTCAAATTCCTAACTCCAGAGAGGATAATGTATAGATAAAATTTGCTAAATAAGGTTTTTAAAGCAACTGTAGCTCCATAAATTATTTTTATATAATTTATTGTAGGATATACTCTGTATATACATACATGCATATGTGGTGAGAGATAGGCAAATATGAATAAAAATAAAAATCACGAAAATTCTTTGGAAATCTTTCACAGAATTTAATGTACATTGAGGGCTGTAACTTTTTCAAATGGAAAGATATAGAGCTACTGCTCTCTTTCAGCATTCAGAGGCATCTGGTATTAAAAGTTAATGTATGGTGAGAGATAAGGCAAATTTTAAGTTCCATCAAAATTTCAAAAACTCATTAGACATACTCTCTAGGTGTCTGTGAATGCTGATACAAAGTCACAGCTTCATAGCTTTCCATTTGATAGAGTTACAGCCCTCAATGTAAATTAAATTCTGGTATACAAAGTTAATGTATGGTGAGATATAGGGCAAATGTAAAGATTTATAAAAATTTCAAAAACTCATTGAAAATGTTTCATACATGTCTGTGAATGCTGACACCAAGTGTTAGCATCAAATCTTTCCATTTGACAGAGTTATAGCACCAAATGTACATTACAGTACAGGAGTACGAAGTTAATGTATGGTGAGAGATAGGGCAAATGTAAAGATTTATAAAAATTTCAAAAACTCATTGAAAATGTTTCATACATGTCTGTGAATACTGACACCACGTTTTAGCATCAAATCTTTCCATGCATTTGACAGAGTTATAGCACCAAATGTACATTAAAGTACAGGAATACGAAATTAATGTATGGTAAGAGATAGGGCAAATTTTAAGTTCCATCAAAATTTCAAAAACCCACTAGACATGCTCTATAGGTGTCTGTGAATGCTGATACAAAGTCACAGCTTCATAGCTTTCCATTTGATAGAGTTACAGCCCTCACTGTAAATTAAATTCTGGTATACAAAGTTAATGTATGGTGAGATATAGGGCAAATGTAAAGATTTATAAAAGTTTCAAAAACTCATTGAAAATGTTTCATACATGTCTGTGAATGCTGACACCAAGTTTTAGTATCAAATCTTTCCATTTGACAGAGTTATAGCACCAAATGTACATTACCGTACAGGAATACGAAGTTAATGTATGGTGAGAGATAGGGCAAATGTAAAGATTTATAAAAAAAACTTATAACTTATTGAAAATGTTTCATACATGTTTGTGAATACTGATACCAAGTTTTAGCATCAAATCTTGACATTTGACAGAGTTATAGCACCAAATGTACATTACAGTAGAGGTATACGAAATTAATGTATGGTGAGAGATAGGGCAAATTTTAAGTTCCATCAAAATTTCAAAAACCCATTAGACATGCTCTATAGGTGTCTGTGAATGCTGATACAAAGTCACAGCTTCATATCTTTCCATTTGATAGAGTTACAGCCCTCAATGTAAATTAAATTCTGGTATACAAAGTTAATGTATGGTGAGATATAGGGCAAATGTAAAGATTTATAAAAATTTCAAAAACTCATTGAAAATGTTTCATACATGTCTGTGAATGCTGACACCAAGTGTTAGCATCAAATCTTCCCATTTGACAGAGTTATAGCACCAAATGTACATTACAGTACAGGAGTACGAAATTAATGTATGGTGAGAGATAGGGCAAATTTTAAGTTCCATCAAAATTTCAAAAACCCATTAGACATGCTCTATAGGTGTCTGTGAATGCTGATACAAAGTCACAGCTTCATATCTTTCCATTTGATAGAGTTACAGCCCTCAATATAAATTAAATTCTGGTATACAAGGTTAATGTATGGTGAGAGATAGGGCAAATTTTAAGTTCCATCAAAATTTCAAAAACCCATTATACATGCTCTATAGGTGTCTGTGAATGCTGATACAAAGTCACAGCTTCGTAGCTTTCTATTTGATAGAGTTACAGCCCTCAATGTAAATTAAATTCTGGTATACAAAGTTAATGTATGGTGAGATATAGGGCAAATGTAAAGATTTATAAAAATTTCAAAAACTCATTGAAAATGTTTCATACATGTCTGTGAATGCTGACACCAAGTGTTAGCATCAAATCTTTCCATTTGACAGAGTTATAGCACCAAATGTACATTACAGTACAGGAGTACGAAATTAATGTATGGTGAGAGATAGGGCAAATTTTAAGTTCCATCAAAATTTCAAAAACCCACTACACATGCTCTATAGGTGTTTGTGAATTCTGACACAAAGTCACAGCTTCATACCTTTCCATTTGATAGAGTTACAGCTCTCAATGTAAATTAAATTCCGTTAAACAATGTTAATGTATGGTGAGAGATAGGGCAAATGTAAAGATTTATAAAAGTTTCAAAGATTCATTGAAAATGTTTCATACATGTCTGTGAATGCTGACACCAAGTTTTAGTATCAAATCTTTCCATTTGACAGAGTTATAGCACCAAATGTACATTACAGTACAGGAATACGAAATTAATGTATGGTGAGAGATAGGGCAAATGTAAAGATTTATAAAAAAAAACATATAACTTATTGAAAATGTTTCATACATGTTTGTGAATACTGATACCAAGTTTTAGCATTAAATCTTGACATTTGACAGAGTTATAGCACCAAATGTACATTACAGTACAGGTATACGAAATTAATGTATGGTGAGAGATAGGGCAAATTTTAAGTTCCATCAAAATTTCAAAAACCCATTAGACATGCTCTATAGGTGTCTGTGAATGCTGATACAAAGTCACAGCTTCGTAGCTTTCTATTTGATAGAGTTACAGCCCTCAATGTAAATTAAATTCTGGTATACAAAGTTAATGTATGGTGAGATATAGGGCAAATGTAAAGATTTATAAAAATTTCAAAAACTCATTGAAAATGTTTCATACATGTCTGTGAATGCTGACACCAAGTGTTAGCATCAAATCTTTCCATTTGACAGAGTTATAGCACCAAATGTACATTACAGTACAGGAGTACGAAATTAATGTATGGTGAGAGATAGGGCAAATTTTAAGTTCCATCAAAATTTCAAAAACCCATTAGACATGCTCTATAGGTGTCTGTGAATGCTGATACAAAGTCACAGCTTCATATCTTTCCATTTGATAGAGTTACAGCCCTCACTGTAAATTAAATTCTTGTATACAAAGTTAATGTATGGTGAGATATAGGGCAAATGTAAAGATTTATAAAAGTTTCAAAAACTCATTGAAAATGTTTCATACATGTCTGTGAATGCTGACACCAAGTGTTAGCATCAATCTTTCCATTTGACAGAGTTATAGCACCAAATGTACATTACAGTACAGGAATACGAAGTTAATGTATGGTTAGATATAGGGCAAATGTAAAGATTTATAAAAGTTTCAAAGATTCATTGAAAATGTTTCATACATGTCTGTGAATGCTGACACCAAGTTTTAGTATCAAATCTTTCCATTTGACAGAGTTATAGCACCAAATGTACATTACAGTACAGGAATACGAAGTTAATGTATGGTGAGAGATAGGGCAAATTTTAAGTTCCATCAAAATTTCAAAAACCCATTATACATGCTCTATAGGTGTCTGTGAATGCTGACACAAAGTCACAGCTTCATAGCTTTCCATTTGATAGAGTTACAGCCCTCACTGTAAATTAAATTCTGGTATACAAAGTTAATGTATGGTGAGATATAGGGCAAATGTAAAGATTTATAAAAGTTTCAAAAACTCATTGAAAATGTTTCATACATGTCTGTGAATGCTGACACCAAGTGTTAGCATCAAATCTTTCCATTTGACAGAGTTATAGCACCAAATGTACATTACCGTACAGGAATACGAAGTTAATGTATTGTGAGAGATATATAGAGCAAATTTTAAGTTCCATCAAAATTTCAAAAACCCACTACACATGCTCTATAGGTGTTTGTGAATTCTGACACAAAGTCACAGCTTCATAGCTTTCCATTTGATAGAGTTACAGCTCTCAATGTAAATTAAATTCCGGTAAACAATGTTAATGTATGGTGAGAGATAGGGCAAATTTTAAATTCCATCAAAATTTCAAAAACCCATTAGACATGCTCTATAGGTGTCTGTGAATGCTGACACAAAGTCACAGCTTCATAGCTTTCCATTCGATAGAGTTACAGAACTCTAGTTAATGTACTGTATTGTTAGAGAAAATTGCGTAATACCATATTATATGGCCGACCGTTAGAAGGTGTATATAAAGACTAAATTCGATACTATATCCGAAAATCTAGAATGCTTTCTAAATTTTATTATACATTGGGAAATGCACTGTGTAGTAATTGATTGTTATTGAAGCACCATCTATCCATATATAAGATATGGATCTCGTTAAAGTAAATTTTCGTCAATCGACAGCCAACGAAACTCCAAAGAAAAAAAGTTGGACCATACCGAACGCTACCATCCACGACGCTCAGAGGCCGGGATCGTTGGTAACGTTCAACTTATCGAATCTGCCGAAGCAAATTACTGCCGAGTTGAGCATTGGGTGTCACTTGCGTGAGAAGAACCAGCTCTTCTCGATATGGCCGACTCATATGAATCCTAAGATATCAGATGCCAATCCCACATTACGTGGAACCCCCCCGAAATCCGGATTATTGGTGAGCACGTCTCTATGGCACCAACCGATTAGGAGACAGCTTCAGAGTCTAAGCGCTACCAACCTCTATGGGAACCGCAACCACCATAGAGATGTGTCCAGGTAGGCCTACTATATAAGGTTTTTCGCTTCTATTTATATAAAGTTTTGCCCAAAGAAAACGGTTGTGGTTGGGGCTTTTTTTATATATTTCTCGTTATTTCCAGATCAGTGAATTGTTCCAAGGAAATTTAAAGACATAGCCAGTATTTGTGGATCATCTGAAAACTGGGGAAAGCGGAAAAAATCCTGTAAGTGTCTTGATGGGCTGAGGAGAACGACGTTTCTGATCCCAATTATTTTCGAGAAATCGTCAATTTATTCCACTCTAATTCCAGACCAGTGAATCGTTCCAAGCAATTTTACACACAAACGCAGTATTTCCAATACATCTCAAAACTGTGGCAAATGGATAAAAGCCTGTATGTGTCTTGGTGGAGGGAGGAGAACGACTTTTTATGATACAGAAAACTAGATATAGTGCGAGGTCCGATATTTATCGCCTGTACTATATTAATGCCTATGATCGATATTTTAACTAGGCCGGCTGTATTCTAAGTCAAATTCCTAACTCCAGAGAGGATAATGTATAGATAAAATTTGCTAAATAAGGTTTTTAAAGCAACTGTAGCTTCATAAATTATTTTTATATAATTTATTGTAGGATATACTCTGTATATACATACATGCATATGTGGTGAGAGATAGGCAAATATGAATAAAAATAAAAATCACGAAAATTCTTTGGAAATCTTTCACAGAATTTAATGTACATTGAGGGCTGTAACTTTTTCAAATGGAAAGATATAGAGCTACTGCTCTCTTTCAGCATTCAGAGGCATCTGGTATTAAAAGTTAATGTATGGTGAGATATAAGGCAAATTTTAAGTTCCATCAAAATTTCAAAAACCCATTAGACATGCTCTATAGGTGTCTGTGAATGCTGATACAAAGTCACAGCTTCGTAGCTTTCTATTTGATAGAGTTACAGCCCTCAATGTAAATTAAATTCTTGTATACAAAGTTAATGTATGGTGAGATATAGGGCAAATGTAAAGATTTATAAAAATTTCAAAAACTCATTTAAAATGTTTCATACATGTCTGTGAATGCTGACACCAAGTTTTAGTATCAAATCTTTCCATTTGACAGAGTTATAGCACCAAATGTACATTACAGTACAGGAATACGAAGTTAATGTATGGTGAGAGATAGGGCAAATTTTAAGTTCAATCAAAATTTCAAAAACCCACTACACATGCTCTATAGGTGTTTGTGAATTCTGACACAAAGTCACAGCTTCATAGCTTTCCATTTGATAGAGTTACAGCTCTCAATGTAAATTAAATTCAGGTAAACAATGTTAATGTATGGTGAGAGATAGGGCAAATGTAAAGATTTATAAAAAAAATTATAACTTATTGAAAATGTTTCATACATGTTTGTGAATACTGACACCAAGGTTTAGCATCAAATCTTGACATTTGACAGAGTTATAGCACCAAATGTACATTACAGTACAGGAGTACGAAATTAATGTATGGTGAGAGATAGGGCAAATTTTAAGTTCCATCAAAATTTCAAAAACACATTAGACATGCTCTATAGGTGTCTGTGAATGCTGATACAAAGTCACAGCTTCATAGCTTTCCATTTGATAGAGTTACAGCCCTCACTGTAAATTAAATTCTGGTATACAAAGTTAATGTATGGTGAGATATAGGGCAAATGTAAAGATTTATAAAAGTTTCAAAAACTCATTGAAAATGTTTCATACATGTCTGTGAATGCTGACACCAAGTTTTAGTATCAAATCTTTCCATTTGACAGAGTTATAGCACCAAATGTACATTACAGTACAGGAATACGAAGTTAATGTATGGTGAGAGATAGGGCAAATTTTAAGTTCCATCAAAATTTCAAAAACCCACTACACATGCTCTATAGGTGTTTGTGAATTCTGACACAAAGTCACAGCTTCATAGCTTTCCATTTGATAGAGTTACAGCTCTCAATGTAAATTAAATTCCGTTAAACAATGTTAATGTATGGTGAGAGATAGGGCAAATGTAAAGATTTATAAAAAAAATTATAACTTATTGAAAATGTTTCATACATGTTTGTGAATACTGACACCAAGGTTTAGCATCAAATCTTTCCATTTGACAGAGTTATAGCACCAAATGTACATTACAGTACAGGAATACGAAGTTAATGTATGGTGAGAGATAGGGCAAATTTTAAGTTCCATCAAAATTTCAAAAACCCACTACACATGCTCTATAGGTGTTTGTGAATTCTGACACAAAGTCACAGCTTCATAGCTTTCCATTTGATAGAGTTACAGCTCTCAATGTAAATTAAATTCCGGTAAACAATGTTAATGTATGGTGAGAGATAGGGCAAATGTAAAGATTTATAAAAAAAATTATAACTTATTGAAAATGTTTCATACATGTTTGTGAATACTGACACCAAGGTTTAGCATCAAATCTTGACATTTGACAGAGTTATAGCACCAAATGTACATTACAGTACAAGAGTACGAAATTAATGTATGGTGAGAGATAGGGCAAATTTTAAGTTCCATCAAAATTTCAAAAACACATTAGACATGCTCTATAGGTGTCTGTGAATGCTGACACAAAGTCACAGCTTCATAGCTTTCCATTTGATAGAGTTACAGCCCTCACTGTAAATTAAATTCTGGTATACAAAGTTAATGTATGGTGAGATATAGGGCAAATGTAAAGATTTATAAAAGTTTCAAAAACTCATTGAAAATGTTTCATACATGTCTGTGAATGCTGACACCAAGTGTTAGCATCAAATCTTTCCATTTGACAGAGTTATAGCACCAAATGTACATTACAGTACAGGAGTACAAATTAATGTATGGTGAGAGATAGGGCAAATTTTAAGTTCCATCAAAATTTCAAAAACACATTAGACATGCTCTATAGGTGTCTGTGAATGCTGATACAAAGTCACAGCTTCGTAGCTTTCTATTTGATAGAGTTACAGCCCTCAATGTAAATTAAATTCTTGTATACAAAGTTAATGTATGGTGAGATATAGGGCAAATGTAAAGATTTATAAAAATTTCAAAAACTCATTTAAAATGTTTCATACATGTCTGTGAATGCTGACACCAAGTTTTAGTATCAAATCTTTCCATTTGACAGAGTTATAGCACCAAATGTACATTACAGTACAGGAATACGAAGTTAATGTATGGTGAGAGATAGGGCAAATTTTAAGTTCAATCAAAATTTCAAAAACCCACTACACATGCTCTATAGGTGTTTGTGAATTCTGACACAAAGTCACAGCTTCATAGCTTTCCATTTGATAGAGTTACAGCTCTCAATGTAAATTAAATTCAGGTAAACAATGTTAATGTATGGTGAGAGATAGGGCAAATGTAAAGATTTATAAAAAAAATTATAACTTATTGAAAATGTTTCATACATGTTTGTGAATACTGACACCAAGGTTTAGCATCAAATCTTGACATTTGACAGAGTTATAGCACCAAATGTACATTACAGTACAGGAGTACGAAATTAATGTATGGTGAGAGATAGGGCAAATTTTAAGTTCCATCAAAATTTCAAAAACACATTAGACATGCTCTATAGGTGTCTGTGAATGCTGATACAAAGTCACAGCTTCATAGCTTTCCATTTGATAGAGTTACAGCCCTCACTGTAAATTAAATTCTGGTATACAAAGTTAATGTATGGTGAGATATAGGGCAAATGTAAAGATTTATAAAAGTTTCAAAAACTCATTGAAAATGTTTCATACATGTCTGTGAATGCTGACACCAAGTTTTAGTATCAAATCTTTCCATTTGACAGAGTTATAGCACCAAATGTACATTACAGTACAGGAATACGAAGTTAATGTATGGTGAGAGATAGGGCAAATTTTAAGTTCCATCAAAATTTCAAAAACCCACTACACATGCTCTATAGGTGTTTGTGAATTCTGACACAAAGTCACAGCTTCATAGCTTTCCATTTGATAGAGTTACAGCTCTCAATGTAAATTAAATTCCGTTAAACAATGTTAATGTATGGTGAGAGATAGGGCAAATGTAAAGATTTATAAAAAAAATTATAACTTATTGAAAATGTTTCATACATGTTTGTGAATACTGACACCAAGGTTTAGCATCAAATCTTTCCATTTGACAGAGTTATAGCACCAAATGTACATTACAGTACAGGAATACGAAGTTAATGTATGGTGAGAGATAGGGCAAATTTTAAGTTCCATCAAAATTTCAAAAACCCACTACACATGCTCTATAGGTGTTTGTGAATTCTGACACAAAGTCACAGCTTCATAGCTTTCCATTTGATAGAGTTACAGCTCTCAATGTAAATTAAATTCCGGTAAACAATGTTAATGTATGGTGAGAGATAGGGCAAATGTAAAGATTTATAAAAAAAATTATAACTTATTGAAAATGTTTCATACATGTTTGTGAATACTGACACCAAGGTTTAGCATCAAATCTTGACATTTGACAGAGTTATAGCACCAAATGTACATTACAGTACAGGAGTACGAAATTAATGTATGGTGAGAGATAGGGCAAATTTTAAGTTCCATCAAAATTTCAAAAACACATTAGACATGCTCTATAGGTGTCTGTGAATGCTGACACAAAGTCACAGCTTCATAGCTTTCCATTTGATAGAGTTACAGCCCTCACTGTAAATTAAATTCTGGTATACAAAGTTAATGTATGGTGAGATATAGGGCAAATGTAAAGATTTATAAAAGTTTCAAAAACTCATTGAAAATGTTTCATACATGTCTGTGAATGCTGACACCAAGTGTTAGCATCAAATCTTTCCATTTGACAGAGTTATAGCACCAAATGTACATTACAGTACAGGAGTACAAATTAATGTATGGTGAGAGATAGGGCAAATTTTAAATTCCATCAAAATTTCAAAAACCCATTAGACATGCTCTATAGGTGTCTGTGAATGCTGATACAAAGTCACAGCTTCATATCTTTCCATTTGATAGAGTTACAGCCCTCAATATAAATTAAATTCTGGTGTACAAGGTTAATGTATGGTGAGAGATAGGGCAAATTTTAAGTTCCATCAAAATTTCAAAAACCCATTAGACATGCTCTATAGGTGTCTGTGAATGCTGATACAAAGTCACAGCTTCGTAGCTTTCTATTTGATAGAGTTACAGCCCTCAATGTAAATTAAATTCTTGTATACAAAGTTAATGTATGGTGAGATATAGGGCAAATGTCAAGATTTATAAAAATTTCAAAAACTCATTTAAAATGTTTCATACATGTCTGTGAATGCTGACACCAAGTTTTAGTATCAAATCTTTCCATTTGACAGAGTTATAGCACCAAATGTACATTACAGTACAGGAATACGAAGTAAATGTATGGTGAGAGATAGGGCAAATTTTAAGTTCCATCAAAATTTCAAAAACCCACTACACATGCTCTATAGGTGTTTGTGAATTCTGACACAAAGTCACAGCTTCATAGCTTTCCATTTGATAGAGTTACAGCTCTCAATGTAAATTAAATTCCGGTAAACAATGTTAATGTATGGTGAGAGATAGGGCAAATGTAAAGATTTATAAAAAAAATTATAACTTATTGAAAATGTTTCATACATGTTTGTGAATACTGACACCAAGGTTTAGCATCAAATCTTGACATTTGACAGAGTTATAGCACCAAATGTACATTACAGTACAGGAGTACGAAATTAATGTATGGTGAGAGATAGGGCAAATTTTAAGTTCCATCAAAATTTCAAAAACACATTAGACATGCTCTATAGGTGTCTGTGAATGCTGACACAAAGCCACAGCTTCATAGCTTTCCATTTGATAGAGTTACAGCCCTCACTGTAAATTAAATTCTGGTATACAAAGTTAATGTATGGTGAGATATAGGGCAAATGTAAAGATTTATAAAAGTTTCAAAAACTCATTGAAAATGTTTCATACATGTCTGTGAATGCTGACACCAAGTGTTAGCATCAAATCTTTCCATTTGACAGAGTTATAGCACCAAATGTACATTACAGTACAGGAGTACAAATTAATGTATGGTGAGAGATAGGGCAAATTTTAAATTCCATCAAAATTTCAAAAACTCATTAGACATGCTCTCTAGGTGTCTGTGAATGCTGATACAAAGTCACAGCTTCATATCTTTCCATTTGATAGAGTTACAGCCCTCAATATAAATTAAATTCTGGTATACAAGGTTAATGTATGGTGAGAGATAGGGCAAATTTTAAGTTCCATCAAAATTTCAAAAACCCATTAGACATGCTCTATAGGTGTCTGTGAATGCTGATACAAAGTCACAGCTTCGTAGCTTTCTATTTGATAGAGTTACAGCCCTCAATGTAAATTAAATTCTTGTATACAAAGTTAATGTATGGTGAGATATAGGGCAAATGCAAAGATTTATAAAAATTTCAAAAACTCATTGAAAATGTTTCATACATGTCTGTGAATGCTGACACCAAGTGTTAGCATCAAATCTTTCCATTTGACAGAGTTATAGCACCAAATGTACATTACAGTACAGGAATACGAAGTTAATGTATGGTGAGAGATAGGGCAAATTTTAAGTTCCATCAAAATTTCAAAAACCCACTACACATGCTCTATAGGTGTTTGTGAATTCTGACACAAAGTCACAGCTTCATAGCTTTCCATTTGATAGAGTTACAGCTCTCAATGTAAATTAAATTCCGGTAAACAATGTTAATGTATGGTGAGAGATAGGGCAAATGTAAAGATTTATAAAAAACATTATAACTTATTGAAAATGTTTCATACATGTTTGTGAATACTGACACCAAGGTTTAGCATCAAATCTTGACATTTGACAGAGTTATAGCACCAAATGTACATTACAGTACAAGAGTACAAATTAATGTATGGTGAGAGATAGGGCAAATTTTAAATTCCATCAAAATTTCAAAAACTCATTAGACATGCTCTATAGGTGTCTGTGAATGCTGATACAAAGTCACAGCTTCATAGCTTTCCATTTGATAGAGTTACAGCCCTCAATGTAAATTAAATTCTGGTATACAAAGTTAATGTATGGTGAGATATAGGGCAAATGTCAAGATTTATAAAAGTTTCAAAAACTCATTTAAAATGTTTCATACAGGTCTGTGAATGCTGACACCAAGTTTTAGTATCAAATCTTTCCATTTGACAGAGTTATAGCACCAAATGTACATTACAGTACAGGAATACGAAGTTAATGTATGGTGAGAGATAGGGCAAATGTAAAGATTTATAAAAAAATTTATAACTTATTGAAAATGTTTCATACATGTTTGTGAATACTGATACCAAATTTCAGCATCAAATCTTGACATTTGACAGAGTTATAGCACCAAATGTACATTACAGTACAGGAATACGAAATTAATGTATGGTGAGAGATAGGGCAAATTTTAAGTTCCATCAAAATTTCACAAACCCATTAGACATGCTCTATAGGTGTCTGTGAATGCTGACACAAAGTCACAGCTTCGTAGCTTTCTATTTGATAGAGTTACAGCCCTCAATGTAAATTAAATTCTGGTATACAAAGTTAATGTATGGTGAGATATAGGACAAATGTAAAGATTTATAAAAGTTTCAAAAACTCATTGAAAATGTTTCATACATGTCTGTGAATGCTGACACCAAGTGTTAGCATGAAATCTTTCCATTTGACAGAGTTATAGCACCAAATGTACATTACAGTACAGGAGTACAAATTAATGTATGGTGAGAGATAGGGCAAATGTAAATTAAAGATTTATAAAAATTTCAATAACTCATTTAAAATGTTTTATACATGTCTGTGAATGCTGACACCATGTTTTAGCATCAAATCTTGACATTTGACAGAGTTATAGCACCAAATGTACATTACAGTACAGGAGTACGAAATTAATGTATGGTGAGAGATAGGGCAAATTTTAAGTTCCATCAAAATTTCAAAAACCCACTACACATGCTCTATAGGTGTTTGTGAATTCTGACACAAAGTCACAGCTTCATAGCTTTCCATTTGATAGAGTTACAGCTCTCAATGTAAATTAAATTCAGGTAAACAATGTTAATGTATGGTGAGAGATAGGGCAAATGTAAAGATTTATAAAAAAAATTATAACTTATTGAAAATGTTTCATACATGTTTGTGAATACTGACACCAAGGTTTAGCATCAAATCTTGACATTTGACAGAGTTATAGCACCAAATGTACATTACAGTACAGGAGTACGAAATTAATGTATGGTGAGAGATAGGGCAAATTTTAAGTTCCATCAAAATTTCAAAAACTCATTAGACATGCTCTATAGGTGTCTGTGAATGCTGATACAAAGTCACAGCTTCATAGCTTTCCATTTGATAGAGTTACAGCCCTCAATGTAAATTAAATTCTGGTATACAAAGTTAATGTATGGTGAGATATAGGGCAAATGTAAAGATTAATAAAAGTTTCAAAAACTCATTGAAAATGTTTCATACATGTCTGTGAATGCTGACACCAAGTGTTAGCATCAAATCTTTCCATTTGACAGAGTTATAGCACCAAATGTACATTACAGTACAGGAATACGAAATTAATGTATGGTGAGAGATAGGGCAAATTTTAAGTTCCATCAAAATTTCACAAACCCATTAGACATGCTCTATAGGTGTCTGTGAATGCTGATACAAAGTCACAGCTTCATATCTTTCCATTTGATAGAGTTACAGCCCTCAATATAAATTAAATTCTGGTATACAAGGTTAATGTATGGTGAGAGATAGGGCAAATTTTAAGTTCCATCAAAATTTCAAAAACCCATTAGACATGCTCTATAGGTGTCTGTGAATGCTGATACAAAGTCACAGCTTCGTAGCTTTCTATTTGATAGAGTTACAGCCCTCAATGTAAATTAAATTCTTGTATACAAAGTTAATGTATGGTGAGATATAGGGCAAATGTAAAGATTTATAAAAATTTCAAAAACTCATTGAAAATGTTTCATACATGTCTGTGAATGCTGACACCAAGTGTTAGCATCAACTCTTGACATTTGACAGAGTTATAGCACCAAATGTACATTACAGTACAGGAATACGAAGTTAATGTATGGTGAGAGATAGGGCAAATTTTAAGTTCCATCAAAATTTCAAAAACCCACTACACATGCTCTATAGGTGTTTGTGAATTCTGACACAAAGTCACAGCTTCATAGCTTCCATTTGATAGAGTTACAGCTCTCAATGTAAATTAAATTCCGTTAAACAATGTTAATGTATGGTGAGAGATAGGGCAAATGTAAAGATTTATAAAAAAAATTATAACTTATTGAAAATGTTTCATACATGTTTGTGAATACTGACACCAAGGTTTAGCATCAAATCTTGACATTTGACAGAGTTATAGCACCAAATGTACATTACAGTACAGGAGTACGAAATTAATGTATGGTGAGAGATAGGGCAAATTTTAAGTTCCATCAAAATTTCAAAAACCCATTAGACATGCTCTATAGGTGTCTGTGAATGCTGACACAAAGTCACAGCTTCATAGCTTTCCATTTGATAGAGTTACAGCCCTCACTGTAAATTAAATTCTGGTATACAAAGTTAATGTATGGTGAGATATAGGGCAAATGTAAAGATTTATAAAAGTTTCAAAAACTCATTGAAAATGTTTCATACATGTCTGTGAATGCTGACACCAAATGTTAGCATGAAATCTTTCCATTTGACAGAGTTATAGCACCAAATGTACATTACAGTACAGGAGTATAAATTAATGTATGGTGAGAGATAGGGCAAATGTAAATTAAAGATTTATAAAAATTTCAATAACTCATTTAAAATGTTTTATACATGTCTGTGAATGCTGCCACCATGTTTTAGCATCAAATCTTGACATTTGACAGAGTTATAGCACCAAATGTACATTACAGTACAGGAGTACGAAATTAATGTATGGTAAGAGATAGGGCAAATTTTAAATTCCATCAAAATTTCAAAAACCCACTACACATGCTCTATAGGTGTTTGTGAATTCTGACACAAAGTCACAGCTTCATAGCTTTCCATTTGATAGAGTTACAGCTCTCAATGTAAATTAAATTCAGGTAAACAATGTTAATGTATGGTGAGAGATAGGGCAAATGTAAAGATTTATAAAAAAATATAACTTATTGAAAATGTTTCATACATGTTTGTGAATACTGACACCAAGGTTTAGCATCAAATCTTGACATTTGACAGAGTTATAGCACCAAATGTACATTACAGTACAGGAGTACGAAATTAATGTATGGTGAGAGATAGGGCAAATTTTAAGTTCCATCAAAATTTCAAAAACCCATTAGACATGCTCTATAGGTGTCTGTGAATGCTGACACAAAGTCACAGCTTCATAGCTTTCCATTTGATAGAGTTACAGCCCTCACTGTAAATTAAATTCTGGTATACAAAGTTAATGTATGGTGAGATATAGGGCAAATGTAAAGATTTATAAAAGTTTCAAAAACTCATTGAAAATGTTTCATACATGTCTGTGAATGCTGACACCAAGTGTTAGCATCAAATCTTTCCATTTGACAGAGTTATAGCACCAAATGTACATTACCGTACAGGAATACGAAGTTAATGTATTGTGAGAGATATATAGGGCAAATTTTAAGTTCCATCAAAATTTCAAAAACCCACTACACATGCTCTATAGGTGTTTGTGAATTCTGACACAAAGTCACAGCTTCATAGCTTTCCATTTGATAGAGTTACAGCTCTCAATGTAAATTAAATTCCGGTAAACAATGTTAATGTATGGTGAGAGATAGGGCAAATTTTAAATTCCATCAAAATTTCAAAAACCCATTAGACATGCTCTATAGGTGTCTGTGAATGCTGACACAAAGTCACAGCTTCATAGCTTTCCATTCGATAGAGTTACAGAACTCTAGTTAATGTACTGTATTGTTAGAGAAAATTGCGTAATACCATATTATATGGCCGACCGTTAGAAGGTGTATATAAAGACTAAATTCGATACTGTATCGGAAAATCTAGAATACTTTCTAAATTTTATTATACATTGGGAAATGCACTGTGTAGTAATTGATTGTTATTGAAGCACCATCTATCCATATATAAGATATGGATCTCGTTAAAGTAAAATTTCGTCAATCGACAGCCAACGAAACTCCAAAGAAAAAAAGTTGGACCATACCGAACGCTACCATCCACGACGCTCAGAGGCCGGGATCGTTGGTAACGTTCAACTTATCGAATCTGCCGAAGCAAATTACTGCCGAGTTGAGCATTGGGTGTCACTTGCGTGAGAAGAACCAGCTCTTCTCGATATGGCCGACTCATATGAATCCTAAGATATCAGATGCCAATCCCACATTACGTGGAACCCCCCCGAAATCCGGATTATTGGTGAGCACGTCTCTATGGCACCAACCGATTAGGAGACAGCTTCAGAGTCTAAGCGCTACCAACCTCTATGGGAACCGCAACCACCATAGAGATGTGTCCAGGTAGGCCTACTATATAAGGTTTTTCGCTTCTATTTATATAAAGTTTTGCCCAAAGAAAACGGTTGTGGTTGGGGCTTTTTTTATATATTTCTCGTTATTTCCAGATCAGTGAATTGTTCCAAGGAAATTTAAAGACATAGCCAGTATTTGTGGATCATCTGAAAACTGGGGAAAGCGGAAAAAATCCTGTAAGTGTCTTGATGGGCCGAGGAGAACGACGTTTCTGATCCCAATTATTTTCGAGAAATCGTCAATTTATTCCACTCTAATTCCAGACCAGTGAATCGTTCCAAGCAATTTTACACACATACGCAGTATTTCCAATACATCTCAAAACTGTGGCAAATGGATAAAAGCCTGTATGTGTCTTGGTGGAGGGAGGAGAACGACTTTTTATGATACAGAAAACTAGAGATAGTGCGAGGCCCGATATTTGAATGCTGACAAGTTTTAGCTTCATATCTCTCCGTTTGACAGAGTTACAACACTAAATTAAATTTTCTAGTATCGTGAAATATTGTCATACACAATATCGGAACTAAAACATGTGTATATAGTACAATGATATTTGGTGCTATAAGTAGGCGTACGCTTTATTGACACGCCCTAGAAACACAAAACAATATGGCGTCTAACAGTCGTCTGTCGGAGCGAGCAAAAGGATTTTCTGATCTTGCTGAGACTCTATTAGAAAACTTGACCAAGGCAACAGCGAAGAATGAATATTTGTTAGAAGCAATTGAGTCTTCCGAAGCAAAGGTCAAGCAAGGCGGCGCAGAAGCACCATTTCTCAAAGATCTCAGAGCGAGATTAGCGGCTACGCACGCCCCTAATGCGGCCCTCAGAAGAGATCTTGCAAAATTTAAAACATTCTACGACAGACTGTTCAAAGAATTGGACGACCTAACCATTGAATACGAAACTCTAGTCCATGATTTGAAGATAGAAAAGTCGCATCTGGAAGAACAGAAGCAGTCACTGAAGCAGAAAATAGACAGATATGAGCAGGAAAAGGGAGAGTGGAAGCAGAAGTTGGAAGAAGCTAAAATTGAGATAGAAGAACAAAACGATCGGTTGACTATCTTGGCAGATCAGTTGAGCGGAGATAAAGTAGCTTTGGATGCTCAAACAAAGGACTTGGCCTTTAAGCGATTGGCCTTCGAAGAAGAGAAACTGGATCGCGAGGGAGACGAGTTTCGAACGGCAGACACAGAAGCGGAAGAGCTACGCCAAAAGCTACGAAAGCAGATTATCAAGAATGCAGATTTGGAAGATAAGCTTTTGCATTGCGAGCTAACAATCCACCAGAAAGAAGAAGGGATGGGTGTCTTGAATGCGACTAACGAGAGACTTCAGCGAAGCCTCGTGCAAGCGAGGCAAGCTTCTACGAAAGCTATCAAGCAGTTTGACAAGCGAACAAATGAAGGTACGTACCATACATACTGTGATGCAAGCTCTTGTGAGACCATAATCTGCAAACAGCAAACAGAAAATTGGCAGATATGACCACTGAACTGGCAAAGTCTCAGCAACACGCCAAACGGTTTCAAGACATGCTCTCCATAGAGCATCGAAAGCAGAAGGGACTCAGAGTTAGTGGCTAGCTGTTTGAACATGTGTCCTTGAATCTCTGTGTATTGTGTACATGCAGACTGATTACATAATACTTGCTTGTGCACATAGCATCATACATGCAAGTTCTGTAGCTTATATTGACTATGTTATTATATGTAGCATGCATTGGAGAAAGAGATGAAGAGGAATGCAGACAACCTGAGCAGTGAATACTCCTCTCAAGCACAAAAGGCATACCTAGATACTTTGGCTGATAGTTTAGCTCTACCTAATAAGCCCAGGAACTCGCTCAAAGTTGAAGATGTTGTGAGAAGGAATGAGGTTTGTTTTATCAGTTGCACTGTTAGCTTAGGCAATATACTACACTGTATATGTGATTTTATATTATGAGATGGTTGCTGTATCTATATTAGCAAATGACTATAGAAAATGCAAATTTGAAAGCTGAAATTAGACGTTTAAAAGTGGAAAATTCAGAAATGACTAAAAGCTTGGGCCAAGCAAGAATAAATGACCACTACATGAGGGTATGTTAACCTGTATAAGTCTGTCCTTCCTTTTAAGTGATATTGTCTTGTGTCATGTTTCAGAATCAAGTCTCAACAAATATTGCTGACAGAATTGAACTGCAGAAGCGATTGGAAAGAATTGAGATTCAGGTAAGTCACTCTTTCCATACCCTTCAGTCAACTCTACCTTACTCAGTTGCTATATATCTCATTTGTGTGTAGTATCGTGAGCTGCAGTCCTCACTGACAAAGCAAGCTACTGATTGGGTCAGTGATAAGAGAAGGAGATCAAAGTCGGAGCGAACCACTAGATGGAAACAAGTATGTAATATTACTGTTCACATTCTCATTCACTGTAGTGTTTAAGAGACCCATTGTTCAAAGTACTACCATATGGGGGTGGGATAGATAACGTGTCTATCAGTTCTGTATTACTTATTTCGTCCAGATTGAGCCAATTGATGTTTTTGGAGGCAGTGATCGTCTTTGGAGTACACTTCCCCAAACTGGGAGCAGGAAGATAGTTCAAAAAGAATGACAGCATTATGTCTTTTTATTTTGTAGCATGCAGTTTGGACCAACATTTAACTTACATTTCATGCACTATAACTTGCATTTCATGCACTATAACTTGCATTTCATGCACTATAACTTACATTTCATGCACTATAACTTGCATTTCATGCACTATAACTGTATAACTTATAATAATGGAGCAACAGAACTATTTCAAGGGCCATTATACATTTTGATTGATATTAGTTACCTAGTGAGTTCCAAAAGTAATTCTTTCAGAATAAGGTAATAGAGTTACATACACTGTGCTTACAGCTAACCTAACACTATTCCAATACACAAATACAGTACTTTTTGGGTCAGTTGTCCAGACCAGACATTGCAATCGGTAATCAGTTAGCACTTGTGACTACCCTTTGAACAAATACTCCCACTAGAATGACATCAACATGCAGCAATAGTCTTTTTACCAATTACCATAACCGACCCAAAAAGTACTGTATTCATATCTTACAGGCAATCAATATCTCATTTGTATATAGTGTACATATTAGAGAAATGACAGAGCTTCAATCAGTCACAGAAAGCAATGGTGTATATAGTAATATACAGGAAAAGATGGTAAAGTAGTTTTCATAGTAAAAATGTAGTTTAGATGAGCAAATCAAAACTCAGTTCTTTTATACAACATGAGGATGGCTGATTGCATTGAAAAAGATACTAGACAGTCTCTGAGGGCTGGAGGCCATGCTCCATCTGGCCATGTTGCTGGAGGCATCCAAAGTAGAGGAACGGGACATCTACATAACAAGTGCAGCGCTCATAGGCATCCAATCAAACTCCATCTATATGGGACTCACTGTATTCTCCCTTGACTCTTCTCCAAGCATTGAAAATAAATTGTCTTGCATTACCCTAAACTTCTCCTCCATATCAGCTTGGTACTCCTGTTGTTCAGCCGTGATCAAACGATGGTTCAGCTCCAGGGCCTCTTGGCATACCAAGAGGAAATCCCTATAATTTAAATAGAGAATATTCTGATTATATTACATCTCCTACTGGTTTCCCCATATTACTGAATATACCTGTAGGCATCTCTTAACTTCTCCACTTCCTTCTCAGGATATTTACCAACTTCAGTGTCTTTTAGAAAGGCGTTGGCATATTCCTGAGCTCCAATGTTGACCTGAGGGGGAGGGGAGGACAAACATTGCAATAAAAGAAAAGTCTAACAGAGTCAATTCAGTGTCATCTAACTCATGTTCCCACCTGTGCACTGACACTGCCCTGCAATACGAGCTGAAGTTTCTTGACATCTGGAACACTACGGTTTACTTCTTCTGAGAGCTCTTTTGTCTTCTTTTCAATTGCTTCAATACCAACCTGCACACGAATGTGATCAAGGATTTGACTATCACCTGACAAGTTTGCTGAGAACTAACATTAATAGGAGAGAGTTCTGTGGAGTTCTCGTGAATGATCCTAATCCTCTTCTTGACATAGGGAAACCAATTGCCAGCTGCACAAACACGGATGGGTGGGTGGATGGGTGGGTGGATGGATGGGTGGATGGGTGGGTGGATGGATGGGTGGGTGGGTGGATGGGTGGGTGGGTGGATGGGTGGGTGGGTGGATGGGTGGGTGGGTGGATGGGTGGGTGGGTGGATGGGTGGATGGATATATTAATGGATGGATGGATGGATGAGTGTGAGTGTGTGTGGGTGGATGGAGTGTGGATGGACTGACTAGTAATTATAGTCTTCCTTTTGTATTGGTTGACAGTGTCTCCGTGTGCCTTCCCCCCTTTAGTGAAGGGTGTTTCAAAGACAAACGATGAGATATGATTGTGCCTCTCAAAATCAGTTTTACGCTCAATCAACTCCTCTTCATTGTGATAGGGTTCCACATGGATAATTTGTATATGAGCCTTCTCCAGGTCCAATTTATCTTTCTCAGGATTCACCTGCCATCAGTACAATAACACACACATGGGTCAGTCCAGCCAGCATGTATTGTACTCCAAACTTAGTATACTAGAGTACACAGGAGTATACTATTATTTATTCTACCTACTTTGTTTGAAGACTGAATGATGTTGACTACGTCCGCTCCAAATCGCTTTCCATACATAGTCTTTAATCTCATTGAGAATTCTGCAAGAGAAGTCACCTTGGGCTCCTTGTACAGATACTCGGCTCCGTCATCCACCCTGAACGGCTACAATACAAAGCAGACATCCTCTGGTAGCACACACGGGACAAACATGGGAGAGAGCTACGTACCTTGCCAAAGAATGCAACTTTGAAGAAGGTCCCAAGATAGCGCTTTCTAGTTTTAGTTACTTCAACCACTTTTTCAGTTGCATGTTGGAGTTGCTTAAACATGGCTGACATTGACTTGAGGAAAGCAAAGTAACATTATAGTTATTCCTTGCAACAGAACATAACCTCTTACTTCATAGTCCCTCCATTCCTCATAAAAGGGTAGCAGCAGCTTCCCAACATCTACCATCAACTCATATCTCTCAGCTTTCCAGAGAAACTCCAGTGCTCTCTGCAGCTCAAGAGCTAAATCAAGCTGCATCAAAGAGAGCATACAGTCATTCACAGGATCTCTCCCCCTCCCTTCTCTCTCCATCTCTCCCCCTCCCCTCTCTCTCCATCTCTCCCCTCCATTCTCTCTCCATCTCTCCCCCTCCCCTCTCTCTCCATCTCTCCCCTCCATTCTCTCTCCATCTCTCCCCCTCCCCTCTCCCTCCATCTCTCCCCTCTCTCTCCATCTCCCTCTATCTTTATTAATTACTTTAGTGTAGCACTGTTCAGTATCTCCAGTCTCGACATCTCTCTTTATGCCGCTCTCCTCCTTGGAGATGTTGACAGAGATTGTCTCAAATCCTTCACATCCCATGGGATACTCACCTAACACACACACGCACACAATACAGTGAAGTGAGAGTAGCAGAAGTACACTAGACATGGATGTGCTGTGTTGTGGGGCCTGCCTTTCAACTTCAGATACTCAGCAATCAGCCCTGCCATGTGAAGACAGCACATGGCGGCCTCTGAGTAGTTGCCCCGAGAGGCATGCAACTCCAGTAGGTTGTTCAACCAGGTCTTCCTCAGCTCAGGAGAACTTGCATAAGACTGTGCAAGATCATAGTAAAGGTCGGCCAACTTCTCCGGATCATTGTGATACTCCTTCATTTGAGCAGACGAGGACAACACAGTTCGTAACCGTTTCATGAGCTCATTGACTTCTCTTGTAAACTCTCTGGCCTGAGATCATACATAATTGGTATAGCCACAGCTGAGGGGACTGGACAGTCCATCAACGCTTACCTTGATCATGTTCTCTTGAACTGGAACATTTGAGAGTACAAAGAGAGACCTTCTCAAGTGATTGTCACTCTTCTCTCTGATCTGCGAGACCAGCACTGAAATGGCAATGGTTGACTGAGTGGGGAGAAGGAAAGAGGTGGGACAGTAGAGGTGGATGGAGAAGGGAAGAGGTGGGACAGTAGAGGTGGATGGAGAAGGAAGGAGGTCAATAAACACAATGGTAAGGTTCACTAACCTGAACATAGGTCCTATCCAGACCTGCTCCATGGAATATTTCCCAATTCTTCTTAAGGATGAGATATAACAATGTAGCAGCCTATTGCAATATAAATACAGTATAACAATACATTACATCAATATAAATACAGTATAACAATACTACAACAATACATTACATCAATATATATACAATACTATAACAATACTATAACAATACATTACATCAATATAAAGCACTTACTTCCGATCTTACTAATGGTAATCTTGAATTACAACACTTTAGGACCTACATATTTAATACAAGTAACAGTGCAAGCCATTAATATTAATAAAATACAACCTATACATACCTCATAGCAGAGAAGAGAAGTGTATTCAGTTCCTCCTTTGAACAGCGTGCTGGGGAACTATAACAAGTTACAGAACATCTGTGCATACCTCAGGAGGTTATTGTGTGTGATTGTGCTATGCGGCACTGCCGTGCTACATTGTAATTACAACATTCACTTACTCTATGTACAAAGGACCTGACAGATGCAAACACATGCTGCAACATCTCCACTGGTTGGTTGGTTTGCAAGAATGTCATCAAAAGTTGAAAATACTACACAACACAGAATCTGGATCAAAGAGGAATGGACAAGGTGCTAACATTGGGTACCTTTGACATCAAAATATTGTCTCCATCGTCTGCCATGAGTTCATGCTACAAAGGTGAAGCATGCACAAAAATGGAGTTGAGACAATGTTAATCAACTGCAAATGTAGTAATTATGTACTTCAAAATTTGCTGAAAACATTTCCAGGATATCAAGGACCACCAGGGAGACCTCCATTGCACAGTGCTCTGTAGCTTTGACAAGATTTTGCCTCTTCTCATCTGTTAACACTTCTTCTCCATCCACTTCGTCTTGAGCACTATGAAACATAACTAAGGGGGAGGAAAGGGGTGATAGACAGGGAAGGGGAGGGGAGAGTGGTGGAAGGGGAGGGGAGAGTGGTGGAAGGGGAGGGGAGAGTGGTGGAAGGGGAGAGGCTGATGGAACAGGAGAGTAGGATTGATTGGAGGGAGGAAATGGAGAGAAGGATGGGAGGTAGTGATCTTGCAGGACATAGTGAACTGTATACCTGGTGTGATTTCTGGAACAACAGAAATGGTTCTCTTCTGAGTGCCTTTTTTAGCAGCTCCTTGAACTGCGGCTTTCTTTTCCACTGAACTTTCGCTTGACTGCTTTGTCATCTGCTTTTGAACAGTAACACTGAATTAGTAGAGGTGAGGGAGGACAGGGAGAGGTATCAGAGGAGGTGAGGGAGGACAGGGAGAGGTATCAGAGGAGGTGAGGGAGGACAGGGAAATGTATCAGAGGAGGTGAGGGAGGACAGGGAGAGGTATCAGAGGAGGTGAGGGAGGACAGGGAGAGGTATCAGAGGAGGTGAGGGAGGACAGGGAGAGGTATCAGATGAGGTGAGGGAGGACAGGGAGAGATATCAGATGAGGTGAGGGAGGTATGTAATTTCAAACCTTGCTTGTAATTCTGAGGTAACAGCAAATATTCCTTTGAAGTTGAAGACTTGTAAGCATTGCCTAAAGTAAAAGGAGCACTTTCTACATCTTCAGCACATAGCTGGTCACATGACTGATCACATGACCATTAACTCACCCAAGCAAGTCAAAGAACTGAAGGAGCTGTGGATATATATACCTGTCCCATATGCTGGTGGGAATTCCTGACAGAGACCCCATGGATTGGCGACACCAACTCAATAGATGTTCTAATGAAGCAAAGTAGACTACTCTCGCAACTCATAAACCTCTAGTCAGGGCATCGTATCAAGCAATCATCACATGACAGGAATTAGATCCTGCTGCCTATGGGGTCCTTATAGGTCACTAATGGTACCTCGATTACAAGCATGTATACCTTGGTCAATATTTTTGAGTACAAAGATGACAGAGGCTAGCAAATCCTTTGTCTCTTCCGGTGACAGTCTGTCCCATTCCTGGAGAGCAGCATCAACAGCAGCCATTTTCTGATTGATCGGCTCATTACCACCAAAACTAGACAGTACCAGGGATTCTCCTGCTGGAGCCTCTTTGGCTGAGGGAGCACCAAGCTCGCTGATTGAGAAGAGAGGAGGTCTCTTGGAAGCTCTGTTTGATGGTCCCATGAGAGTGACCATGGATGTGGATTGGCTGGCAGTGCCAAGAGGACTCGCACGTCCATCCTTTGCCTCCTTCTCGGGAGTGTTGCCAGAAGGAGCATGGGACATCATAGAAAAGGAGCTGATAACAGATGTCCTCTTCCCTCCTGGTTGAGGTGTTAGTACACCACTGGGATCAGCCTCTCTGGACTGTTGTGGTTGGAGGGTGGATGTGATACCACTGTCCAATCTGTGCACATTCTCAAAAGCGATTGTGATAAGGGGAAAGAAGAGCTGGGCAATAATACCCTTTTGGGACTGGACAGAAGTAAATGGAATAACAGACAGTAAGTTTTGCCTAAATATTAATATTAGATTAATTCTTACGTTCTGCTTCAACCTGTCATCAAGGTCCTGTTTGGCGATGACATTCCTTAGGACCCTCAGAGCTCTCTTCCTGGAGGTGAGGGGCTCGTACCGGATGGCAGAAGCAACCTAACACACAAAACTGGACCAATTGAGCTACAGCCACACGGGAACAGAGCACTGGTAATTTACCTCTCTCAAGAGGATGCCGAGGGGAAAGTGTTTCTGACAGAATTCATCATTCACCTCTGTGGCAATGGGCCCACCTTTAAATGTAGTAACAGGAGAGGTGATGTCATCATTGGGACAGCATGGTTAGTGCATATATTGTGGATAACCTGTGATAATCTCTGGCCAGGGAAAGTTGAGAGGAATAAAGTGCTCATAGTCACAAATGATTTGGAGGAAGTCAAATTTGAGATCAAACATAAACTACAAAAAATAAGAGAAAAAGAGAAATAAGTTAAAAAATACAAATAAATTGTGTAGACTAGTAATTATTACAAGTTATCCAAAGATATACTTATTTAAGATGTATCAAGGTATGGCATAGGAACAGTATATAAATGTACCTTGTTATCCCTGACTTTGAAGGTCTGCATGTACTTGGCCATCAGCTGGAAGACCTGCCCCCTGTCCAGTACAGTGAAGCAGGCCTATATACAGAGAAGGTTGAGGTGCATGCACAATCTCAACCACAACTGTAGATAACATGTTTGTGTACTCACTCTTATGAAGCAGGCCATACTCTTGTTTGCTCTCTGTAATTGGGAATAGGTTAATTAAAGGGATGCACTCAGCAGGGGAATTCCCTTACCTTCCCATCCTCAGATGACATTCTACTACAGGTTTGAATGTTGCAAACCACTGTTTGTAGATTCCAGTAGAGATCTTCAGAATAAGGGCACTTCTTACGAGAGGACTGCAATGAAGTGTTAGGGTTAGTGTACGTATAGTGTGCAACATACACTTTAGTGGTACTCACCAGCTTATCCAACTTGCCCTCTAATCTGAGGTATTGTGCAACACTCTTCAACATGGTGTCAAAGAAGAACCACATGTGCTAAAGTGGACAATTGTAAAGCAATGATAGAATAAGGGTGTGTGTGTGAGTGTGTACTACCTCTAAGAGCTTTAAGATGTCGTTGGAGTCTTGCTGTTTGAGGTAGAGTGCCATTTGCTTTGCCAGTTCATCATGTAGAGTTCTCTGGTTGATGTTATTTATTTTAGTTTTGAAGATGAACTACCATATTGATGCCCAAATAAGGTAATGCATACTCCTAGGATACCAAGCCTACAGTTGTATACAGAAACACACGCATACCTCTACATAACTCTTCACTTCAGCTGTTCTCTGCGCCTTCTCCATCACATCCAAAATATGAATCAACAGCCTACACAGCACATGCAGAGTGCACAAAAAGATTTCTCAGAATAGAGTGATACATGTATGTAGGTATAGTATAAGAAAACAACTACCCCCTCTCTCTCTTCCTCTCCCTACTTCTCTATTCTCCCTCTCCCTCTCCCTACTTCTCTATTCTCCCTCTCCCTCTCCCTACTTCTCTATTCTCCCCTTTGTGGTCTTTACTTACTTGATAACTTGCACTTTGACCACCTCATGGTCTCGCTCCAGAAAGAGCAGCAGGTTAAACAGCTGGTCCAAGATCACAGGGAGGTGATTCACTAGAGAGCTCAACCTAATCCCGTACATGTCCTAAGAAACAACTGTCAACTGTCACTTGTGTGCACTGATGTTGTAGAAACATTGCAACAAAGCACTTACAGAAATAGCATCCATAACAACCTGATCTGAGGGAAACTCCCTTTTTGAAATTTGATTGCAAATTTCAAAAAACACATGCAGCACCTTTTCCTATTTATACATATTAAAGCACAGTGTAACAATATAATATTAATACTGCAGGCCCAACACAGCAGGCATGGCAGTACCTTGGGGTAGATGGAGGACATTGGCTTGACATCGACCCTGAATAATGCTTTCTGACCATCAACATACTTCAGTTCTGGAACAGGTTTCTATTCCAAGAAATGGAATTGGAAATTTAATAAACCACACACTCAACAAGCAGACTTACCTGTTGCAGTCCCAAGTACCCGTCTCTGAGCTGGGACGAGACTGGTAGCTGCTGGACCTCCGACACTAGCCTGCAGAACAACACAAAAAGAGTCAATTACCACTGGGAGATGTTATCTGACTAGCCGAGCGACCCAAGTCTTATATTGGCTGGGGTCCTATAGTGTCCGGTGAACCTGAAGTGAGAGATCACTTAACTGACCTTCCTTCACTCAGCAATGGTAACCATGAGAAACCAACTACAGTACAAAAATAATACACATTTCAATGCACATGTTTGTATACAAAGTAATACATGACATTCAATTTATACATATTCCTATGGTATGTGTATGAATATACAGTAGCTAACCAATAGCGGACACTGTCTCCTTTTTGCTTGCCTTCTGCAGCTCACAGGCAATGTGATAGAAGGTGAACAAGATGTGGTGCTTTTGACTTATGTTGACTGGCAACTCAATCTTGATCTGGATTCAGATTTGAAAAATCAATATGGTTCCATAAACGGTACAGCAATGTGTAACTGACCTCTTCATAGTAGGACGGGGTTGTGCAATGATGAAGGATGGGAGTGAAGGCCTTGTCCTTGAAGACAGGCCCAACAGCTTTACCATAGATAACCTACATTCATCAGAACACCCCTCTCACCCATACACACCATGTCACACACATAGACACGTACATATAATACATTGTGCATGAGATATTAGGGTACAGGTACATTAGGGTATTCCCCTTCTTCTTAGCCCATACACTTACAGGCAATGGATCAGAGTTAAGCTTATCATTAGCTTTGACTTCCACACAGCATGTGATGTTCCGTGCCTGTAGAGAGGGGATCCACTTAGCAGCTTACACTTCGCCTACCAAACAGAGACTCACCTTTGTGAAGTTCCTCTGAGAGTCATATTTCAGTGAGAGAGGGTAAAGGTAGAGGTAGTGTGTATAGGTGAGGCTGATGTGGTAGTGAGGGTGAGGGTGGTACTCCTCCAGCGGAGGGAACTCCTGCACTTCGCGGATAATGGTGTCCAGAGATGCAGTTCCACTTGAAAATGGACGAACTGGAACCAAACTGGGATTCAGAACTCCTAAAATACACATAACATGACTAGTAAATCTTTCCACAATACCACAGATAACTTTATCAATAAACGGAGAACACTTTATATCAGCTATTGCTACGTAGGTTAGTGTTTTTATGCTGAGAGTCACCTGTACGTGGCTCGCTATAGCTTATCACAGATACATCTATAGATCCTGGGATTGACGCCAACTTCAGTTTGTGAATGCTGGAATGAAGACACTTAATGCATTGGACAGCAAAAGATGGCAGTTAAAAAAGGAAACAGACTTTTTAAAATCTGACAACATCTTCAGCAGGTCAGTATTGGTCAGTCTGTCCTTATCCTTAAAAGAAATAGAACAATTATGTTTAATTGCCAAAATTGCCATGGTAACAAACCTGACGGAACAGAGGAGTAAATTCAGCACTGTTGTCCAAGTGTCCATTGCCATCAAAGAGAGGCCTAAAAGGGGTTAAGGAAGAATGTGAGAGGTGAGGGAGGGGGAGATTGAGAGGGTGAGAGAGGGAGAGGTTGAGAGGGTGAGGGAGGGGGAGGTTGAGAGGTTGAGAGGGTGAGAGAGGGGGAGGTTGAGAGGGTGAGGGAGGGGGAGGTTGAGAGGGTGAGAGAGGGAGAGGTTGAGAGGGTGAGAGAGCGGGAGGGGAGGTTGAGGGGGTGAGGGAGGGGGAGGTTGAGAGGTTGAGAGGGTGAGAGAGGGGGAGGTTGAGAGGGTGAGAGAGGGAGAGGGTGAGAGGGTGAGAGAGGGGGAGGGGAGGTTGAGAGGGTGAGAGAGGGGGAGGTTGAGAGGATGAGAGAGGGGGAGGTTGAGAGGGTGAGAGAGGGAGAGGTTGAGAGGGTGAGAGAGGGGGAGGTTGAGAGGATGAGAGAGGGGGAGGTTGAGAGGGTGAGAGAGGGAGAGGTTGAGAGGGGGGAGATTGAGGGGGTGAGGGTGAGGAAGAGGTTACTGTGCTAAACAAAGGTACACATACGTAGGTGGGGTCATACCTTGCTGCCCAGGCAAAAGGCATTCTGTACTGACCAAGAATGTTGCAGAGTGAAGGAACCTGTTTCTGAAGTTTTTGAGCTACCTACGACCACAGGCAGCAACCAAAGTAAACACTTGTGGTTAGATTATTCTGATAATGTACCTTTGTATCCTCCCCTCCTTTGATGTAGGGTTCAGCACAGGCAGAAATACCTTGCTGCACAATCTTCTCCACTCGGATCACCAGATAAATGTCTTGACTTGGAAATGTCACAGAAAAGAGACACTATACCAAAGACCATAGCACAATACATGCATATATATGGCCACACATATGTACGTAGATAGATCACACTTGCAATGAAAGTGGACACTACAACATACTTGATTGCTCATCGTTGGCCACTGTTCTTCTGATTTCAATTCACTGGCGCCAATCTTCAGTGACTTGTTGTTGGCACTCAATGTCTTTGCCTTGTGTTGGTCCAGCATTTCTCTCAAGTGGAAGTCATTCAAGTCAACGTGGAAGTCCTCAGTAATCTTCAGTCCTTTGGCAGCATCATACAGTGCCAAACTGATGAAGAACGGTTCAATCTTTGAAAGGAAAGAGAAAGAAACATCCACTCTTAAATAAGTATCGCAGGGATCATCACACATCCGGGATTAAAAGTAATACAATATCAGCTGGTGTGATTTAAATTAAACTCAATAATAGCCCAGTGCTCTTACATGTCCTAATTCTCTTGAGTTGTTAGATGCCAAAAGCCTGAATACAAGACTATTGCATCGCACAATAAACCTTAACTGACCAACCGGTTCCTCAGGATAAGGTGTTTCCCCCCGCTGGTTGTCAACACCTGTCTTCTGACCCTTCACACATACACAAGAGAAAGGAGAGATGGTAGAGTGATGTTACACACTCATCATCATGACATTCAGAAACAGCTTGTATGTGAACCTCTTATCAAATACTACTCTTTACTTCAAAGAATCCACTTCATAATGCTGTAAAGTGACTTCAACTTACAATTAATCCTGGGTACACAGAGAAGACGCTCTGCCTACCAAGCTTCCTTGCAGCATCATTATGCTTATTTGTACCAGTGGTGTACTGTGGTATTTATACACAAAGATTAGCACAATAAACAATACTAAGTAGTTTATGCTACAGGCTATGGGTGCTTCAGAAGGTGTGTGTGTACGCACCACTAGCAGTTCTGGCAGTAGAGCCGTTCTCTGTGGGTCTCTGAGTGTGTCACTTCTGTTCCAAGTGTTGATGTCCACTGAACAACCATACAATGGGCGCACATTGGTTACATATAATGTGTTCCCCACCCCACCCCACCCCAGTGGGGCACTCACCAGTCTGACTGGGTATCTCATCAACACCAAGGATCTTTGAAAAGGCATCCATCCAGTCCTTCAGTTCCTCCTCTGTCTCAGCAGCTAAAGGATACACTGTCTTCTCATCTCCTGTCAGCAAATCAAATCCAAACTGACGACTCTTGGGATTCTGTGTATGTATAGGGAAGGTACAGAGAGGGTATGGAGAGGATATAGGGAAGGTACAGAGAGGGTATGGAGAGGATATAGGGAAGGTACAGAGAGGGTATGGAGAGGATATAGGGAAGGTACAGAGAGGGTATGGAGAGGGTATAGGGAAGGTACAGAGAGGGTATGGAGAGGGTATAGGAAGGTACAGAGAGGGTATGGAGAGGATATAGGGAAGGTACAGAGAGGGTATGGAGAGGGTATAGGAAGGTATAGAGAGGGTATGGAGAGGGTATGGAGAGGGTATGGAGAGGATATAGGGAAGGTACAGAGAGGGTATGGAGAGGGTATGGAGAGGGTATAGGGAAGGTACAGAGAGGGTATGGAGAGGGTATAGGAAGGTACAGAGAGGGTATGGAGAGGGTATGGAGAGGGTATGGAGAGGGTATGCAGAGGGTATGCAGAGGTGATTGCTTCCCATTACCTTTCTAATGTCTTCACATGTACCCAAATTCAGACGCTTTATAAAAGACTGAGTCTTGTCATCCTAAGAATAAGATACACAACAAAGTCATACTCTAAACAAGCACAGCTAATAAGTAGAACAAAGTGGTATATGTGTGTACCCTGTAAATCTCAAGGTAGTAGTTCCCATCAGTGCTACCTGGCTGCAGCACACACCATCTTCTCTTCCACTGCAGAACCAGAGAACCATTCATCATACAGACCAATCAGAATGTTTGTCATAGATATACAGACTTTTTGTGACTTGTATGTGACTGTCTCACATGTTCACAGCCGCAGAATATTTAATGTACCTTTTGTGCAAATGTGCCTTCCCCAGGGAAAGGCCCTTTTGTGAGGAAGCCCCTCTTGTACTGTATCTTCTCCCTGGCAGCTGCTATGTCCTGCAACAAGATTGAACTGACATTTTAAGAGGTTTCCATGGTAACTACTAAAGGATGGTATTCCAAGGAGTAGGTATTTCAGTAAAGTGAGACCAACTTTATAAACATTAAAAATAGTAATCTGCAAATTGTTTTAAGTGATAGAGTTTCAATAGATTAAATCTGCCAAATATGGTAATAAGTTTTGCTACTATATTTAGAGTGCCCATTATGAAACTAAAAGGTAGGTGTCTGTATCTTTGAAACCATTTACTGTAGACATTAAACTCTAGGAAACAACAAATATATATTACAGGAAATTGCTGATTGATTAGACCAGTACAAATGGGACTCTCCCTAGTGCCCCACCCATACAAGCATGTGCCACACCTACTTGGCCTGTGCCCCACCCATCTCTGTTCATACCTGTGCCCTTCTTCGCTCTTCTTCTTCAATCTCATTAATTTCAAACTGCAGCATCGGAAGACTCTTGTGGTCCAAATTCCTATAAACACAAACAATCAGTTGTTATACAAAGCCAAAACATCTCTCAGACTGAATGGCCTACTTTTCCCAACTCTCCACTCCAGTAGAATACTTTGAGTAGTTGTACCTTAACCTTTCCCATTTTGAAGAGTATAGTGCCAGGCACTGCACAGCAAGACACAGTCACGAGACACGTCCTTTAAGAGGATCATAATACGAGGAGAATGTACCTGCTTTGTGAAGAAGAGTTCTGCCTGCATGGCTGCTCCTGGTGGCACTGTGGATTTCTCAGTTCTCAGGGTTCGATCTTCAGACATGACCTACATACATATCAAAAAGGTAAAGAGCTCATACCTTCTGAACACACACTCCTCAAGTCCTGAAGACTACTTGCATAATATTATTCACCCAAGCCTTTTAAGTTGCAGCAGTGCAGAGGCTGGTTAGGTTCCCATGGCAACTATACTAAAACCACAAGGAATCCTCAGTCATAGAGTACAGTCAGACAATGGGCTGATTGGCCACAAGAGATTGGAAAACTGGAGAAATGAGCTAAATGGGACAATAGCTACAAGGTCAAAGTGTCCCCATTAATGATGATAACGTGAATCTAGCCTGGTTGTGTGAGTGATTCCAAGATTCTTATTAGAGAGAGAAAGCTGTACATGATTTAAAATTCTTAGTAAAAGAAAGTTGGACATATAACAGTCCATTCGCAAGAACTGTTGTTCCGTGTTAATTATGAGATTAATTATAGTTTTGGGGACCAATTCTAATTACTGGAAAATAATGTTTCAACTGAATTCGATTTAAAAAAAAAAAAATACATTTATGTAGATCACTAAATACGTTGCTAATACTGTCCGGACTAACAGTAATGTCGTTTGTGGGAAACAACAACAGAGAGATGATCTTCTCGTCTTTGACTTGCTTGATGCAATCTTTGCTATTAAAGAGTTCCTTTTCATAGTCCAAGGGTTCTGCTAGTTCGACCTTCGTTTGGTTTGAAGCCTGTTCGTCCTCGGAAATGGTTCTCACAGCTCCAGAAACCGTCTCACGCATCTGGGCGGCAGTCAAACTTTTTAAATGCTTTGAGAAGCTTCTCTGAGAGGGAACCGCCTCCGCCATACCTCACTGGAACAATTCTAACGTGCGATTGGATACACGACGGATTTTCAACAAGTAACTGGACCAACTGAGAAAAACCACCCCAATAGGCTCAATTAACACACCTCTTTAGGGTTGGGTTATGACGTCATGTGACCTCATAAACTTCACATCACATTAGAGACATTACAAGTGTGTGGGTTATCTAAGTAAGTATTCAGCTAATCGGCAGGTATTACTCTCATGATTCACTATAGCAACAAAAGAGAGCACTAGTGATCTCTTTAACAACATATGCCTTACTATCTAATTTACATTATCACGCTAAATAATGATTTTATGATCTCCTGAATCATATATACCATGGATTCAGGAGATCATAAAATCATTAGTTAGCATGATGACATAAATTAGATAGTAATGGCATACCAACCTCGTAACTGGGCTAATTTTGATACAGATTACATGCCATATACCAATTATGCCCATATATGAACCATTAATTGAAACACAGTGGCTACAGTGCCGGTACCGGAGTCACAGTAAATTCTATCCACCGGCAAGCCTATAAGATGGGCGCAGGACAGTTGGCAGACACCTGGACCCCTTAACTGTCAGTTTGGGGCTTGCCAGTGCTTAGAGCAAAAAGTGACTTAAGCACCGGCAAGCTTATAAGATGGACGTAGGACAGTTGGCAGACAACTAGACCCCCTTAACTGTCAGTTTGGGGCTTGCCGGTGCTTAGAGCAAAAAGTGACTTAAGCACCGGCAAGCTTATAAGATGGACGTAGGACAGTTGGCAGACAACTGGACCCCTTAACTGTCAGTGTGGGGCTTGCCGGTGCTTAGAGCAAAAAGTGACTTAAGCACCGGCAAGCTTATAAGATGGGCATAGGACAATTGGCAGACACCTGGACCCCTTAACTGTCAGTCTCTTTCCTTTCCCTTTTGCCATTCGCTGAGCGAAAGAAATAACTAAGGTGTTCTATTTTATTACGGCTACTTTAACACAGCTATGTGTACGGAGTTTGTAAGCTGAGCTGGTGCTTATCGATGTACCATTATACTTATATTATATTTATATAAATGTAATATAATTCTTGACTGTGCTTTAATAGCTTGCTTTAACGTAATTGATACACCTAATGAATACTTGACGAAATTACTCAATTGAAAATATGGCGCCCTCAATCCACGCAGATCCCGATCCTAAAATTGGATTTTGGGGCCGCAGTACCTCTACACTGGACTGGTGCGAAGAGAACTACATTGTCTCCTTCTATGTAGCCGAGTTCTGTAAGTCCACGATCTGCAACAGATGAAGTTGCAGTATCTGATAATGCAATGCGATAGACTGGGGTCGTTATGTTGGTACGATATTTTGCAGGGAATACGATTAGCAACGTATTTATGATTGTCCCGCCGTTGGTAGGACTGTACAGATGTCAGCGAGACCGTCTCGAGCCGAGATACACGATGACGTACCTTTCACTGCTGTCAGTCGGTCTGGGATCCTGGATGTTTCACTGCACACTTCTGTACGAGATGCAAGTAAGTACTTCTCTCAAACGAAGTACTGCAGCACTGACATTAAGAATGTGTATCTTGTGCAGCTTTTAGATGAATTGCCAATGCTTGTTACATGTGGAAATATGCTGTATTGTCTGTAAGTTGACTGCTACTAAGGTAACAGTATGTATAGTGCAGTGTAGTGCAGTGAATGTAGTTTATAATAATGTAGTGCAGCAGATGTGTGTGTCAGTGGAGCAGAAGAATACAGAGAAGACTCTTGTATCCTCATCAGTTCCCTATGGGCCTTTTACTGTAGAGTGAATGTAGTATGTAGGAAAATGGTGTTATTCTCTACCTCCTTTGCATATTGAGCTCAATGATTTATAAACTGAACTGCACGTCTGCCTCCATTTGCTTTGCATGTATCATCTCTCCTTTTGAGGTTTGAAATGGGCGGAGAGTACAATAGGATATCAAAGCAAGGTTATTTGGCAGCGGTGGGACTGGGCCTCTACATAGCTGTCGTGGCCATAGTGCGTTACCATGACAACCGTTATATGCTCATTTATTAGTATTGCATGTCCTTTAGGTGTACTTGGTCATTAGGGATCCAACCTTTCATGAGGTAGGTGTGTCGTTAAGTGGGGGAGGGGTCAAAGAGAAGAAGTACATTCGTTGAGACTATGTATCATCTCCAGTCTTGTTTGGTTGTTAGATTGCCTATTCTGTTCTTGTGGTTGGTATTACCACGATAGGATTCTACAGTCTCTGGAAGTATGACCACCAGTGTCGCTACCTCTGGTGGGCAATATTTGGAGTGTCATTGTACGTAATTATGAGTAGTGGCTAGCTAGAAATGAATTGCTTACTTCATTGAACTGAAGCTATTCCTTTTAGGTATACATTTGCCTTTGTGCTGTGGCTCATTGACAACAACTTTTGTACTTCAATCAGGTAACTGCTAGAGCAATTCCCTCAATGTATCCTCTACTGACTACAATGTTTTTTTAGAGATTTTCGTAAGGGTCTTCCCTTTAATGGCGGGTTTGTGGCCCAGTTCCACTCCTGGTGGCATGTCCTGGCAGGACTTGGATCCTACTTCCACATTCTAGTTAGCTCCAGGACTCGCATGGAAGTGTTGGGTCGGAACACTGCCTTCAAGGTCAGTAGACCAAAAAGATGAGTTTGAGCTTAAACTGATTGTTTTAATATAAATTTATGGTAATTCTGCAGACATGCTTAGGACTTCCTTATTTGGTAGCCAAAAGGAAGAACAATGATTGACTATATGGAACCTAGAGACTTCCCAAGTACTATTTTACTGTTTGACCACTTTAGAGATCTTTTTGACTTGCAGCTGTATATATTAATTGTATTCATAGTTTTATAAATAATCTGATGCATAAAAATTAGCAGAAACGCCCCCTTACTTCGAAGTTACAGATTCGAAACACTGCCTGTAGAACGCGATGGTACGCAAGAAGAAGGTAGACCTATGTACCGAATGCAGCTCGTCTACTACGCCTGGTATCCAGGCAGCAAGGCTGGGACACGAAAAGTGTCTCATTTTGGCGTATCGAGAGCTTGGAGTGTTCAACGAAAGAGACAATTTCGGAGCTACCCCAATCCACTATGCAGCCAGATACGGGCATATTACCTGTTTGAAATGGCTTGTTGAAAATAGCGGCATATCTACCAATGCTATGTCCCAGGTTAGTCCAGATGCAGTGCTGAGAAAGGGGTGTGTACGGGGGGAGGGTCGGAATCCTACATACGTATCTTGCATGAACATCCTTTAAACCGAACTCGTGCACATAAGCCACTTCAACGAGTACTTCTTTATATAGCTTGGCATGGCGGCCACGAGTTGCAGTCTACATAAGCCAATTGTTTTCTTCTTTTGCCCTCCATCCAGGGAGGCATGACGGCTGCTCACGATGCTGCCGCAATGGGACACCTGGAGTGTCTGATCTATCTGCTGCAGAGCACCAAATGCACAGCCTCGGATCAAACAGAAGAGGGAGCTACAGTGCTACACATTGCCTGTAGATTCGGTCGCTTGCCAGTGGTCAAGTGGTTATTGAGAGAAGGAGGCTGTTCCCCAAGCCAAAGAGGAGGAAACAAAGTCACTCCAATTCACTTGTGTGCAGCTAGAGGTATACCAATTCATTTCAAATATCACTTTGCGCATCTTAAAGTTACAAAAACGATGTAGCTGGTTATTGCAGTCAAGTTAGCTGCTCTCCAGCTATTCAAGTGGTGATGCAACTGTTTTACACATATAACTTTCAATTTCTTGTATCATTTAAATAATAACTAGCCTGTACTTTCTACAGCATTGTATTAGAATTTCACCTTTCTATATGCTCATTAATTATGAAATTTGATGCACTTAACTTATCCACTGTATCTCAACCAATTTATGAAGGATTTGTCTGCTTTTAGATCAACTAGAATGTCTTCAGTATCTGACCCAGCATCCTAACTATATTCCGAATGAGCTGACTGCACACGATGCCACTCCAGTTTACTTTGCAGCACAGGATGGAAGGTAATGGAGCTATCTTAGTTGAGCTTATTAACAGAGTATGTATACAGTAATGGAATTATTACACACTATGTCCATACATTGTGCTACCTCACCATATGGTACCATACTAGACTAAGCCAATCACTTTGCCTGTGTATGTTCATCTCATGCATATGTGTAACTTGTCTTTTACTAGTTTGGAAAGCTTAAAGTGGCTGGTTCTGAATGCCAGGGGAGATCCCCTACTTCCTGCCTCTGATGGTATGGCACCGATCCATGCCGCAGCCCAAGCTGGACAGTTGGAATGTCTGAGGTGGCTGGTTGACTTTGCTGGGGTCTCCCCGCGGATGAAATCAGGTGATGGTGCCACACCCACTCACTTTGCTGCAGCCGGAGGCAGAGTTGAATGCCTAGAATGGCTGATGTCACACGGAGCCACACCCCATGACAAAGACAAGCTGGGGGGCACACCACTCCACGATGCAGCAGAACAAGGCGAGGTACAAATGTTCCAATTGCTCTATATACGTATTATGCCTGAAACTTTATAACATATACATGTGGTGTTTAGCTGCATGTTGCACTATTTGTTTTCTGGCCATCACTCTGTCTCTGTACATACGTAGCTGGATGCCCTTAAGGTGCTCATAAGGCATGGTGGTGACGTGACGCTGGCTGATAGCAGTGGCCTCAGACCCATTGACCTGGCTAAGGATAGCCAGCAGACAGAATGCTTAAAGGCACTCTTTAAGAGCAACTCCGACGTTATGGTTAGTAAATGTTGCAGCCTTGCCTGCCTTTGGGATATCTTCAGATCTAACTTCTCAATACCATAGAAATCTGCTTTTCCTGAATCTTCAAAAATTAGAGGAAATCAAGAGGCCGCAATAAATCAAGTGATTATCATCATTTAATAAATATACGATATATTTTATTAAATGAATATACCTTGTTTTATAGAGAATTATTATTTCTCAAGAGTCTTCCAGTACTGGGCAGTATCAGGAACATCAGCTTAACCAAGTAAGTGTCAGTATTCAATGCATTAAGATATTCTTCATATTGTAATTTACATGTGTACAATTGTCTATATAGAAACAAAGTTTGGAAGTGCAACAAAGAGAATTTGAAATTAATTTGCTTGCAGGAGTTAGTGAAGAGAAAAGAGAGGAAATATGGCAAGAAGCAACTAAAGAAGGAGTGAGTCAATTATATCACAGTATAGGACTCCATATTATATAGTATAAGTATATCATCATACTATAGGATTATATTATATGGTATATCACACTATAGGACTCTGCATTTTACTTTATCTCCTCCTCCAGGTCCATATACCTGTACCAGGATTGAAGCAGCTCTTGGAACAGGAAGATACAACATCAGAGAGGGCAACTTGGAAATCTAACTTAATGGGTTCCAGACCTTCTACAACAAAGTCCTACAAAGCTCTCTTTGGGGACCCAGGTCTATCACTAAGGCAGAGACCTGCCCTAAGTCCAGATCTCTTCAGCACTCCGCCCACCTCAGATTTACACCTTGCTAAGCAACCTGCAAGGAAACAGGATTTAGGACCTTCATCAAATCTTATCTCCAATGCCATCAAGAAGGAAAGGGAGGTGTTTGGCGACTCTTATGAAGACCTACCGGATCTGGTTGACTTGAATATGGATCCTTCTACATCTCCATTAGCTTATGAAAGGCCTTCATACATAGATAGGAGTCATGAAGAGACAAAAGAGTCCAAAGGTCATAGACTCATCAAATGGTTAAAGAGAACCAAATTACCTGCCAAAGATGCACCAGATACATCAAAGGAGGCTCCAAATACATCAAAGAAAACACCAGATACACCAAAGGGGGAGACACCTGCCAAGTCAAAGAAAACTACACCTGCCAAGGCGAAGAAAAAGACACCAACTAAATCAAAGGACAAGTCTGTTCAGAATAGTCCGGTGGTTATAGAGGAAGATGTAAAGGGACACAACGTTGCTAAGAAGAAAGGCTTTTTTGGATGGAAAGGAAAATCAAAGCCTATTGTGCAATCACCTGTATCAGCTCCTGACCCTTATGGTCCAGCTAGTACAACCCCTATTGTGCAATCACCTGTATCAGCTCCTGACCCTTATGGTCCAGCTAGTACAATCCCTACTGCAAAACCTCCCCAAGAAAGGGCTTCACTAACTCCGGTCTTAGATATTCCATTGGATCAAGGAGATATTCAAGTGGTTGAAGTCAAGAGACCAAGAATAAGCAAAATTGTGACAGAAGAAATTGATGGACTAGCCACAGATGGTCCAGTATCAGAAGAACTTGCAGTGTCCACTCAAGCAGATATCAAGCCCAAACTAGAGTCAGAGACTGAAATACCTCCTGAACTAGCAGGACAACATTTGGTTGCAAAGAACAGAGAAAGGACTAATGAGAATGAGGTGCAGCAAATAGAGAATGAGGTGCAGCAGACTGAGAATGAGGTGCAGCAGACTGAGAATGAGGTGCAGCAGAGAGAGAATGAGGTGCAGCAGACTGAGAATGAGGTGCAGCAGACTGAGAATGAGGTGCAGCAGACTGAGAATGAGGTGCAGCAGACTGAGAATGAGGTGCAGCAGACTGAGAATGAGGTGCAGCAGATAAAAGAAGGGGAGATGAAGATGCCAGAAGCAACACAATCTGCAGTAGAATCTGATGATAGTCCATGTCCCATTTCCACTCCTGTCCAAAGAAGACAACAGGTTAAACCTCTAAGACCCAGGCAGCCGAGCTCAGAGAAGATTGTTATCAGGGAAGGAATGGGGAAGAGAAACTCGACTACCATCACACCAAGGACACCCGACAAAGGTGTTAGTGTGGAGTTTGTCAAGACTGGCAGGCTATACAACAAGCGACTCAGTCAATTTAGAGATTCTGATTTGTCATCCCCTGAAGTGAGTGACACGGAGGAGCCTACAGTGCCAAAGAAGAAACCTATCCGATTTGATGATTTTGGAGTTGAAATAAAACCTCAATCACCAACAGCCAGGCAACAGGAGATCAAAGCAAAAAGATTATCTCGACAACTTGCAGAAGAGTTTCAAACTAAGCTAGCTAAACGCTCACTTGAAATTCCAGAGGAAGATGATCCTACCCCAACAGAAGTCAAGAGGACTTCTCTTATTTCACCAAAAGTTGTTCAAGGGGATTCGCGAGTCAAACTAGAGGTGGACATTGGTGATGATGTGAGATCTAGTAGTGTTGTGAACATCAATCTTGATCAGCTGAGTGCCTCTCAGGGAAATACTCCAGCTAAAACTGGAGCAAAGAGCAAGCTATCTGTCACAAATACAGAAGATGTTGGTACACCATCTAATTCCGAAGGAATGAAAAGATCCAACTCTAGTGTTCTGAGACTAGCTGCTCAATTTGAGTCTGTCAGCCCACCAGACACACCCACTCATCTGAAACCCACACCCACCAAGCATTTAACCTTGCCAATGTCCCCTCCTAGGGGACAGCCGAATGAATCAGTGGAAAAGCAGTACTTAGCAAATGAGCTAGAAACAATCAGTGGCATTGCAGACAAACAAAATGATGATCCTAAACAGGAAGTAGTAGAAAAAGAGATGCCTCGACAGGAAGAGGAAGTTACACAAATACAAATTACGCAACAACCCATGCCTCTACAGGATGCACATAAGCAACCGGTTAAACAAGATAGCAGAACTGCAGAGAAAATGGAGAAAGCTGTCATCAAGGAGAGCAAGGAGGCAGAAGATAGTGATGTGCTGACGCCTCTGAAGAGGATATCTGCCAGCTCACCCAGGAGACCGTCTTCGTCGGAGGATCAAGTAAGATCGGATGGAATTTCCCCCTTAATGTTCACCAGTACTGAACGAGGCAAAGCACCTTTAGAAAGACCCAACTCTCCATCCACTGCTACTATGCTGGGGTCCTTTGTCCACAGTGCTGACAGTCGCTACCTGCAAAAGGTCAAGGCACAGTACGAAGAAGACGAAATAAAGCTTGCAGAGAAGACTGCTCAGGAGCTCACTTACTGTCCACAGCCAACAGATGATCTGGAGAGGAGATTACAAGCTCATGTCATCAGCGGAACTATAGAGCCTATAATATTCAAAGTTCAAGTATGTCTACTAACACCTTAGTATGTATTTAAATTATGCTTCATAACTTGTTATGCCACATATATTTTACACATATATATACTTTTAATTATTTATAGGAATTTTCAGTAGATGAGGTAGCAATGACACAATATTTCCCTTTAGAAGACAATGACTACATTTGTGTGTTAGTTGAATGTGCTTATCCTCCTCAACCACAACTGTTTATCTGGACAAAACAGCTGGTAAATGACATTGTTGATAATCCACCTTCATGTGGAGTAACTGACCTACTATTCCACTTGTTACAGGTGCCCTCCTCCGGCATGTGTTGGGCTGTAAAGAAGATGATGAAGGTTCTTCCTGGAAGGCCTTTGCTCCATATCGAGGTCAGTCAGTACTTGTGTAATCTTTGTAGTTAATATGCTGTAAAGCTTATCGGTACGATCGAGGGAACCACATGCTGTAAAGCTATTTTAACTTCTTCCAAAGGTCAAAGGTCACGAGTCACCATTCTTCCAAATTAATTTTGACAAGCTCTTCCCATCAAACTACAAAGCTGACCTTTATGCTCCAAAGATAGACAGCAGTATTCTGCAGCTGTACAGGTAAGATCAGCACTGAACATTGCTGTAGGTCTTGCTGTCCCATATAGTGCTACATCTCAAACACATTCTCACTACACCAGAAGTGAAGTACTGTAATTCAAATACATTTATCAGATATACTGACTGTGTAACTGTGTCTGCAGATACTCCACTGGTGCCTTTCATGAGGAAACATTGAACTATTTCTCAGTCACTGAAGGCAACATTTTTCTACTATACACGCCCACCAAAATATTTGTTAGGGTTGTACCCTCGGTATGGGATATGGATGACGTGAATGTGTTTTCCATTGCCAAGGTAACCTTTCCAAATATATACGTATGTACATGTGCAAACCACAACTTCCTATTTTACTCTGCAGGACTTTATACTTCAACATGGGCTCCCAGAATGGATATCTGTCACCATAGCAACCAAATATGGAGAGCCACAAGAGTTCACTAGTCTATTTCCAACATGGCCGCATGCAAATCTTCATCTTGTTTCCATGGCATCAGAGCTCCACCTCACAGGGAAAGCCCAGGACCCCATCCACTACAGCAGTGCTGGCAGACTGAAGGTACACTGAAGAGTAAAACCCTCTCAATTACATATCAGCTTCTCCTAACTTGGAGGTACCACTTGTAAAATGTATCATAAACTCTGTATTGTGCATGCAGATCTGGAAGATTGAAGGCAGAGAGAAGATACTCATTCCTTTGGACCAGTTTGGGTTCTTTCACTCATCTCACTGCTACCTCTTGCAGTTCTCTACCAAAGGAAAGCAACATGAGGTGTTCCTGTGGGTAGGATCTGACGTGACTCATAAAGTATTCCTCAGTGACAACACTGTATGTCAGGACCACTTGAAGGGTCTCGATGGAGGAGTGCTAAATGTGAGTCTAATTGCCTACATTTCTCATATCATTGTCGCTGAAGATGCTTCATTTTCCATGCATATCCTCACTCCCATATCCTCACTCCCATATCCTCACTCCCATATCCTATCCTACCTACCTATATTCTTTCAATGTCAGATGGTGATACCTGAAGGAAGGGAGGTTGAGAGGTTTCTCAACATTTTTAAAGGAAAACTTATTATTCAAAATACACCAAAGGTACATATACACTAAGGACTGTCATGTGACTGCAACATGATTTTCATGTGACAAACACATGACCTTTCACATAGGAGGAAGGTAGCAAACATTTATATCATGTTTCTGGATCATCAGCCTTGAGAGTCAGTGCGAGAGAGGTAACAACTAATTGTTGGAAGTAAAGTAATAAGACTTTAAAGAGTGCACTCAAATCACTACCTGCTGAGTGTCATTTCATGTATGTAACATTGAGCCAGCAAGGTTCCATTGAAAGGTCCTTGTTGTTTGTGTTTATAGGTTCCTGCCCTCTCCTCCTCCCTGCACTCCAGTCACAGCTTCATTGCCTACACTGGAGAGGAGCTGTACATATGGAGTGGCCAGTTTAGTCCTCAACACGAGAGGAGAGGTGCACTAATCCTAGCCAGAATGCTGGATCCAGACTTCCTGTAAGTCAGATAGTGTGTAATTGGGGAAAACCCAAATACTGGATCAAAGGCTGTGGTTATATGGTATACAGGTTATATTGTATGTCTGTTTACTTTAAACCCTTTTACATTATACTGGTATGTACGAATGTGGGTATGTCACACAAGTCGTTATTTTGTGTGTGAAATAACTGCTGTCCAGGGAACGTATATTATTGTAACTTGTACTGTATATACGTATATCGTATTTATTGCACCAAGAATGTAAACATTCACCTGCAATTAGCTGATTTAAGATAATTTTTGAACCACAAGTGTTTTGTAGTAGATCTTTGTATATGCCAGTACACAGTCATCCTGTGCTGACTATAGAGTGGATGGACGACTGACTTAGAAGCCTCACATTGGCACAAAGAGTAGAGTGGATGACGACTTAGAAAATTGGTTTTTGCATACATAGCCAACTTCTGAGTGTGGCTTTGTAAACAGGGCACTACCACCCTGGCAAATAAACTGACATAAACTTTTAATTCAAAAAGTTTCAAAAGAGCAAAGAGGTTTTATGTATGTACATCTGAAGCCTATGAGTGTGAGACCTGACAACTTGTTGACAGAGATAATACTATATGAAATGATTCTTTGGACTGGTATTCATGGTTGCCAATCTATTCCACAGAGAACCCACCGCTCTGATACCAGAAGGTCAGGAAACAGAGGACTTTTGGGACACTATTGGGGGCAAGGGCCCGCACCCTTATATGGATCCAAGCAAAGTAAGTATTGGTGATTGTGTATTATAATGTATCTGTACTATTATTAAATACACACTTGTATACTTTATCACCATTCTTAATGGTATTCATAGGTTGCCGACTATGTTCCTGGTAAACTTTATATCTACAAAGACAAGCAATTCTCTGACAAACTCAACTTCACTAAACAGGTAATGTCTACATTTCAGCAGTACAGCCTTGAAATGTAATATTACTGTTTCCTATCACCTTTACATGTCACATGTGTGTCACATGCAGGACCTCAGAGAAGACACGGCTGCTGTTCTGTGGAAAGGAAGCATGGTGAGCACAGCCCAGTGCACTTGCTCAAAGTGGTCGTACAACTCATTTAGTTATATATAAATACTGACAGATATTTATGTACCTATTTACTTGTAGATATTTATATGGTGTGGCCGCAAAGCCAGCCATGTTGCTCCTCTAAAGGTTGCCATGGTGAGTGTGTCCACCTGATTTGGGTTCATTTTTACATGTGTAATACGGTGTCATTGTGCCTTATTAGGAATTCAACAAGAAGATTTGTCCCAACAAGTCCTTGATTAGAGATTTTGTAATGTCAGTGGAGACTGAAGGCCAAGAATCACAGGAATTTTGGAGGTTGTTTTCCATATCAGAACAAGCCCTGTATCAAGGTATATTGGCATTGATACACTGGGAATACATACTAAGAATGCATAATATATACGGTATAACATGACACTTTGGATAGATTGGTGACACCTGTTTCCACTGCTGTGTCAGTAGGGTTGAGTAAATATTGTGTTTATTATGCATTTCTACTGCAGTCCACATTAAGAAGGATGTAGTCACTAAAGATGACGTGCAGACAGTTTCCAAGGAGAACACGACAGCAGATGACAATGACGTGGGACTAGATGATCTGGATGGGAGACCTCTCTCTCTCTCCTACCTCAACCTCCTGCAAGAAGCTGAGGCCATTGATGTCACCAAAGTAAGAAACACTAGCTGCTTCTATAGTAACTTACGAATGAAGTTATTACTCTCTTTCTTTCCCTTAGAATCCAAAACTGTTGAAAAAGAACACGATGAAGAACTCTGTACGTATCTCCATCTAATGTCACCTCAGATGGCCTGCCCAGTTCTAGCTTACACTATGTTCATTCCTTCTGTATCAATCAGGTAATAATTCCGGTTAGTAACCAGCATGGTGAGAGGATAGCTGTGCAGGTCAGCAGAGATGCTACAGTGGTCTCCGTCTTGTTGAGGCTGGCACACATGCTGCATGTAGAGCCATCAGAGGACCTAACACTCATTGAGTTCCTGAGCAACCTCAAGTTGGGTAGGTCCTTCACTTTAGCATACTGCAAGTGCTGACATCACCTACTTGTTTAGAACGCATCGTTGAAGACCACGAGACTATTGGATCAATTGTGGCCGCTTGGACACGGAAGCAGGAAGTAGGGTTTATTGTGAGAGAGGTTTATGGAAAGTACAAATTGTGGACCAGGCCTTCAGTAAGTGCATCTAACAAATGTTATTTTTGGGAAAGTGACATTATTAGTTGCTATATAGGTAATATGACATTCAGTTAGTTATATACAGTATATGTGTACTTATAAGTGATGATCTACATGACCCTGGTAGATTGGTTACCAGATGGTCAGTTAGCACTGTAATGCAATGATGGCTCACTGTCTGTTTCTGCAGCTCCCCAAGAGTGACATACGTAACTTTGTGCGGCAGAGCAGGATACCCTCCCTCTACTCCAGCTTTGCCTACAAGAAGCTGAGCAGCTCAAAATGGATACAAGACACGCTGACACTAGAGGCAGACGGGGTCTACTCGGTCATTATGAAGGGAAAGGTAATGATGACAGCTCCAGGTAGACACTGCAGTCTTTGGTAGTAATACGTATACTATAGTAGCTCAGAGGTACTATAGCACTGTAGTACTTCATTAACTAATATTGGGTACATTCCTGCAATGTATTTTTGCTAGTCAATAGGAGGACATAACTTATCTAAAACACATCATATTCTGAAAACTATGGTTATCATGCCTACCGAGGCTAATGAAACATAAAGAGAATAGACTAAGACACAATTCTCTTAGACTAATGAAGTAGGGCAAACCTATAGAGCTTTGGATGAGGATACAGTTAAGAAATTCTTTTCTTCCTTTCTCCACTGGGCTATCTATGTACATGTATATATACGTACGTATGTGTGTAGGGGTCATCAAGAGGTGGAATAATTAGTCCTATTGCTAGTACCCAGTTGTACATGCCTGATAGCACCCACACCAAAGGATTAAAGGGAATCACTCGCTACTGCTTTGTACTAAAGGTATGTATACAGTATGTTGTTGCGTAACATTTTTGTGTCACATATATATATTGACATGCATTGTGTATTCCGTAGCCGGTTAACTCCAATAAGCCAAAGGACAGTGTCATTTTCAGTGCTGGAGATGAGACTACTCTTAACAATTGGATTGAAGCCATCAGACTAATAAAGGTTAATATACTGACATTCTGTCCTTCGGCATGCAGCCTCCTAAGTACTGTACTACTGTCAGACTAGTGAAGTCATTCAGTTGCCATCTCTTATTGATGCATATCATGAGCTGTTAAGGTTACTATTAGCTGAAGGATGTTCTGTTGTTGATGTAGTTTGGTTCTAAGCTCAAATCCAACCATCATGCCATGCTGGAGGCCTTGCACAGATACGAAGAGGAAAGAGTGTTTGAACACAGTCTGGTACAAGAAAGCCAAACTCCTGAACCAAACAGTAACAGAATTCTCTCTCACTACAAAATACAAACAACTGATTTATGATGTAACACTTCCTTTTATTGCACAAAACAGCAAATTATTGTATCCCAAATTCTGTATTCACTATACATTTATTATAAAATTTAATGTGCTGAAGGTCGATCTAACGTTTGTGTATATACCACAAGTGCAAACATAATTATTAATGGTGAAAATATAAAGTATACATTGGAAAATACACAAGGGAGGTTTAAGAGTTGTATAACTTACAAATGAACACACAATTACAGAATTACAATGATGGTTTATTATACATATGCAACCTGAATGGACAAGTGATTAAAAGTTATTTGATTTTGGTATCAATCTGTCTTGTTCTTGTGGCAGTGAAGCTCTTTCGCTTGGCTACTTTGGCATTCTTTGTTGACAGTGCAGGAGAGAGTGCTGCTTTACCTTTTAAAGTCTTAATACTAGAATCAGATTCAGTAAATCCTAGTTGTCAAAGAAAAATGTACGTAATTAATACAGAGACGAAGATATTACAATAAGTATACAGGTTGCTATGCAATAGAGATAGGTATGTAGGTTCAACGTGCAATATTAGAACAGACCTTTGTTCACTCTCTTTTTCTTTGTCATTCCTAATGCACCTTCAAATGCAGCCTTTTTTAGCCTTAAAGGAATTTCATATCCTGAGTAACAGAGAATGTTGATGTAATAATTATAACTTGATATGAAATTGACTCTTTACAATTCAGCATTTAGGGAAAGATGAACTTACCACAATCTTGATCTTCCTTAACCCTCCTCCGTTCCCTCTCAAAGGCCGCAACCCACTCTTGTTTCACTTCGGGTGACTTGGCATAGAGAATATACCACTTGTTTTTGACAACATTGTCAACTTTCCATGCATTCCTGATTTCATGTCCATTGTGAACCACTGCAAGTACACAATACACAAGCAATGAATACACACCAAAGAAATCAATTATATATATACAAACCTTCTCCATCAGCAATGTCTACAATCCTACACTTGTCAGTTAAAATCCTCCCCTTGTATGAATATCTGCTCCCTATGGCATCCTACAGAATCACAACATCATTATCTGAATATGTACTAGCTCATGCAGTGAACAAACCTCAGTATTTGAAATAACATTTCAGAGTACTAACGGTGATTACTGTGAACACTCACCTTTTTACAGTAAACCATCTGATGGTCAAAGAGAAAGAAATGTCTCTCTTGGGCGTGGCCCTTGGATATTTTAATCAGTTCTCCCGAGTGAATTAGCTCTGAACTAGAGTCCAAAATATCATCACCCTGTGTGAGAAAGACAAGAGAAATGAATTAGTATTATCATCTTGAGGAAGAAATATAGTTTCTCAAATGGTCAGACCTACCTCCCAGTTGTCAACACTTCGCTTCCATTTTCCAATAAAATAAATGTTTTCAACTCTTCGCTTACGCTCATTTACTGTTTGTGCGACCTTCTTCATAATGTCCATTGCCTCGAGAACACTGGGGTAGTCTGAATGCTCCTTGTCTGTGTATTTGAGCAGCTCTGCCAACTGAAGAGGATATTTACAGATCTTCTGGACTGGCTTCAACAGAAAGCTGTCCAATGGTAGATCAGGCATGTTGCGCAAGAGACGACAACTCTATAGAGATGATCACATAAGAGTGTGTAATGTGTTGCATCATTAGCTTGTTTATCCTAACATTTACCTCAAAGAAGAAGCTGTATTGAGGGTCTTCATTGAGGTCTGCGAGCTCACTACTGGCAAAAGGGTGGTTATTGCAGTACTCAGAGTAGCAACGAGGAAAGTCCTCCTTCTATTTGAAGCAGAGGTCATTTAGTCAATCATAGTTGAGTTGCATATAAGTTGCAAAACTCACAAATTTAACAAAACACTTTCCAATCTCAGACTTCCAAGTTGTCTCCTTATCAACCTGAGACTCCATTTCAGCTAGAAATTCTGTCTCAAATTCTAAGAGATCTCCAACGTTGCCAAAGAGAGTGTCAACTTGGTCTTCTGCGAACAGAGTTTTATGTTGTTTACACCTGACAAGATATCCCTAAGTTAGAGGGGATCAAGAATCAAGCAAGACTATCACACTACCAATAGATACACGTGGACCAACCTCTTGAATGTCTTGCAAAGACTTTATGTATTCTCTTTCAGTGTTTAGGATCTCTTCAACAACTTTGGAGCGAACTTGCTTTGGAGTGAGCTTCTTTGAAGAGCTTTCTTGTTGATTGCGACGGATTGTCGTCTTTCTCCTCTTTGTACTCCCGTAGACCTACGTACGTACATGCAAGCGTCAACCACACTTCATCAAGACAATAGAGACAAAGAGGTTGGATAGATTTTCAACAAATGATTAGTGATTGCTTCAAATGCCCAATAATGCAAAATGGCTGCTACACCCACCTTATCTTCGGGAGGCTGTAAACACAAGTGAGTATCTAATTCAATAGTTTTGATAGGCTGGAGTGGGGAGGGCAGTTGTTCAGGCTCAAAGATCTCTTCCTTCTCCTTTAAGGAACTCTCTTCATCATCAACAGTGCCGACACGTAACTATAGCAACAAGAGGAAATCATTAAGTCATTGGTGTAAAAGGAGCTCTAAATTACATAACTCCATTTAGAGTAAACAGCAGTAAGAGCCCAGGGCCCTTATGTACAAAACATGAGCTCTTACTCTGACAAAGCTGGTGGGGAACCACCCAGACTTGGCACCAATACAGCCGAACCACCAGTCATCATTTGACATGTCGAGGACCTCAATGATCTCGTTGGCTCTGAACGACAACTCTTGTGAGTCCCTCGGATTGTGGTCCCACAGTGCATCGGCATAGAGAAGATCTGTCTCCACCAAAGATGCTCTCTGAATAGGAGAAAACAAAAGAGTGTCATTACCAGTTAAATTTAATTCAGAGATGGCAAAGATATTATATGAAAACACAAACAGTGTAAGGTCACATATGTTTACTCTAATTTCACTTTCATCACAAAATGGATGCAGTGATATTCTAAACTACCAACCATCGCTACCTCAGAACTACATATATAGCCAACTTTGCTGTTAAAACCTCTTCAATACTGTGGTCATCGCTCAGCAACAAACTACAACATTAATTGTAGTGCTATTCTCTTGATAATTCAATATCATTAGGGTGTTTATATTGAATATATCCAAGTACTCTCACAGTGACATCACTTTGAAAGAAGGAAAGATAAAAGTAATCAACCTTTATGACTTCCTACACTTTGACTTTTCAAGTCTACTTTCCGAATGGACAATGCCATGCAACCTTTGTTACTTCTTATACACCATAGCAACCAAATTTAAAAAGGTGTATAATACGACAGTACATCAGAGAGAATGGGATCTAAGGATTCAAAGATGAACTTTCAGAAAGACTTTGAGGGTCACTGATGTAGTGTGGCATTTTCAGAAATAACTTTCTGGTCCAGTGGAGCAGAAGAATAAAGAAAAGACTCTTGCTAGCTCTCGCTAGGTTTAGTTTCCTGTAAGTATTTTACTGTAGAATAGATGTAGTATGTAGGGAAATGGTGTTTTAGACTACTCATGAGTTAAATACTGATTATCAATGGCTGAAAATATTATATTTTCAAAATATTTCAAACATCTCTTGAAGTAGCAGAATCACAGAGGAAATATGTGAGTTTGAACAAGGGAATGAACACATCTGTGATTGTCTATATAATGTAACAACAGGTAATCTGTAAAGACAATTCATTATTAGATCACCAAGTACCAAAATATATATTCAGTTTCTAGTATGACCCACGTATCCTGTTATGTAAGTATGTATGTACTGAACCGTGTGTGGGCAGCTGGTGAGGTCAGGCGTGAACGTATATAGCTGAGCATGTACCAGCATGACCACTGTTATGTAAGTGCTAATGCTCAAAAGGGCCAAACAATTTAATTTTACTATTTGCATCACAGCCCATTTAACACAGGTATACCACAAAGTTATTTCAATAACCTCTCCAAGTCAGAGCTAGTATATTCACTTTCATATGAGAGAATGCTAATCTCATTGTGTGAGCTTCTGTGTGTGAGTATATAGTGTAGGTAAATTGAGCCAGTAACTGCACAATTCACGGTCAATCTGATGTAACAGTAACTAGGTAAAAGAAGTTGAATTGGACTTGTAATGAATTGAAAATATATTACGTAGTTTCCTAAAGTAGAACTATACCTTTGAGTGACACTGTGAGTCAAACTGTTTAATTTAACAATAATTATGTGGGCGCTTTGAGTAAAACAGAAGGTTTGAGTCACTGTTCAATAACAACTAAAGAGGAAGTGCAGCATTACTATCACTGAGTCATTCAATATCAATATACTGGAACACATATGTTGTCAGTGCCATAAATATACAAGATCACTATTTATAGGCTAATGGGGCTTGTTAATATTCAACCACAAGTGTTTCAACCACAAGTGTTTCAACCTCAGAGGATAATCATTCATTTCACTGAGTGGTATACGTACACAACTTAACCAAAATGTAGTACTGTACACATGATATGCCAAACTGTACATTCAATGCAAGTCCTTTCAATAACGCCATTGCCAATTATAGAGATGATTACATGTGTACATCCCCTTAGGCAATGAACTATGCACTACAAATTAATTCCCAGAATTGAATGCGAAGATTAAAACATCTACCATCTAAAAACGTATCTAGTGACTGTACACATCTAGTGACTGTACACACCTAGTGACTGTACACATCTAGTGACTGTACACATCTAGTGACTGTACACATCTAGTGACTGTACACACCTAGTGACTGTACACATCTAGTGACTGTACACACTTAGTGACTGTACACACTTAGTGACTGTACACATCTAGTGACTGTACACATCTAATGACTGTACACATCTAATGACAGTACTATAGCTAGTGAGATAAGCTAAGTTGCAGTCAGTGAGTCGGGAATGTGCTCCAGTGAATGCTACAAGTGAATACTACAGTGACAATGACCACGCATACAAATAGTATCATTTGAGTCTTATAATTCAATAGAGACTAATCCAATGGCTTCCAGTCTTTAGGGATTAGCATCCCATGGATGTCCCACTTGAGCTGTAATTCAATTTTATAAGTCTTGCATTATTCAGTTATTGAGTGCAAGATATGCTGGATGAAGGCAAGCCATAAAGGAACAAGATAAATTCTAATTATCCATTAGGAAACTGTGTGTGTATCTAGCTCATTTTCCTCCTTCTCCAAGGTGATTAATAGGGCCAGACTGGTGGTCTGATTTGTCAACTTCACTTGTACTCACGTGTATGTTACACCCAGCTCCAAACTAATCTTAAAACAAGATAACTCTAATACACCTTATCAGTATTGATAGTCCAAATCTTCTCTGCCTATATAGCCCAAACATGTGGGATATCTACATATATTATCAGATATTACCAAATATAGGTTACCATAGCAATAATTCAAACTTCTAATTCAGTGAAGAGTAAGATATCATATATCATATAAACACGCTGATATGCAAATCTACATACTGGTACCTATATGTGTAAGTGGACTTTGATGTGGGAAGACAAAAAACACATTTCATGAGAAATAAGGCCAATTAGAGAGAGACGATTATTTCAATTTCAAGACAACTTTCTGGGATTGGTTTAATTTAATCAGTCAGTGAACTTCATATGGCAGTTCACATGACGGTTGGAGACACATCACATCAAGAGTGGCAAGGTGGAGTTGTCCAGTTGATGAATATTCATTTGAGAAGCATCTTGTATACTCCTAATAATAATGTTACAACTTGGGCCAAACCTATCTACTAAAATTGAGGTTACTTTGTAAACAAACAAGTACAAAGTTGACCTTAGCAAACAAATACATTACATCATAACTATCAACATACACCTCCCAGATTAATCCCTGACTACTTCTATATTCCATGACTACCTCTCTATAAAGACTACTTCTATATTCCATGACTACCTCTCTATAAAGACTACTTCTATATTCCATGACTACCTCTCTATAAAGACTACTTCTATATTCCATGACTACCTCTCTATAAAGACTACTTCTATATTCCATGACTACCTCTCTATAAAGACTACTTCTATATTCCATGACTACCTCTCTATATAGACTGCTCCTATACAGAGACTACCTCTCTATAAAGACTGCTCCTATACAGAGACTACCTCTCTATAAAGACTGTTCCTATACAGAGACTACCTCTCTATAAAGACTGCTCCTACACAGAGACTACCTCTCTATAAAGACTGCTCCTATACAGAGACTACCTCTCTATAAAGACGCTCCTATACAGAGACTACCTCTCTATAAAGACTGCTCCTATACAGAGACTACCTCTCTATAAAGACTGTTCCTATACAGAGACTACCTCTCTATAAAGACTGCTCCTACACAGAGACTACCTCTCTATAAAGACTGTTCCTATACAGAGACTACCTCTCTATAAAGACTGCTCCTATACAGAGACTACATCAATAAAGACTGCACTAACTGATTCACTGCTGCAGCCACTGTCTCTACTGGAACACTCTGTCACACAAGGGCGAGGGGGAAGGAGAGATGACAGCCTGGGACAGTCAAAGTTGTTGAGTATAATAGATTCCAAAGCTTGAAGCACATCTGAAAAGTCTATCTCCTCAGACACACTCTCGACTCTCTGGTCTGCCTCCATTCTAACAGTTTTCATAAAATGCCCCACAGAGAGTCACTGGTCATTATATGCATACAGGAAACACCACCCACGCTTCACCGGAAGTTATGATGTCATACTCTTACGTAGTTGATATAATTTCATAACCACTACACACACGTCCTTTTCGAATGCCAATATCATCCTATGGCAGGCCCATCCTATGGCAGGCCCATCCTATGGCAGGCCCATCCTATGGCAGGCCCATCCCAAAATCTCCTAAGGTTGTTCTTGAAGGATCTGACAATAGAATTACTAGAACATTTTTCATAGAGAGAAGCCATGTCAAGGCTAGTAATAGCTCAGACTTCCAACTGATGAAATGATACAGAAGAAGGTATCACTATTCACACAAATATCCTCAATAGACCAATAAAGTCAGCAACACTGCCAGCGCTTACAGAGTGATAATAAAAGGGTTAGGTTAGGATAGGGTCAATGAACACCTCAAAGGCCTGGGAATGTGCTAATTAAAGATGTATTGCTCAAAGCACACTAGGTATACAAGTCACATTTAACGTGCTAACAGCCTGTGTAAGGTGACAGTTATATTGAAGAGGAAAGAGAGAAATATCTCTACTATGAGAACACTCCCAATATTATTGTCCACAGTTTGATGTCAGTTACACTCAGAGTGTACACATTAGCAGTCTTGATACAAACATTGACATCTCACTGCCATTCCAATCAATAAGGAAAACAAGGGACACTTCAAGGCTTCCCTCAAAGGCAGTTAACTGGCATCACATGGCATCACATGACATCAGTATCAGGTTGAATAGATATAATACTGCATCATAGAGGCAAATTTGTTTGAAGAACTATAGCATTACAGCACTTAAAGGAAGAGATATCCATATTTGGATTTCACTGTAATTCACACAAGATATACATTTGGAATTGCTGATAAGGTTAACTAATAACTTAATTAACCAAAGACCTAATATGAGCAGCTGATTCCCACAATCAGACACAAATAATATTTACCCACACAAACCTCCTCACTGGATAATATGATATTCAGAACAAACTAACCATGAAATTTAATAACAGACACTGGAACACTGCACAGCCTATTTCCTCTAGCATACGTACATGTCACACCAATGGAAGGACACCAACCTTATTAGCTCTGTTGTCTGCCAGAGCTCCCAGTTTCAAAGCTGCTTGCGGACTCATAATGGTGGTGGGTCCCAGAGTGGATGCCTTCTTCCGTGGGTACCTAGGAGGAGAGGAAGAAAGCTCCTCTTCTTCTGCATTGACAGCTACATCTGCTACTGAGGAACAGCCGCTGCTGGTTGAAATCTTTGAATATCGGTTGTCGTTTGCCTCATTCTGGAGCACTTCACCATCCTCCTTTGTCAGTACCACTGTTGGAGAGCTGGGATGTTCTGTACTGCTGAGGCGCGATCTCTCCTTCTTCAAGGTTGCTGCATCTTCTCCAAACTCTCCTTCCTCATTGGGAAATCCACTATCGCGAGGATCACTTGGTTGAGTCAAGTCTGGTGATTTAGCAATGTCTTTCAGAACCTCCACCTCGTCCGAGTCACTGCTGTCGTCGCTATCAGACATGAGGGAGCACATTGGATCAGTAATGGAACAGAGGGTGTGGCTCTTCTTCATGGCACCAGAAAATCTGATTTCCTGTTTCTTCTTAGGCTGGCCACGCCCCTCACTCTTGGCTCGCCTCCTGGCTTCATCTTTAATTGCTACAGTTTGAGGAGATTCAAAATTTGGTCCAGGAGTGGACTGTCTGGTGTTGCGAGCAGTCTCCGTCTTGAGCTGGCCCTTGGAGTCCATTCCGCTACCGAGGTTACTGAAGAGTGTGATTCTGTCTTTCACGGACAGTCTAACAGTTTCTGTGTTGTGATCATATCTGCTTCTCCTGGAATGCGACAGAATATCATCCGAACTGCGATTCTTTGAATCATGCTTCTGTGAATTTACTTCTTTAAGTTTTACAGGCTGAGGAGGAGGGCTGGGAGAGGGGGAGGGGTTGCGCTCATACGTATAGAAGGATGAATTTTTTACAGGTAGGGCAATCTCGAGGCTAGCCAAAGAATCAACACTGCCTCTTCTGATGATGCTCTTCCTCGTGTGAGCCCAGGGTCTGCTCTGCTTTGATATCTCGTTGAAGGACTTGACCAGGTCACTAACTCTTGACTGACCTGGGTGCACTCTAACGTTGTTCTGTTGGAGAGAAAAATAGAAAGGAAATCTGACTGGCTGTATGGAACAGTGCTATGTAGCCATCATATGTACATATACCATACTATGTACATATACCATACTATGTACATATACCATACTATGTACATATACCATACTATGTACATATACCATACTATGTACATATACCATACTATGTACATATACCATACTATGTACATATACCATACTATGTACATATACCATACTATGTACATATACCATACTATGTACATATACCATACTATGTACATATACCATACTATGTACATATACCATACTATGTACATATACCATACTATGTACATATACCATACTATGTACATATACCATACTATGTACAATGAGATGAAAATCCATAATCACAAATCTTTAGTACCACATTGTATATGCATATGTACGTATATAGTATAATAATATTATACAGTAATTTATATCATTTGGCAATTAATTGCCTTTTCAAAACTCAAAGTACCTAATGCAGTTCTTCTAATTACACTCTCTTCCATGCTTGCTACGTACATATGAAGGAATACGTATTCCCAACTCCAGCTTAAGATTAGCTATCACAATTCCCAAATCAGCCAGTGAAAGGTTAGCATATGACTTACATATATTAATTCACTAAATACATTTGAGACCCTGTGTGTGTTAATATATTTAAAGGCAGGAAGTGAGTTTTATATAGTTACGTATCTAAGTGGATCTAATTGAGCTAATAGGGAGAAAGAAACACAAAAAAGATTTAGGAACATCCTTGAATAACAGCTGCTACACAGAATGCACTTTCAACACACACCATTTTATATGAATATTAATTGGAAATAGCTTCAGTTAATAATGTACTACTGCATACGCATATAAATAGTGAATACATCTACTTCCAGCCCGGAAACATAGAGGATCTATATAACGACAACCATTTTAGTGGAGCTACGTATTTACCATTATGTTAGCTAACTCTCCTCTCAATACAGGCCACTCCACTCATCATTATAATACCTAACTCTCCTCTCAATACAGGCCACTCCACTCACCATTATAATACCTAACTCTCCTCTCAATACAGGCCACTCCACTCATCATTATAATACCTAACTCTCCTCTCAATACAGGCCACTCCACTCATCATTATAATACCTAACTCTCCTCTCAATACAGGCCACTCCACTCACCATTATAATACCTAACTCTCCTCTCAATACAGGCCACTCCACTCACCATTATGTTAGCTAACTCTCCTCTCAATACAGGCCACTCCACTCATCATTATGTTAGCTAACTCTCCTCTCAATACAGGCCACTCCACTCATCATTATAATACCTACCTAACTCTCCTCTCAATACAGGCCACTCCACTCACCATTATGTTAGCTAACTCTCCTCTCAATACAGGCCACTCCACTCACCATTATAATACCTAACTCTCCTCTCAATACAGGCCACTCCACTCACCATTATGTTAGCTAACTCTCCTCTCAATACAGGCCACTCCACTCATCATTATGTTAGCTAACTCTCCTCTCAATACAGGCCACTCCACTCATCATTATAATACCTACCTAACTCTCCTCTCAATACAGGCCACTCCACTCACCATTATGTTAGCTAACTCTCCTCTCAATACAGGCCACTCCACTCACCATTATAATACCTAACTCTCCTCTCAATACAGGCCACTCCACTCACCATTATAATACCTAACTCTCCTCTCAATACAGGCCACTCCACTCACCATTATAATACCTAACTCTCCTCTCAATACAGGCCACTCCACTCACCATTATAATACCTAACTCTCCTCTCAATACAGGCCACTCCACTCACCATTATAATACCTAACTCTCCTCTCAATACAGACCACTCCACTCACCATTATAATACCTAACTCTCCTCTCAATACAGGCCACTCCACTCACCATTATAATACCTAACTCTCCTCTCAATACAGGCCACTCCACTCACCATTATAATACCTAACTCTCCTCTCAATACAGGCCACTCCACTCACCATTATAATACCTAACTCTCCTCTCAATACAGGCCACTCCACTCACCATTATAATACCTAACTCTCCTCTCAATACAGACCACTCCACTCACCATTATAATACCTAACTCTCCTCTCAATACAGACCACTCCACTCACCATTATAATACCTAACTCTCCTCTCAATACAGACCACTCCACTCATCATTATAATACCTAACTCTCCTCTCAATACAGGCCACTCCACTCACCATTATGTTAGCTAACTCTCCTCAGGCCACTGTTCACAACTCCTTACACAGAAAACCTTCCTAAATAAATGGTCTACTGAATTCTCTTCTCTGAAGGTACCTCTTCCAGTCAGGACTAGGAGCAGAGTGGGGAAGGCACTCCTAAAGTGATTCCTCTTACTGAACTACACTGCTATGTTAATGTGGTTCAGATAGCCCAGGGAAGCCATAAAGTGGTCAGCAATGATGTCATTCTTAGCATATAACATAAAGGCCAGGAAGAGGTTGTGTTACCATGGTAATCAGCTGATTTCACCATACGTATATCATGGGCCACATGTCCAAGTATAGACAGACCTGCCCCCAGACCAATGTACGTAAATACATATTTGTACACAAGGAGTAGCATCTTGGAGGAAATACTTCCTGTTGACTAGCTAAGCATTACTGCATCGCCTGTAACCAGGGGCACTTTCATCCACTTCTATTAATTAATTTCATTACATTGCCTTTTAAGATAAGAGACACCCTATTTGATAACAAGTAGGTAGACGGGTGTTAAATTAAGGGGAGGGGCTGGACCACAGGAGTATATAGATTAATGTACCTATGAGAAGTCATGCAGACTATAATCTCCTCTCATTATCTCATGATGATTTCTCAGGTGAAGTCCTTCCATAGTGCTACAATTGATTAACAGCCGTCAGAAGGCTTCCCAAGTGACTGGTCACTGCAGAGAACCACTCTCAGAGCTGTTATCAGATTTGACAGGCCAACCTTACAAATTTAGCCTCGCTTGACTTACATGCACTAATGTGACATAACATAGATTAATTGGTTACTAAGTGAAAAAGTTTTGAATATACAGTTAGCCTTTTTGAAAATGTGATGAGTAGTGTAGCAGGATAAATAGATCATTGTTTACAGTTTTTAATTTTCAAATCTCTCCTACAAATGGATCTACCCCCATTGGTCCATTAGGTACGTACATACATACTGTATCAACATCTTCACTAGAACCATATGCTCACTATAAACATGATGATAAAAGAATCACCATGGTTGCTATGGTAACTACAGTTTTCTTGATAGACTGTATCAACATCTTCACTAGAACCACATGCTCACTATAAACATGATTATATAAAGAATCACCATGGTTGCTATGGTAACTACAGTTTTCTAGATAGTGGGTAATCAATCACTGTTTGTGGTTGATATTCTGTTATTCAACAAACATTGTTATAATAGTACAATAACATTTGGTAGTCATATTAGATGGCACTATCTGTATACAAGCTATGAGTGATAATACATGAGGTAAGTACCTATATAAGGACACACAGAAATCTTGCCACAACTCAATTGATCACATTACAGGTACAGACCAGGCTCTTACTTCAGATAGTGGCCCCTGGACTCTTAGTTAATATAAACCTGCACACAACAATGGCACTCAACCACATCACTGCATTGTGATGAGAGGTAATACGCTGGTGAGTACAATGGGGCCACATAGGAAGTATACTTGGACTGACATCAGTGGCATTCAGTATGAGTGGGCGGGAGCTATGTTAAATGAGAAGTGCACATGAAGCCAATAAATATTGAAATTTCAGTAGGAATAAGGAAATGGCCAGTTATGTATGACAACCCACCAAGAACACTCAAACTCCTGAGGTCATATTTGGTGTGGCTACTGCACAGACGTACCATGTAATGGGGCACTTGTGTCATGACATATCACCCTGTACATCATCCTGACATCACTCACACATGAAGCATGTCTGATCTCTGCACTAGCAACTGCTAACTTTGAGAAAGGCCATTTGTGACTCATACGTATACGTACGTGCATCAAGTGCAGATATTCAGATGCCTCGGACAGATCTTTCCCAGATACGTGCAGGTAGGGGTGGGGTACACGTGCAGGTAGGGGTGGGGTACACGTGCAGGTAGGGGTGGGGTACACGTGCAGGTAGGGGTGGGGTACACGTGCAGGTAGGGGTGGGGTACACGTGCAGGTAGGGGTGGGGTACACGTGCAGGTAGGGGTGGGGTACACTGTTCTATATCTTAACAATATAGTCCTTGTATTGTGCAATCAAGTCTCCTTCACAATTCTACTAATCAAGTCTTCTATATACGTAGGTATATAATATACGTATATTCCTCTATACTGACATAGGAGAGATGTATAAGTTTATATTAACTGGTCAAACATAACAAACCTCCCAGTCAATACAACTCCCACAGAGAGGTAGGGGAGGAGCAGGGGTGGCCACATGGTTACCTAGGTTACCAACACATGGCGATAGAACATCTTATTTATCTACTAATCAGATCCAAGTCATTCAAGCTACTGTCTATTAAGTCTCCCTTTATGGATACTTAATGATGCTGACATATATGACACTGTCTTCCTCAATTTGCAAGGTGTGTGCTTTGCTGGTATCAAAACAAGTTAATGATATTCATGGCTTTGGCAGTAAAGATATTCATAACTCTATATAACATAGTAGGTGGAGTATATTTGTTTATGTAAACACACAGTAACCACGCCCACACATAGGTACGTACCTAACAGGGGAGAGTCTGTTTGCAGAACACAGAGACAAAATTGAAATATTATCCACAAACTCAATTTGGAAGTTGGTTTGGAAACAAAGGATGTACTAAGATATTTGGTTTGCTAGTATTGCTTGCATGTACGCACGTATGTACGTATGTGTATATAGAGAGTGTTGAGTAATCAAACCCGTATTAGAAATGTGTCCACTCTGAGAGAGTTATATGGTGATCGGCTAGAATGTTTGCTTCTTACAAGTTGTCCTCTGAAGAGATACATGTGTGCATGTGTGAGCAAGCATGCTCGGTACTGCAGTAATTTGACCTTAAAGCCCAAACAAGAATAAATAACAAGAAAATAATGAAAAGTTGTGATGTGAATAGGGTACACCATATGTTATGGAGGAATAGGGATTGGACTTAATGTGTAAAGTAATTCAACTTCAATTCAACACTAACACTGACCATTAATGTTACATAAACTCCATGACATGCGTATTCCACGTACACATGCACACCTGCTACGTCTCCCCGATGTGTGTCTGGGTACATACATACGCAGACACACACACTGTACATGAATAATCGATGTGATAATCAACCCACAAGTAATAATCAATCAAACATCACAAAGAGTGAAAAACACGAAAGAAGCAATTGCTGGGAATCGAACCCAGGACAGCTGGTTATGACCACCAGTTGCTCTGCCACTGAGCTACAACTGCCACAGCAATGCCCACCTCATGCTCTCCCTCTTAAGCTAACTACAACTACGTAATAATTGGTTTACATTCTTAATCATGAGTACCTACTGTACCAATTATTATACCCAATACACCAGTCATATGGAATGGAACAACATTTTCATTATGTACATTACTTTGAAACTACCGTATTTCTTTCCAATATTTCCAACCACCACGAAATTTTTGTTTGTTCATTCATACATGCGAATCAAAAAGTGACTCAGACCACAAACATGAAAATTTATCACATGAAAATTTTCAGAATTACAGTACTTTTCACAATTCAAAGACTAGCTCAGGTATACCATATGTATGTTGTTAGCAGCTGGAGGTGCTTCGGGCTGCAGTCTCTGGGGAAGACTTGTTGTTGACTAGCTAAACAGACACTTCTTATCATAATCAGTATATCAAATAATATCACATCTCCTTCAACGATAAAATACATTCACTATCATAATATGCTTTGATAACATGCTTTAGGTACACATACGGAGTTAGTAGTCTACAAAGGATTACCAGTCACAGTCCTGCTATATCTGTATGGACATTCACAACAGTCATAGTCCTGCTATATCTGTATGGACATCCAGTGGGTAATTCTGTTTACTCAATAAACAGGTTTAGTTTTCCTCAAAACTCGCATTCAACTTCATACAATACCCAACTTGCAAGTAATGTACACACATTTTGTACAAATATACAATATCAATACCTGTTCTAATCAAAACATTATTTAGGTTGTGAATATTCACCAAAATAATATTCACCAAGAACATATACATTTGTATACTCTTCACATCTAAATGATCCCTTTAGGTTTACTGCTGTTTATCTGTTACTTGATAAGGATCAATTACAAGTGAAATACATTAGCTTTTGAGCAAATATAAACTTCTGTATGTACAATATCTCGTATTATTGAACTCTCATTTTAGTAATAATGTAGGTACAATGTTGACTAATTAATATTCTTAAGCAAGGGATAATGGATGCTCAATTAATGAAATGGAGCCTGCGTTAATACACATATCAAGTAAAGATAGACAAAATGCTATATTTCCTGCGTGCTTTGTGCATTTGACAAAATTGAGGTTGCACGCTGTGAATCACTAGAACTCGACAAATACTCAACCACAACTAGCTGCCCCGCATATGGTGGAGTTCTAAAGCGGCCTGTGTACAGGAACATTTGTTTAAATAATTTCAACTTTAGGAAATACTGAAAACATTTTCACATAAGCGGTTGGACTCTGTTAATTGAAGTAAAAATGAAAGCAGAGATCAAAGTCATGCATATACGCAGAAATTGAGATGATGTACTAGACTGTAGCATCACTATTGGATCAAAGAACTTTGATTTCTTTACACAACATCACTTAGACCCACATTTAATCAACAGACCCTGAAGGCAGATGTAGATGTTTAATAATAATAATAATATAGCATAATAATATACATTATTACATACAGACACTTATCAGGCCAACAAGACGAGTCAAATGAGATGCTTTAGAAAGGTTAACTGTACAAATCTCAAGAAACACTAAACTTACTATTCCAAGATGACTTGATGAGTGAGTAGACATTTGTCAAATACCAAGAGGTAAACAATTACCGTATGACCTCGCTACGTCCTTTACTTTTCAAACGATCAAACGCAATTAGCACTATTAACAGACTGCGGAGAAGTTTTACCTACTGGCTGCGCTCAGAGTGTTTCGTTAAGGCGGTCCTTACTGACAATAAACTACAACCAGTAGGTAACGCTACAGGAATACGACATAACCGCCACCAGACACCTCCTGCTGCTAATGCTCCGTCAAACACACTTCAGTCTGACGATGCGTAAATATTCTACATACACACATATTAGCAAAACAAGCTCTCACTACGTATATAGCCTTCTCTACTACGTTACTCTAAACTACCGATTCGTGCATGCAACCAATGTGTAATAAAACGAAACTGCGACTATTATTACTACTCACCTTTCTTGCGTCGCTTCTTGGGTCAATGCCCTTCTCCATAATGACGACAGCAGCTCTCACATTCTTAATTGTGTCGTCTTCAACAAGCTGTCCCAACTTTGACTCCATTTGCACGCGATCGCAGGGTGTGGACAGGGGAGGTGGGTTGTAATAGGTATCGGATTTCAGTTGCCGTGCTAAATTACTAATCTCCCCCAAACCGCTGTCAACTGAACAGAAGTGTTTCAAAAACCTTCTCCCGTGGAGTTCTCCTTTCCGTTCAACTAATGGAATATCCTTTTTCCTGTCTGAAAGAAACCTTGGAAGTTTAAAAGAATCGAATGTAGATGTATTGATTGAATCACGTGATGTACCATGAATCTCATTAGCTTCCGATGTGCTGGCTGCCCGTTTAGACGAAGCGTTGAGGATGCTTTCAGACGGCATTGTCCGTTCTGACAATCTTCTGTCAAAAGATCGTCTCTTTACGCCTTCATTCCCAGGTGGCCTGATCTCCGATGTTACTTTTGCGATACCTTCGAAAAATCCAGCCAAATCCTTGACCGATTGCCGTCTTTTGAACTTAGACCCTGCTCCGCGATCCATCAAACCCCAAAAGTTGAATCCCGTTCAACCTGCGGAATTGTTGTATCTTGGCCTTACACAATCGACGCACTTGTAACTAAATTACTGATTGTTTCCGAATCGAAATACGGACGTTCACTAATTGTTAACTCCTAATATACAATATTAGATCAAACTAGCTACGGCTGAATCGGTAGCCTCCTAGTCACCTCTACTCCCCTGCAGGCTGCAATGCAGGGACCTACAAATGTAGTTTATACAGACACATACAACAACATTCTAAATGATAACAAATATTTATTCTTTGATGAAAGTAACAGCTTTTGTTCTTAAAAAGATCAATGTCAACCGTTTGTCAAGGATTAATGGTGTCAGCTTACTATTAAGATGAATTACCAACAACCTATTCTAACAATGGTCCCTCTCAAGACACACCTCCTTATCCTACTGGACACTAGTAAATTAAGTATCTTATCTGAAGCACCCTGAATACCTTTCACTAATTTAATACTTTATCATCGATTCAATGTATGAATGCTATTGGCCTACTAATAGTGATGTTGGAAACACCTGTATTTTATCTACTTAACACAATGTACAATACAAGTGTACCATTTGTTACAACAAATAAAAATGAAAGAAAAAGTTGACTATCCCTAAACCAATGTGTCTTGCTGAAAATAGATCAACTTTTTGCTTCAGTAAGAGCTAGTTTCTTTTTGGATGTGTTCATATATGGTCTTAATCTCCATTCCAAATCTGCATCTACATTGTCCACTGTTCCCAATCTGATTTCATATACTGCAAATTTAGAATGTCTCTTAGTAATGTAGCAAGTGATAAGTGATCAAGTGGAGACAACAACAGACTCACATCTCAATTCAAAACGAGGGCCAACTTCCTTTAGCTCAACTTCCTTTCCATCCTTTTTGTATGTGTGGTGCCTGTGTTCATATCAATAATAGAAACCACAAGTGTTACTTCAAGAAATGCTCAACACTATATATAGCAACAAATATGTCCTATTGCCAAATATTGTAAATGATAAGAAGCTACATATGGAAAAAGGAGACAAGGACATTAAGGGAAACAATAAGTTAGGCAGGTGTCAGTTTAGATTTCTACCTCCTACCTAAATGAACTAACTCCAGGAATGGCCTTATATATAGGATGTGTATCAAGTGGTGTGTCAAGGGGTATGTCAAGGGGTATGTCAAGGGGTATGTCAAGGGGTATGTCAAGGGGTGTGTCAAGGGGTGTGTCAAGTGGTGTATCAAGCGGTATGTCAAGGGGTATGTCAAGGGGTATGTCAAGGGGTGTGTCAAGTGGTGTATCAAGCGGTATGTCAAGGGGTATGTCAAGGGGTATGTCAAGGGGTGTGTCAAGTGGTGTATCAAGCGGTATGTCAAGGGGTATGTCAAGGGGTATGTCAAGGGGTGTGTCAAGTGGTGTATCAAGCGGTATGTCAAGGGGTATGTCAAGGGGTATGTCAAGGGGTATGTCAAGGGGTGTGTCAAATGGTCAGGAGGTGTGTTTGCATTAACATAAAGCACCAAATATAAATACATATGTTATATCAAAAGCTATTTCATTCAAATATACTAAAGAAACATTAGAGATGGTTGGTAGGTGTAGAGTGGTACTCGCTGGTCACCTGAGGTACAACAAGTTCAGTATACTCAAGAGAAATCAAAAAATAAATTATACCATTTACATAGAAACCATGTATATGTTGATATATAGTATTTCCTTACAGTTACATATATATGGGTAATAAGTGAAATCACTTCCTTTGAAAGGCCGAAGTACAATCTGGTGGTCAATGCTACCATATAAGGTGTTTGGTATTTTTTAGTCAGTTACATTTATAAGGTTTACAACCATATTTTCATAAGAGGTGAATGAACACTTAAGGATGTGAGATTCAAATCCAATTACACAACCAAATGTTCATCCTTTGGTTCCCAAAACTCTTAACTAGCTGTCCATTACCTGAAGGAGATGTAGTCTTCATTGTTAGCAAATGTGATGACGCGACGTGAATCAGGTTTGGGCACTGGAAACAAATATTTGAGTATATTCATCACCTGCAGCGAAGAGAGACCCAGAGTGGTTGGTGTTACCATGGAAATGTAACAGAGATCTAATTGTGCCTACTCTCTTTCCGAGCTTTGATGTAAAGTTGTGGAATATGAGATGAGGAAATGCTTCAGACATTGTTCCAACCTGAGGAATGTCGTGACGCATGATCGTGTTGGAAATTGTAAAACTTGCAGTCGGTCCAAATGGAAGATGACTCACAATTAAACCATCTTAAAGGGAGAGAGAGAGGGGCAGATGGGTGGATGGAGGGTGAGTGGAGGGTGAGTGGAGGGTGAGTGGAGGGTGAGTGGAGGGTGAGTGGAGGGTGAGTGGAGGGTGAGTGGAGGGTGAGTGGATGGTGTGTGATTTGAAAGTACTTGGTTCTCCCCTGTGTTCATGTACAATGATCAAATCTGTCACATTGTTAGACTTGCATGCATGGACTAGTTGACTGATCACAAAACTCCCTCGATTCATTCTTTGTGCATTTGGCATCATCAGTCTCAGCTCCTGAAGAACATGATGTTTACATGACGTACACTTCATCTCACAGTGGGCAACACGTGACTTTACTTTTACAAACTGTTTCAGTCTGCTACTGGGACTGTGTGATGTTGTGACCACCACCTTTGGGTCTTCAACTCCAGCCCATGCATACTCATCATCAACATGGCTGAACCCCTCTACAAGAGGACAATATCCTTCACACATATTTATGTTCCAAACGACCTAGCACACTACCTTGGTGTTCCACATCGTCGTACTCCATGTTGTCCCTCAGTATCGCCTCCTCTCTCTTCAGCTCTGTTGGAATAGGCCTGCCATCTGGCGGCAAAGAAAGTGTCCTTTGAGGAGACAGTTCGGAAAGCAATGCATGGTGCATGTACCTTCTAAAGCTTCTCTAATCTTTCTCTTCCTCTCCAGCGTAGTTCTCTCCTTGTCCTCTACGGACTTCCGGTAGATGTACTCTCTGCGTAGCCTGGCCTCTCTACGCAGCTGCAAAAGGTACCAGTAGCTGAGGATCCTGTTTACATGTAAACACATAAGAGACTTACCATGGTCTTCGACACGAGGTAAGGGAAATTCCCTTTAAACGGCGGATTGCGTAAGAGAACCAACCTCCATCATCATTGCATGTGGTATATATTTACAATACGTATATGTATATGTTTGAATTGGTGGACAACCTTGTATGATAACATTAATAATAATTATACATAAGATACATAAAAGATAGGGCTTTAAATACATGTCATGTTCAAGCACTTAGTTTATCAATTTTCTCAAAGTGTTTCCTCGCATTCTTTATATTGACCATGGTCGCTGCTGAAGCTACACAACAAAGTAAATACATTAATACTGGATGAGCAAGGGAGTGCAGCAGTGAAGTGCTTACGTATGGACGGATCTGATATTATGACCATGATGTAGGTGTTGGCAGTGAACATGTCAATGAAAGCAGCAAACGATGAGTTGCGTACTTCCATACACTGAAACTGAGCTTGCAGCTTCCTACCACAAGACAAGATAGCAGTAGATTTGTAGCAAGAGTATAGATAGCCCCACATTGTATAGAGAGTCTATGACTCACACCACACCCCCATACCACACCTCCGCACCACTGGTCCACACCACACCCCCATACCACACCTCCGCACCACTGGCCCACACCACTGGCCCGCACCATAGCTGTTACCCTGGTTACGCAGGGGTGCACACACAAAGAAGAAGGCGCTACAGGCTAGTGACTACACTAAGGTGGAATAGGACTTACGTGCAACTGAGCTTAAACTGTTTTATGATATTGCTTATCTTCTCAAATCTGTGTGGATCATTATGGTGACGCTTGATAGCTTGAGCTATCACCTAGGCAACAAGGAGGAGGAGTCACAACATACGCACTATACAAAGTGGGATAAATGATTAATGATTCAAAAGATCAATTTCCTTTGAATGAAGAGATTGAAAAGCTAGTTATTCAAACATACTATTGTGAGGACTGTTTTAATTTCATTTCAGGACATTATCAAACAGTAAGTGAAGGTATCTCACCAGAAATGTTGCTCTTTCAAAGAGAAGGACCTCATCTGCCTCCAGAATACCAGCAAAGCTGTCGAGATTGGTCTCTAGCTGTTCAACATTGGGAATCAGACGGTATACTATAGCTGACCACGCCTACAAGGGGAGAGGAGGGGCAGACAGTATACTATAGCCGACCACGCCTACAAGGGGAGGGAGGGGCAGACAGTATACTATAGCTGACCACGCCTACAAGGGGAGGGAGGGGCAGACAGTATACTATAGCTGACCACGCCTACAAGGGGAGGGGAGGGGCAGACAGTATACTATAGCTGACCACGCCTACAAGGGGAGGGGAGGGGCAGACAGTATACTATAGCTGACCACGCCTACAAGGGGAGGGAGGGGCAGACAGTATACTATAGCTGACCACGCCTACAAGGGGAGGGAGGGGCAGACAGTATACTATAGCTGACCACGCCTACAAGGGGAGGGGAGGGGCAGACAGTATACTATAGCTGACCACGCCTACAAGGGGAGGGAGGGGCAGACACATGGATGTATGGATGGATAGGTGTATGGATGTATGGATGGACAGCTAACCTTATAAAGTGTCTCGTCCCATATTGATGTCCGAAAACAGGTCGTATTAAGAGGTTCTGAGTATTTCTTCAGCTCAGCTGAACGCTTCTCAAAGATCTACAAGACATGACACAGTACAAGAGTTAGACCTCCACATGTAGCAGACTCCGTTGTGGTGGGGCAGGCTATCCGAAAGTGCTAACCATATCTCTCTGTTCTTCTGGAATTAAATCCATTTTATGTACTAAACAGAATATCTTTGCTTTTGGTGAGTTTTGCAAGATGGCCTCCAGACAGGACTGGTAGTAGTGCAGATCACTCTCCAGCTCCCTACTCTCCACATCAAACACATAGATCAGCACCTCCACATTCTTAAACACATTGTCTCGCTGACTGGTAAAGTAACTCTCCATAAATGCCTCTTGGCTGTGGGAGGAAGGGGGTGAGGCAGGTAGTTGGGGGTGGGGCAGGTAGTTGGGGGTGGGGCAGCTTAGGTGTATGGACATCATTAAATGGAGCACATTAAACTGACTGTCTCAGTTGGTAACTAAGTTGACGTATAATAAAACATGGCGGGACACTTACCCTCCGCAGTCCCACAGGTTTAACACGAGGTTCCCCAGGAAGCGAACATGTGAATGTTCAATGTCCACTACACAGAATACAGGAACATTAGTGAACTGGTAATCAACACCTGTCAGTACATTGCACATAGAGTACTGTGATCTAGTGAGGAACGTGTTGTTTGAAGGAGAGACGCACTTGTCGGGCCGAGCCTTCTCGTGTCTCTAGCGATGTAGTTGGCAAAGATGATGGACCGCATGCTCGTCTTGCCAGATCCGCTTTTACCCATCAAAAGGACCTTTGAGGGCAGAGAGAGGAAGACAATTCAGATTAGGTCGCCACAAACTACCATCACTATTTGTACCTTCTTCTTCATCTCGACAATATACTACAACGAATATATTCAGCCTCCTTTTTGCATCAACTATTAGTCACGTGGTTGCTCCAAGATCACGTGGTCAATCTATAAGCCATCTCGGAACAGAAAATGTCTGCAGTTTTCCGTTCCTTTCGACAACTGATTTATAGAGGTAGCTTCGCTCAACCCCTTTGCTCTACTACATGTGGCCATAAGAGAACAAAGGTAGGTAATCTAATATATCGGTTAGTTAGCAGTGGCTTATGAATACTCGGTGGCATCGTAGATATGCCCCTAAAGGGGTTGATATGGTTGAAAAGTATATCTTGATCTACCCTACTCAGTGCGTCTCCTCACTGGCCTCTCTGTTGGTAGTTCAGTTCAGAGGTTACAAGGTAAAGGCCTCTCTGAGATTGAGGTGCGACGGTTGTAGGTTTGTAAAGAGAAAAGGAAAGTTACGCGTTGTTTGCACAAAGAAGCCGCGACACAAACAGAGGCAAGGCTGACTGTTCACTCTAACTGTAAAACAATTGATTTTTTTAGCAGATAACTGCATGTAGAAATTTGAAATTTAATTCATGTCATTAAAATTACATTTCTATATATATCATGCGAAGAGAGGTAGATTGTATTTATGAGATACATGGGAATTCCCTGTGATTACTGCACGTGCGCACTTGGTTACATTGAACCATTGGCGGGCTTTTGTAACTGCAGTTATAATCGAGAGGGCGGCAATGGAGGCAGCTTCTACAAAGGTAATTGTTCAACGAGGTTTGGATCATGTAGTTCGCATTAGCTTATAGAATGAATTTCAGTTACCATGTTTCTGTATTAATAGCTCTTTGGAGACACTAACAAACGAATGTCCATCGAACGAGTTTATCAGAAGAAAACTCAGTTAGAACACATCCTTCTTCGACCGGACACTTACATCGGGTCCGTCGAAGAAGTGACTCAGCCGATGTATGTCTACGACAAGGAGAAAGACGCTATTGTAGTGAAGACCATTAAATACGTTCCTGGTCTGTACAAGATATTCGACGAGATACTTGGTGAGTGGCGACCTATGAGAGGGTACAGTGCAGTCGATTGGCTAGGATCAGTTCGCGTGGTTTAGAATGAGTGAATTGAGTGATGTGTGCTTCCCATCCCTCAGTCAATGCTGCAGACAACAAGCAAAGGGACAGTGCAATGAAGGCGATTAAAGTTGTAATAGACCCGTGAGTTGCTTCGTGTTAGCGACCAGCTTGCCTTTCACCAAGTGTTCTGCCAGTGTACGCTATAGGGCTGTCATAGTCTCACATAGCCAGACCACCGTCTCACCTCCATATTATTACATTGTGACTGTTTACTGTTGCAGAGAAGCAAATGTGATTAGTGTGTGGAATGATGGAAAGGGCATTCCTGTGGAAATGCACAAGAAGGAGCAGATGTACGTTCCTTCAATGATATTTGGTCATCTCCTGACTTCCTCCAACTACGATGACAAGCAGAAAAAGGTCACGGGAGGGAGGAATGGTTATGGAGCCAAGTTGTGCAACATCTTTAGTGAAAAGTTTACAATTGAGACTTCTTCGTCTGATTCAAATAAGTCTTTTAAGCAGGTACATTTGCAAATGTGATGTAAAACGCATCATGAATTTCCTAACTATCCTTGTTTGTACCAGCTTTCATTTTCCATATTTAGAGTTGGACTGGGAATATGTCCAAAGCTGGTAAAGAGGTCTTGACTAATTCAAAAGGCGACTATACCAAAGTGACCTTTGTACCTGATCTTGACAAATTTGGAATGATCCAGTTGGACGAGGACATAGTGGCTTTGATGACCAGGAGAGTGTATGACTTGGCAGGTTGCGTAACTGGAGTCAGAGTGTATCTTAATGGACAAAGAATTCCTGTAAATACTTCCATTTCTCTATAACGGGTAGAGTAGTGCTGTCTGCTTGTAATGCACTGTGATTCTCTCTCCTGTAGATCAGTAATTTTCAGAGCTACGTCCGCTTGTACACCAAGGTGAGGAGTGGGGACGAGATGGAGGCCATGGAGGACTACAAGATCATTCACGAGAAGGTCAGCAGCAGATGGGAAGTGTGCGTGACAGTCAGTAACAATGGCTTCCAACAAGCAAGCTTTGTCAACTCCATAGCAACCACTAAAGTGAGTAATGCTGCCGTGAGGATAGTTGTATATGAAGTTCTCACTAGGTTTATTTACCTAAAGGCCTCTTACTGTAGACTAGATGTAGTATGTAGGAAAATGGTGTTTTAGATTCTTTATGAAATGATTGGCTATCCACTTTGTGCAGGGAGGCAAGCACGTCGACCATGTGGTGGAGCAGCTTGTGGCCAAGATTGCCTCTGAGGTGAAGAAGAAGAATAAGGGAGGAATGGAGCTGAAGCCACATCAGATCAAGAGCCACATGTGGATATTTATAAACTGTCTGATTGAGAACCCGGCATTTGACTCCCAGACCAAGGAGAACATGACACTCAAAGTATCTTCTTTCGGGTCAAAGTGTGAACTGAGTGACAAGTTCCTGAAAGATGTAAGCCATGGTACATACGTAGTTGTACTTGAACAATATGCGATCTGAGAGATTGACATGCATTTAAACTATACTGTGTTTGTAGGTGGTGAAATGTGGTATTGTTGAGAACTGTGTTGCATGGGCTCAGGCAAAGTCCAAGGTCCAGTTGAACAAGATGAAGAAAGGTGGTCCCAAGAATGTAAAGCTGAGAGGGATTGCCAAGCTAGATGATGCCAACGATGCAGGAGGGAGGAATGCTTTAGATTGCACGCTGATCATCACAGAGGGTGATTCAGCTAAAGCTCTCGCTGTGTCTGGTCTGAGCGTGATTGGGAGAGATAAATATGGAGTGTTTCCGCTGAGGGGCAAACTGCTCAACGTCAGAGATGCCTCACATCATCAGGTGAATGTACACTGAAATCCTGTATTGAGCAGTTATAACTTGTACGTATATCCCATTACTCCCATTTTGTATTTTGTCCCTCTTGTGATAAGAATAGTAGTACGTACATACGTATGTACTTATCTGTGACTATAGGAGAGTCTTTATGTCAGTATTACTCTCTTGTTTAGTTGATGAAGAATGAGGAGATATTGAACCTTGTCAAGATCCTTGGGCTGGAGTATGGGAAGGTCTACACTGAGAATTGTCTGAGCAAGCTGAGGTACGGTCACCTGATGATCATGTGCGATCAGGATCAGGACGGAAGCCACATTAAAGGACTCGTCATCAACTTCATTCATCACAATTGGCCTGGGTTGATTAAAACTGGATTCATGCAAGAGTTTATTACTCCAATAGTCAAAGTAAGCGTAGCTTGCACTAGTGATCATTGAAATGCTCCTTCAAGCTGCATCTCTTCTCTCTGTGCATGTAGGTGACCAAAGGGCAAGAGGAGATTCCCTTCTTCAGCTTGCCAGAGTTTGAGCAGTGGAAGGCCGTAACGGACAACCACCACACCTGGAAGGTCAAGTACTACAAAGGTTTGGGAACAAGCACTGCCAAGGAGGCCAAAGAGTACTTCTCTGACATGGATAGGCACTGCATACAGTTTGTGTATGGGGGACCTGAGGACGACCATGCTATCACTTTAGTGAGTTTCATTTGATCTGCACATCTCATTATTGTATGCACATGGAACACAACGTTGCGTGCATGCAGGCCTTCTCAAAGACAGAAGCTGATGGGAGGAAGGAATGGTTAACCAGATGGTTGGACAGAAAAAAGGAAAAGAAACTTCAAGGAATGGACGAGGTTGGTCTTGATATATTGTACCTGTGTATACACTTCTTTATGAAGGAGTTTATTTGTGATGCAGTCATTTCTGTATGGAGAGAGGGTGAATCATGTGACCTTTAGTGAATTTGTCAACAAAGAACTCATTCTCTTCTCCAACGCTGATAACGAGAGGTCCATTGGTTCCCTCGTAGATGGTGAGACCATGACAGGAACTAGATATACAGCACATCTCATACATTTAATGTTACTGCAGGTTTGAAACCTGGTCAACGGAAGGTCATCTTTACCTGTTTGAAGAGGAATGACAAGCGAGATGTCAAAGTGGCTCAACTGGCTGGTTCAGTGGGAGAGAAGTCTGCTTATCATCACGGAGAGGTTTGTACTGGATCAGTGCGTGGTACACTCTTGCCATCACAGTTCTGTTCTCGTGCTGCAGGCCTCCCTAATGTCCACCATTATCAATTTGGCTCAAAACTATGTTGGCTCTAATAACGTTAACTTGCTACTTCCGATTGGTCAGTTTGGCACTCGGTTGGCGGGTGGGAAGGATGCGGCCAGTGCCAGGTACATCTTTACACTGCTGAGCCCAGTGGCCAGGAAGCTCTTCATAGCAGACGATGATCCCAGTTTGAACTTTTTGTATGAGGACAACCTCAAGATTGAGCCAGAGTGGTACTGTCCCGTCATTCCTCTGGTGTTGGTGAACGGGTGCGAAGGCATTGGCACAGGATACTCCACTTTTGTCCCTAATCATGACCCTCGGGAGATAGTGGCCAATCTCAAGAGGATGATGCTTGGGGAACAACCACAGCCAATGGTCAGTTTACTGGACAAGTTGACCTACTTATGTATGTATATGTTAGCTCTGCAGTTAATGATGGACTGTACCTTCAAGAGCCAATAGAATGTTGTACTATTAAAGTAGTATTTACACATGTATTGATATACTTCTATTTAATATGTATGTTGTAAATTGTATATCAGAGAATGTGGTAGTACTCTCTAAGTAGGTATGTACGTATCTGAATTCCTACTGTACAATCTCTTACTAGATGCCAAAGTACAAGGGTTTTAAAGGTGTTGTAGCACATGTGAGTCCAGATAGATATGCAATGTGGGGCAACATTGCAAAGTTAAGTGCTACAGAGCTGGAGATCACCGAACTTCCCATCAAAGTGTGGACCCAATCGTACAAGGAATCGGTGCTCGAACCGATGCTTCATGGAAATGAGAAGATACAGCCCTTCATCACGTTAGTCCAACACTAATAGTACGTATGTCCTATTGAGTGTGTGTCTGTTCCTCTTGTGTGCAGCGACTACAAGGAGTACCACACAGAGACTACTGTCAAGTTTGTGGTGACCTTGACCGAGTCGAATATGGAGGAAGCCGAGAAGATTGGCTTTCACAAGAAGTTCAAACTGGAAGCTTCAATTGCAACTAGCAACATGGTTAGAAGAGTCAACATTTTATATGTGTTCCCTAGTGTAGGTATTATAATATTATATGTAGGTGTTGTTTGACTCTAACGGTTGCATTAAAAAGTACAGCACTGCACTGGACATTCTAGAGGAGTTTTACTACCTTCGCCTGGACAGGTATGTGATGAGGAAGGAGTACCTCGAGGGGAAGCTGCAGGCAGAGGCCGACAGAATATCAGCTCAAGCAAGATTTGTGTCAGAAATGTACAGTGGAATAATAGTCTTTAGTAAGCCAACTATGTATATGTATACGTACGTACGAATATACATATATATTGCTGATGAAGACCTACGGGTTGAAACATTCTATTCCAAAGATTTAATGTTGCTGTTGTTCAATAAACTTTATATACGTATCACATATATATACGTACATATACGTATACGTATATTTTAATAATCATTTGAAAGATTATTATACCAAACCAGCCAGTCTTATCTTGGCTGGTATATGTATACACATGTACGTATATAAGATATATGTAAGATAACTTGAGACACATGTTTCAAGATTCATAGTTGGTCAATATAGACTTACTTAGAAGCAGAGATGGCATATCTCCATTACATGTTTGTGGTATAACATTGTCATTTCAGCCAAAAAGACTAAACAGCAAATGATTGGAATCTTGAAGGAGAGAAAGTATCCGTCTGATCCAGTGAAGGTCTGGAAGAAGCGTATCACCGATGGGGAGGAGGAGGAATCTGAAGAGGTCGATAAGGAGGCATCTGAGGATGAGAAGTCGGACTACAACTACTTGCTAGGCATGCCGATGTGGAACATGAGCCAGGAGAAGAAGAATGAGCTGTTAAAAGACAGAGACAAAAAGGTACCTTCACATTTTTTGTGTTACTTTACAATGACCACTAATTGTGTGGTTAGGTTCAAGAATTGGAGAGTTTGAAGTTAAAGACTCCCAAAGACCTGTGGTCCATAGACTTGGATGCCTTCTTAGAGGCACTTGATGTAAGTAAACCTACTTCCCCTCCCCCTCCCCTTACACGTCATGTGTCCCTCCCCCTCCCCTTACACGTCATGTGTCCCTCCCCCTCCCCTTACACGTCATGTGTCCCTCCCCCTCCTGTCCCACTTGAAGGAGGTGGAAGAGAAGGAAAGAGAATCACTCATTCAAGGTGCAAAGATCACTGCCAAGCCCAAAAAAGGCAAGGGCAGGCAGGCAAAGCTGACCACTTCTGCATCGTCTGCAAGAGCAGTAACAGAGCCGAGCCCTTTTGCAGAGGAGATCAAGCCTGTCGTTCCAGAGTTCTCTGAAGTGAAGAAGACAAAGGCAGTACCCAAATCAAGAGGAAAGGCAAAGGAAGGAGCTGATTCTAAGCAAAGCAAGCTCAAGTTCACCAAGAAGGAGAAGCAGGAGGTTGAGGACATGCTTGCAGCACTTGATGACCAAAGTGACAGCGAGAGAGAACTCAAGATTGATGAGGGAGCAGAGGACAATAATGGGGCTGACAAGAAAGTAGTCACCAAGCGTGCTCCCAAGTCTACTACAGCTAAGCCTGCAAAGGTAAGTGTATCAATGATGTAACATGCAATAGTCCGTATGTTTGTAACAGATTTTATGTAAGATAATGTGTAGTTTCAGAAGCTTGTAATTCTAGACCAAATTATTTACAAAATGTAGAAATTGAAGGTTCTTAAAAGAGAGGCTATTGTAGATTTGGAATCAGATAAAGAGGAGGAGCTACCGTTGAAGGAGAGACTGGCCAGAACCGCTAGCAAACCAGTTAAATATTGTGATGGTTCCTCCAGTGATGAAGATGGAGACAGTGTTCAGAGTGAAGACTTTGTAATGTTGAATTCCAATGAATCGGATGCTTCTGATGACTTTAATAACAGTCCAATGGTAGTCAAGAAGTCTTTCAAAAAGAATGTAGTACAGAAGCCTCCAAGAAAGGTACATACGTAGTACGCATTCTTACTGAGTCATTTGTGCACCATTCATCATTAGGCACATGCACAGTGAACTGTCACTACCGTTCATACTCTGTGATGATGCATTGTGTCATTTCTCATTGCTTTAGAAGACTACTAACACAAAGACAAATGTAAAGAAGGAAAAGGACTTGACAACTACAAAAAGTACTTCAACAGAATCAGTTAAATCATTGACCTCAACTCATCAAATTGAAGAAGACGATGAGGATGACATGTTTGCAAGAAAGACAGTTAAGAGAAAGCCTTCAACTTTGGCTCCAAAGTCAAAGGGCAAGGTAAATAGGTACAACCATGAAGTGATGTGTACCATCACTTTATTGTACTTGCTGTAGAAATCAAAGACTCAAAGCTCTCCGGTGAAGAAGGCAAAGGCACCCCCAAAGGAGAAGCCAATCGGGAAAATGAAAAAAGCAAAATATTTTGATGACTCTACTGATGAGAGCAGTGCCAATGAATCAGCCTTCAGTTTAGGATCAGATGACGACAATGACTACATGATTTGATAACTGTTTTGTAGTTTGTGTTTACTACTCCTCACTGCATGCACTGTGTTTATTAATACAGACATCAGCTTATTATACTGTAGAGCACTGTTTTAATATGTCTTCATATTATCTATAAAGTACATCACTTGATAGAGAACATCTTAATTGAAAGCATATCAAACACTCAAATCAAATCAAATACTTAAACTTTTGTATACATTCTGTATATGACATATAGGGGTTGTTGACTGTATGAGATTATAATGACTTGACATTAAATATATGTTGGCACATAAGTAAAATGTGGATCCGCAGTGTTTGGTGTGTCAGTAGTATTGTCAGCAGTCTCCTCCTCTATTTCAGAATATGTATCTGTTGCCTCTGGTCTACTGGTGCTATAAGCTGGATTAGGAGTCATATCTACACTTTCATTATAACCAATGCTGTTCATGTCAACTTCTTCATAGTCTGGTTCATGTGGTCCAGGATCTAATGCTGTTGATTTACTGCATCAGATATACACACATTTCTATTTGAATACCATGGGGGGTACCTGACATGGCACATAAGTTCCTGACATGTAGTACATCTAAATAGTAGTATTGACAATGCAATAGTAAAATATTGTTTTACTTAACTCACTTTCTTTTTCTGCAGCAATAAAACTGAACAACTATAATCACTACAACACAACACGGAACCACAAGTGCAATAAGTCCTACTATCAAGGATAACACTACACACAAATGTTAAAAATTCATAATGTATATTCTAACATATATGAATGCCTTGCCAGTTTACAGGTGCAAGATATATATATACCTGAAGGTTCCTCAAGAGGCTCTATAGTGAATGAAGGAATATATAACTGTGAAGAATAGCTCTATTTGAAATACAAAACATTAATACACTCACTAGCTGTACTGTTGAAGGTCACTTCGCTGAGCAGAAGAAAGGTGGTCCCACTTGCAGAGACTGGCCTCTTCAGTGTACATCTCACCTCATCACCTTCAATGGGCCGACCCTGATCATTGGTAGTTCTGATGTGGATGAAACCAAAATCTCCATTGGCCTTGTCTTTTACAGTCAAAGTATGGGAATGGACCTGCCCCTCAGTACTGGGAGAACGGAACACACTGACATCAATACGCTCTGCAGCTATCACTTCAAGATTGGTACCACTATAACTGAAGTATGTGTGAAGGTTGACTGAGGAAAACTCTCTGTTCCCATCGAATTTGAACAATATTTCCACTGTTTGTTCCTGCCACCCGACCCAGGCAAACGTTCCCTTTGCCTCATTTAAGGAGTCCAAGGCTCCTCCCACCCACCCATCCGCCAGCTGACCACGCCCACCAGTCAGGAGGCCAGACTCCCCCTCTTCACCATCATACATGAAGTCAGCAAATTGCTCCACTCCCTGCATCACCTCATAACCGGAAACCGTAGTCCCATTCTTCTCAACAATATAGCCCTCTAATACAGGACAACAGTAATATATATGTAACTGAACAGTACTAAAGTGGCACTTAGCAGCTGCTTCTGGTCCAAGTCTTAGCATAGTGAGACTTACGAGGAGGTGCGAATAGTATATTGTAGGTTAATGGTTCAGTGTATCCATCTTCCACTGCACAGCTCAAAGTTCCAGAATCACTCATTCTTGGATATCTAATACAGAATGAAGTATTTTGGAAATTTTTATGAGCTGAAAAAGAAATAATCTTTGTTCTTGAGGACAGAGAGACCTCTCTTCTTCCTCCAACACCTGTATCCGTTCTCTGCCCATTATAGGTCCAGTACATGTCCCTCAAGTATCCTATCTGGCTACAAGTGATACTGAACTTTGTAATCCCAGCAGTAAATGGTGTAGAGTTGAAGGCATTAAGTACAACTGTATAGCAGAAGCATTCAAGAGTCAATCAATATTTGCATCATTTGATCAAATGTGTGGATGTTTGGATCAATTCTAACCTGGTAGCCTCAATGTCACAGTTATTTCATCATGTTTCTGTCCACCACTTAGTACATTACAAGTGTATTCTCCTTCAATGGAGGGATTGTATACCTCAACTTGTCTTGTAAAATTATCTGTTCTTTCGTAAACTTCTCCATTCAACTCCCATAGATATGTATATGTTGTTTTAACTCCTTGAGTCTTCATATAGTAACAGTTGAATTCAATGACACTTGGTAGAACTTCAGGATTCACAGAAAAGTTTTTTGGTGAATAAAACAGTCCATCTCCTCCAAATACAAACACTACAGTACCAGAAATGAAACAGCTGCCAATTAACTTGTAGACTACACAACCATCTATATACCTACCTTGTTGAAGGAGGATAGCCAGAAATAACACTGACATTATTACACAGAATAGAGTGGCTTGTGAGACTATTATATAACACAACTACTACATTAATAATAAGCTATATCCTTTTGTGTTTTAACTAATTATAAACCTCATGTGTATTCCATATATGTATGTACAGAAACATAAAGTTTGATATTTACATTATATTAGTGACACAGCTGTAAGCATAGAAACTGTTTTTGTGTGTTTCCATGGTGATGTATAAGAGGTAGACATTTACTACAGTGTTGCAATACTTGCAAATAAAATTACACATAATAAATCACATCATTTGTTTTGAATTTATTGAGCCAATTAATTGTTTTGCGATCTTTATCATTGATTCTGCAGAAGGAGACCCTTTAAATAATTCAATAAAGCTTTTTCCTTCTTCCAAACTCAGTGTCAGGTTTGGATCTAAGGGTACTCTACCTGGAAAAGACATACAAGTGAGAGGAGAGGGCGGTAATGAGATATTAGATTAGGAAAGCAAGCACACAGAGACCTGGCTCCTGGTTTGGGTTCAGAAAACCAACAAGTATAATACTGGATAAGTAAAGTGTGTACAACTTGACATTTGGCAGAAGCCTGATACCAGTTGTGACAAACCTAAAAATGGGATGTTATTTTCAGATGCAAATGACTCTCCGCCCCCAGTGGAGAATATATTAGTACACTCCTGTAGACATTTATATAGTAAGTATAGTAAGTATATTAGTACAAAACACATTTATACATTAAGTATAGAAAGTATATTAGTACAAAACACATAACTATACATATAGTATTAGTATCCATGACTCACTGCACAGTGGGGACACACATAACCACTCATGTTCTCCACAAGTCCAAGAACATTCAGTTTTGTTCTCTGACAAAATGTCAATTCTCTTTGAACATCAGCTAAGGCCACACCCTTTGAGGTAGAAGGGGTGTGTCAAGATGCAAGAGAATTTCCCATATATTTAGCCAACCTGTGGAGTTGACACTAGAATCACACCATCTGGATTAAGACTGACTAAATTCTCTACAACTGTAATGTGTTCATCACTAGTACCTTAGGAAAAGAGGAGAGGTGAGAAAGAGAAGAGGAGTTGAGGGAGGGGAGAGGGAGAGAGGGAGAGGAGTTGTGGGAGTAAAAAGGGGGTGGGGAGAGGGAGATGGGTAGAGGGAGGGAGAGGGGGAGGAGTCTAGTACTGACCTGGAGGTGTGTCAATGATGAGATAGTCTACATTTGACCAAACAACATCTGTCAGAAACTGCTTTATCATTGCTATTCAAGAGGGAGGAGGAGGAGGTTATAGTACCTTACAAACAGCTACTAGTAATGAATACCATTCTTCTTTGGCCCTCTCCAGACTACCGCATCTTCCCTGCTCTGGAGGAGGAAGGCCAATGACATGACTGCAATCTTCTTGTCCTTGTCAGCATACACTGGGAGCCACCTGTGCACACAAGTGTAGCAATTGATGTGTGTGTTCTGCCGCACACTCTGCCTCCCTCACCCTTCTGGACACTGATGAACTTCTTCATTTTCCAAGTTCAACATTTTAGGAATACTTGGGCCACACAAGTCAACATCTAACACACCCACCTTGTGGGCGGGGTAGGGCAGGGAGTTCCATATCACAATTTGTTGATGTTATGTTAATTGAATTTTTAAAGTGTGTGTAAATTTGATTCATGCATGACCTGCTAATATACTTTCTGTACTGGAATGTTAGCACAACATCAACGTTAATACATGATTGATCAGGTGTGAATGTTCACATCAAAGGACTGGGTACAGTGTATGACTTTCGGTTACCTTTTTGCCCAGCTGGGCCAATGAGAATGCGAGCTGCGTTGCTATGGTGCTCTTTCCAACTCCACCTTTACCTGACAGCACCAGGAGAATGTGATCAACGCCAGGTAGGATTGATGGAGAAGCTACAAGCATCAAATAATACGATGATAGAAACTTTAGATCCGAACAATATAATTATATAAATAAACACGATTGTAAAACTATGCGTTGTTTCATGCACGATTCAATTTGTTACACACTTACTATTAGTCGCCATTTTAGTTGATTACGTAATATACGGAACTTGTTGCAGGTGACCCAATTAATATTACAATATTCACAGTTTGCTTATTAAAAATCAACCAATGATCACATACATTACATTATACTGGTTTCAACAGGGACAGCACATGAGTTAATCGAAGTTGTCCTGCCAAATCTATCAAGGAATGAGAAACGGAGTGGCACACACTTTTAGTACATACATAGCTAGGACGGACATGGACACTACTAACCTTGGAGAGCACTCTGCACTTTTGAGTGCCTCTTGGAGGAAGACGTGGAAGTGATGCCAACTAGAAACACTCTAGGGTCAGTTGGTATAATGTAATACGCACACTGAAGTTTCTAGATAGGAAAACCACAACCTTTTCAATGAACTACATTTACTAGTTAATTCTGTACTATATTAGAAGAGCAATAGATTACCTCATCAATCTGATAGATGGAGGTTGCCAAGTAAGAGTTGTTGGTCTCAAAGAACTGAGAAAACATTACACTGATTATACTTGGCAGGTGTGACTGAAGAGGAAAATCCTGGATAACGAAGGGGGTGTGAATAAGTATATATCAATCTCTTTCATACATACTGCACCTTGGGGTATTGAACCATAATAGGATAAGAGGATAACCCTGTTAATTCAATGGGAGGTGTGTCTGGTAAATGATAGCCAGGGCCTTTGAAGTCCTGCAGTCCGTTAGTGTCAAACAGCAGAAAAATACACTCCATATTTAGCTGTACCAAAACATGTTTAAATCTGAAAAGGAGAATATTCAGTTCAAGTTATTAACAGGAAGCATTCTCTTTCAGTCTCCTTCTAAAACTACCTGAATTCAACTTTACTGCATTTTGTATATTTGAACTAAAGAGATTACATATAATACTCAGACACAGAATAGGGCTATTATGGGATACTATTCAGTAATACAGATTTATAGTTGGCTCACTTTAAATAAAAATCAGGATCCAACTTTTCTGAGAGGTTCTTCATGTCACAACTCGTAGCATATAACAAGTAAATAAAAAACATTTACTAAAAAAATGATGTTAGAAGTAGGAATGGCATTGTTCACTAATACATCATCGAAACAAGACAGTGATTATATGATAAGGCTAATCATACAGAAGTTGCATGTATACTGAAATTTAAATAACTTAACCATGCACTTCTGTGTTTGGGTGCACTAACCTGAAGAGGAGGAGGAGGAGTTACCGTTGAAAGAGAGACTGGCCAGAACCGCTAGCAAACCAGTTAAATACTGTGATGGTTCCTCCAGTGATGAAGATGGAGACAGTGTTCAGAGTGAAGACTTTGTAATGTTGAATTCCTATGAATCGGATGCTTGACTTTAATAACAGTCCAATGGTAGCAAAGAAGTCTTTCAAAAAGAATGCAGTACAGAAGCCTCCACAAAAGGTACATACGTAGTACACATTCTTACTGAGCCATTTGTGCACCATTCATCTTTAGGCACATACACAGTGAATTGTCAGTACCGTTCATACTCTGTGATGATGCATTGTGTCATTTCTCATTGCTTTAGAAGACTACTAGCACAAAGACAAATGTAAAGAAGGAAATGGACTTGACAACTACAAAAAGTACTTCAACAGAATCAGTTAAATCAGTGACCTCAACTCATCAAATTGAAGAAGACGATGAGGATGACATGTTTGCAAGAAAGACAGTTAAGAGGAAGTCTTCAACTGTGGCTCCAAAGTCAAAGGGCAAGGTAAGTAGGTACAACCATGAAGTGGTGTGTACCATCACTTCATTGTACTTGCTGTAGAAATCAAAGACTCAAAGCTCTCCGGTGAAGAAGGCAAAGGCACCCCCAAAGGAGAAGCCAATCAGGAAAATGAAAAAAGCAAAATACTTTGATGACTCTACTGATGAAAGCAGTGCCAATGAATCAGCCTTCAGTTTAGGATCAGATGACGACAATGACTACATGATTTGATAACTGTTTTGTAGTTTGTGTTTACTCCTCCTCACTGTATGCACTGTGCTTATTAATACAGACATCAGCTTAGTATTGATATTATACTGTAGAGCACTGTTTTAATATGTCTTCATATTATCTATAAAGTACATCACTTGATAGAGAACATCTTCATAGAAAGTATATCAAACACTCAAATCAAATCAAATATTCAAGCTTTTGTATACATTCTGTATATGACATATAGGGGGTGTTGATTGTATAATGACTTGACATTAAATATATGTTGGCACATAAGTAAAATGTGGAATTTTTAATTTGGTGTGTCAGTAGTATTGTCAGCAGTCTCTATTTTGGAATGTGTATCTTTTGCCTCTGGTCTACTGGTGCTATAAGCTGGATTAGGAGTCATATCTACACTTTCATTATAACCAATGCTGTTCATGTCAACTTCTTCATAGTCTGGTTCATGTGGTCCAGGATCTGTAGCAGCTAGTGATCCAGGATCTAATGCTGTTGATTTACTGCATCAGATATACACACATTTCTATTTAAATACCATGGGGGGTACCTGACATGCAGTAGTATTGACAATGTAATAGTAAAATATTGTTTTACTTAACTCACTTTCTTTTTCTGTAACAATAAAACTGAACAACTATACCCATCATCACTACAGCACTACACAGAACCACAAGTACAGCAAGTACTGCTATTACTGTGATCAAGGGGAACTCTACACACAAGTGGTAAATTCTGACATATATGGATGCCTTGCCAGTTTACAGGTGCAAGATATATATATACCTGCAGAAGGTCCCTCATGATCAAGAGGCTCTATAGTAGAATGAAGGAATATGTATAGGAATATATAACTGTGAAGAATAGCTCTATTTGGAATACAAAAACTTAATACACTCACTAGCTGTACTGTTGAAGGTCACTTCGCTGAGCAGAAGAAAGGTGGTCCCACTTGCAGAGACTGGCCTCTTCAGTGTACATCTCACCTCATCACCTTCAATGGGCCGACCCTGATCATTGGTAGTTCTGATGTGGATGAAACCAAAATCTCCATTGGCTTTGTCATTTGCAGTCAAAGTATAGGAATGGACCTGCCCCTCAGTATTGGGAGAATGGAACACACTGACATCAATACGCTCTGCAGCTATCACTTCAAGATTGGTACCACTATAACTGAAGTATGTGTGAAGGTTGACTGATGAAAACTCTCTGTTCCCATCGAATTTGAACAATATTTCCACTGTTTGTTCCTGCCACCCGACCCAGGCAAACGTTCCCTTTGCCTCATTTAAGGAGTCCAAGGCTCCTCCCACCCACCCATCCGCCAGCTGACCACGCCCACCAGTCAGGAGGCCAGACTCTCCCTCTTCACCATTATATATAAAGTCAGCAAATTGCTCCACTCCCTGCATCACCTCATAACCGGAAACCGTAGTCCCATTCTCCACAACAGTATAGCCCTCTAATATGGGACAACAGTAATATGTAACTCAACAGTATAGCCCTCTAATATGGGACAACAGTAATATGTAACTCAACAGTATAGCCCTCTAATATGGGACAACAGTAATATGTAACTCAACAGTATAGCCCTCTAATACAGGACAACAGTGATATGTAACTCAACAGTATAGCCCTCTAATATGGGACAACAGTAATATGTAACTCAACAGTATAACCCTCTAATACAGGACAACAGTAATATGTAACTCAACAGTATAGCCCTCTAATATGGGACAACAGTAATATGTAACTCAACAGTATAGCCCTCTAATATGGGACAACAGTGATATGTAACTCAACAGTACTGAAGTGGCACTTAGCAGCTGCTTCTGGACCAAGCCTTAGCATACTGAGACTTACGAGGAGGTGCGAATAGCATATTATATGTTAATGGTTCAGTGTATCCATCTTCCACTGCACATTTCAAAGTTCCAGAATCACTCCTTCTTGGATATCTAATACAGAATGAAGTATTCTGGAAATTTTTATGAGCTGAAGAGGTTAACTTTGTTCTTGAGGACAGAGAGACCTCTCTTCTTCCTCCAACACCTGTATCCATTCTCTGCCCATCAAAGGTCCAGTACATGTCCCTCAAGTATCCTATCTGGCTACAAGTGATACTGAACTTTGTAATCCCAGCAGTAAATGGTGTAGAGTTGAAGGCATTAAGTACAACTGTATAGCAGAAGCATTCGAGAGTCAATCAATATTTGCATCATTTGATCAAATGTGTGGATGTTTGGATCAATTCTAACCTGGTAGCCTCAATGTCACAGTTATTTCATCCTGTTTCTGTCCACCAGTTAGTGCAATACAAGTGTAGTCTCCTTCAATGGAGGGATTGTATACCTCAACTTGTCTTGTAAAGTTATCTGTTCTTTTGTAAACTACTCCATTCAAGTCCCATGAATACGTATATGTTCTTTCAAATCCTTGAGTCTTCATATAGTAACAGTTGAATTCAATAACACTTGGTAGAACTTCAGGATTCACAGAAAAGTTTTTTGGTGAATAAAACAGTCCATCTCCTCCAACTACCAACACTACAGTACCAGAAATGAAACAGCTGCCAATTAACTTGTAGACTACACAACCATCTATATACCTACCTTGTTGAAGGAGGATAGCCAGAAATAACACTGACATTATTACACAGAATAGAGTGGCTTGCGAGACTATTATATAACACGACTACATTTGAAGCATTACAATTCAATTATAAACCTCAAGTATTCCATATATGTAAGTAGGTTATTGTAAACAGTAAGTTTGATAGTTAATGACATGGCTGCAAGCATGGAAACTGTTTTTGTATGATGTATAAGAGGTAGACATTTACTACAGTGTTGCAGTACTTGTAAATAGAATATAAAGAATTACATAAATAAATAAATCACATCATTTGTTTTGAATTTATTGAGGCAATTAATTGTTTTGCAATCTTTATCATTGATTCTGCAGAAGGAGACCCTTTAAATGATTCAATAAAGCTTTTTCCTTCTTCCAAACTCAGTGTCAGGTTTGGATCTAAGGGTACTCTACCTGGAAAGACATACAAGTGAGAGGAGAGGGTGGTAATGAGATATTAGATTAGGAAAGCAAGCACACGGAGACCTGACTCCTGGTTTGAGTTCAGAACACCAACAAGCACAATACTGGATAGGTAAAGTGTGTACAACTTGTAATTTGGCAGAAGCCTGATACCAGTTGTGACAAACCTAAAAATGGGATGTCATTTTCAGATGCAAATGACTCTCCGCCCCCAGTGGAGAATATATTAGTACACTCCTGTAGACATTTACGTATATAGTAAGTATTGTAAGTATATTAATACATTAAGTATAGAAAGTATATTAGTACAAAACACATAACTATACATATAGTATTAGTATCCATGACTCACTGCACAGTGGGGACACACATAACCACTCATGTTCTCCACAAGTCCAAGAACATTCAGTTTTGTTCTTTGACAAAATGTCAATTCTCTTTGAACATCAGCTAAGGCCACACCCTTTGAGGTAGAAGGGGTGTGTCAAGATGCAAGAGAATTTCCCATATATTTAGCCAACCTGTGGAGTTGACACTAGAATCACACCATCTGGATTAAGACTGACTAAATTCTCTACAACTGTAATGTGTTCATCACTAGTACCTTAGGAAAAGAGGAGAGGTGAGAAAGAGAAGAGGAGTTGAGGGAGGGGAGAGGGAGGGAGAGGAGTTGAGGACACTGATGAACTTCTTCATTTTCCAAGTTCAACATTTTAGGAATACTTGGGCCACACAAGTCAACATCTAACACACCCACCTTATGGGCGGGGTAGGGCAGGGAGTTCCATATCACAATTGATCAGGTGTGAATGTTCACATCAAAGGACTGGGTACAGTGTATGACTTTCGGTTACCTTTTTTGCCCAGCTGGGCCAATGAGAATGCGAGCTGCGTTGCTATGGTGCTCTTTCCAACTCCACCTTTACCTGACAGCACCAGGAGAATGTGATCAACGCCAGGTAAGATCGATGGAGAAGCTACAAGCATCAAATAATACGATGATAGAAACTTTAGATCCGAACAATATAATTATATAAATAAACACGATTGTAAAACTATGCGTTGTTTCATACACGATTCAATTTGTTACACACTTACTATTAGTCGCCATTTTAGTTGATTACGTAATATACGGAACTTGTTGCAGGTGACCCAATTAATATTACAATATTCACAGTTTGCTTATTAAAAATCAACCAATGATCACATACATTACATTATACTGGTTTCAACAGGGACAGCACATGAGTTAATCGAAGTTGTCCTGCCAAATCTATCAAGGAATGAGAAACGGAGTGGCACACACACTTTTAGTACATACATAGCTAAGACGAACATGGACACTACTAACCTTGGAGAACACTCTGCACTTTTGAGTGCCTCTTGGAGGAAGACGTGGAAGTGATGCCAACTAGAAACACTCTAGGGTCAGTTGGTATAATGTAATATGCACACTGAAGTTTCTAGATAGGAAAACCACAACCTTTTCAATGAACTACATTTACTAGTTAATTCTGTACTATATTAGGAAGAGCAATAGATTACCTCATCAACTTGATAGATGGAGGTTGCCAGGTAAGAGTTGTTGGTCTCAAAGAACTGAGAAAACATTACACTGATTATACTTGGCAGGTGCGACTGAAGAGGAAAATCCTGGATAACGAAGGGGGTGTGAATAAGTATATATTAATCTCTTTCATACATACTGTACCTTGGGGTATTGAACCATAATAGGATAAGAGGATAACCCTGTTAATTCAATGGGAGGTGTGTCTGGTAAATGATAGCCAGGGCCTTTGAAGTCCTGCAGTCCATTAGTGTCAAACAGCAGAAAAATGCACTCCATATTTAGCTGTACCAAAACATGTTTAAATCTGAAAAGGAGAATATTCAGTTCAAATTATTAACAGGAAGTGTTCTCTTTCAGTCTCCTTCTAAAACTACCTGAATTCAACTTTACTGCATTTTGTATATTTGAACTAAAGAGATTGCTAATCTAACATATAATACTCAGACACAGAATAGGGCTATTATGGGATACTATTCAGTAATACAGATTTATAGTTGGCTCACTTTAAATAAAAATCAGGATCCAACTTTTCTGAGAGGTTCTTCATGTCACAACTTGTAGCATTATCCACAAGAATACAGTGAAAGTATATGGAAAACTACACATATGTAGAAGATATAACAATCAACGGTACCAGTCAACAATGGTCTAGTATACTGTATCTATACTTTCTGTGGGTGGAGAATGGCTATACCTTTGCAATGAGATTAGTGTACAACTTGGACATCCATTGATAGAGCAGCTTTGAGTCTAGCTGCTGTTTTGAATGTTTTGAAAACAAAGACTTTTTATCACTCTAAAGTACGAGATAGCAAACCTAAAATGGCTTCCAGTGTGCAGGTCTACCTAATGGAGACTGCTCACAGAAGCCGTCAGAGGGGTTATCCCCAACCATTTGTGCATACACAAGTGAACACTTTGGAGATGTACCACAGAGGACATAAAGTCCCAATTTGACAAGTGCTCCTGAACAGTCAACAGGTTAATCATTGTAGAGAGTTCCCTCCTATAAAGAGGCGAAATACATTGTGTAGTAATAATTACTACTACATCTGGGATGGAAGTACTTACGTCATTAACTCCTTTAATGGTTCAAGGAATGGAGAAGTAATACTCTCTTTAAACCTAAAACAGACAGATGAAAAAGTGAAGCATGTTTAACTGGTATATTAGATCTTGATCAATATCTAGGTATATACCAATGGCCATCTACAGGACTTTATAAATTATACAATTCAGTACATGAGATGGTAGAGTAACAATCAAATACAGAACTCACTCGTCTTCAATAGCACAGAGCTCCTTGTGCGCCTGCTCCGAGTCAACATACGGTCTCCCTTGGCTGGAGAGCTGAGTGTAGCTAGGAGACAGTTAAGGACACCTAACAGGGACATATGGCCTCCCTTGGATGGAGAGCTGAGTGTTGCTAGGAGACAGTTAAGGACACCTAACAGGGACATATGGCCTCCCTTGGATGGAGAGCTGAGTGTAGCTAGGAGACAGTTAAGGACACCTAACAGGGACATATGGCCTCCCTTGGATGGAGAGCTGAGTGTAGCTAGGAGACAGTTAAGGACACCTAACAGGGACATATGGCCTCCCATGGATGGAGAGCTGAGTGTTGCTAGGAGACAGTTAAGGACACCTAACAGGGACACAGCTAACACTGCACCAGCAGAGATGTATGCTAAAGGGATACAATCCAATCATTCTATTTCTCATTTTAATAAAGTTTGGCAATTGATCTGAGACATTTGGTATAATCTTGATCCAAGGAGTGTCAAAGAGGCTATCAATGTCTGTTTTAGCTAGATCTCCTAATCGCTTCAACCTTTGCGTTGCTACTTCATAGCTCATAGGCCCTCGGTGAGACTAGTAGAGAGTACAAAACGGCTTTCTATCGCAAGTAATATCAGTCCAATAATTGTGTTCATGCAAGCTGTACCTCTTTCTTTTTGAAGGTCCACGACTTTTCGAGAAATGAAAGAGAATAATACGACTTTTCTACTAGTATAAAGTAGCTCAAGGTTTTAGTGAACACGTCCCATAGCGAACTAGGCTGTGACGTCTTATCTTCTTTCTCCTACAAACCAAGTTAAAATCTCCAGTTAAATCAAAATATTAGTAGACATGAACTAACGCATAACTCTCGTGCAGCATCAAACTCCAACACAAGGCAAAGCCTCAATGCCTTGTCAAAGAAACTGTGCGTTCCTTCAGACGCGTTCACATCTGTGGAATTGGACCTCGAGGTACCATCAGATTTGGCAGCCATTTTATTTCATCAGGCTGTATGGTTCATGTCAATATACAATATGTGGATTGTGAGTTTAGTCATTCCTCGGGTTCCATGCTGACCCAATTTCTTGTGGGAAATGAAAAGATTCTACACCAACTGGATTCCATTTGGCTTTAATCTGACATACATAGCTTGCTGTAGTTTTGTCCATAATATTCACTGAACCAGTTCTGGAGATGCCTGTCCATATAATTAACATAGCTACCAGCAGTACAATTACTACTCTTTACTGCATTGTATGTTGATGTAGCAAATTTCATCACTTCTTCCTTTGACTGTAGTCAGTGACAAATTTCAAAATTCAAAGAAATCGACCCAACTGCAATCTGCCTAGCTAATAGGTTTAGTAGGCTCGGGCGGCCAGAACGACAGAACGAACGAAGTCATTTAAAGTTTGCCGGGAAAAGCCAGCTACCTAGCAGAGGATGCAAATGGCAGAGAAGCTATCAGCACTCAAGATTAGTTTACAAGATCTCTTGTTAAAGTGTTCGGTCGAGGATAGCGTCGACAGGTAAGCGAACAAAGTGAACCGTTCAATGATTGCAACTTGCTAAAGTGGTCTACTGCTAATATGGTGCCAGTTGTTTTGACGACTATTCCCTGAAATATTTGATGGAAGTGTTAATGCAAGCAGATGGTGACACGAGTTTTGATATTGAGCACCTTCATTCGGTTCTATCAGCCTATATAAGAGATATAGAAGATATGGACAGGTAATGTGAAATAACATTCATGCAAAAATTGCTGATTCTTTATTAGCTAGTATGTCTCCTGTATTCCTAAAGGTAGCCTATATTGGACACACCCCTTTTCTATAGGGAACTCCTCTTAGAATGGATGATGCAGACTATTGATGGAATGAGACGAGAAGATGGAGTGACTGAAAGGGGATATAGTGACTCTGCATGTACATTTGAACAGGTATATAGCAATGTTGCCTGAGATCAAAGTAAACTGTTCTCTACAGATATGGAGAAGGACAATAAGGTGCAAGTTGAGAAGAAAGAACAAGATATCACTAATCATGTCTCTGAAAGTGAAAAGGACAACATTGTGGCCACAGAAGAAGGCAAAGACAGTAGAGATTATGCTACTGCTGATGAACAGTGAGACAGGACACTATATTGTCTAGTAGTTGTAGTATTATTAGAATGGCTTTCTCCTCTTTTAGATTCCTCCACGAGATGTTTGCTGATATTTCACACTCCTTCATACACCAGGCTTACGTTTCTCAAGGAGCAGACCTTGACAAGACAATTGAAGTACTGTTGAGTTCAGTGGCAACTGGAACTGCTCAGATAGACAGCTGCAAGTTAACACCACAGGTATAATAATATTGTGCTCGGAAATCTCTATAAACATATCTTGTTGATTCACTACCCCCTGTATATTATACTATATATACCTGTATATATATTTAATAATAATAATAATAATATATGATACTATACATATATGAATACAAGTATATTGATTGATTTATTTTCTTTAGCACAATTTAGAGCTAAGACTTAGGGTTTACATACATGTAGAGCTCAGCCATCTGTTCTTAATTTTCTCCACTGGACCAGATACTTTTTTCTGAGAAATATATCTCTGATCGGTGACCCTGGGAATCTTTATCTGATCCTCTACTATCGAGTGGTTCATTAGTATCTACATGAGTTGTATGTGTGTGTGTGTGTCCAGGTGACTGCGGAGGATGTAAGTAGTCTTTCTTCCAGTAAAGAGGAAGATACGATTAAAAAGACAGTTCTCTCAAAGTATGCAAATAAGTGCATACTGTATTGATCTTTAATAAAATCAAACCATTCCCATAGGTATTCTCTCGTTGATGTTGAATCAGAAAAGTCAACCCACAGACCCTTTCTCAAGCCTGTAAGTCACTATTGCAATCACTAGACTGCAGTGGGCCCATGTAATATCTTAGCAGCATGTAGGAGTCAAGTAAGAAGATGGTCAGATATCGTGATAATAAAGTTGTCAATACAAAAGGTGAAAGATTTACCATCCAATCGAAACGGGAAAAGGACTTAGAATCCGAGGAAATGAAGAAGACTTACATTAACTTAAAGCCACTGAGACACTATCGCTTCCATTAACTACTTAATTTTCATAACCTCAAGCTAAACATTTTACCCTGATCTTATTGCAAAATATTTCGGGTCGTCCATTTATTGCTGAATATCTGAATCAGTTGTACCATAGATCTATGATTGTATTGAGATCTATGATTGTGACCAGCAATATGATCGTTTTCTGTTTAACTTTGTCTGTCACAATTGGACTTGTAAGCTCATCTTACCACAAATCTGAAGGTCTTGGCCGAACTCGAGAGGACGATCATTTCTATAAAGGATTTGAAGCGAATATGTGGATATGGTCAGTGCACCGTACTGCTACAGTAGAATGATACAATGTGAATATGGCCACTTGTTTAGCTCGTACGACAAGGAGGAATCTTTAGTGCAGCTCTCGGAAGACCTTCTTGAGAAGAATTCGACGCACGCCCTCCTCCTGTCGAGCAAGAACGGATCCGCCCTCGAGACTGCCTATTCCAATATCAAGAGCTGCAGTAAAGTAGATTACGCCAAGCTAGCAGAACTAGATGGGCTGGCTGAGGATGGGAGTGCGAAGGCGACCAAATCGGCTGGCAGGTCTAAACGGGTGGTAGACGGTGCTAATCAGAGACACACAGCCTATGTATGCTGAAGCACAGTGACCAGATAGTTAAACAATAGAGAGTTTTAGTTTGTCAGCGACCAACATTTGCATGCAATTTCTCTCCACTCTTTAGCACAACTACACCTCTATTCAAGGATGGTTTGAGCAGCTGGCCAGAAATAACCCAACACTAGTCAGATATGTGCCTTCAATTGGGTCCTCTTTCTCAGGAAGAACAATCTTTGCTGTGCACATTGGGAAGAAAGCTCAAGAAATCAACTCAAGAAAACCAAAAGTTTACATCCAGTGCCTTCTGCATGCAAGCAAGTCTAAGGATATGTTTTGATCTTTATGGTACTTGTATAATGCTACCATTGTCAATGGCAATCTTTAATATATCATCAATTAATTTTAGATAGTTTTTTCTTTGTTTTTGTTTCTTTGTGTATATGGTTTCTCAGGAGAGTGGGTGTCTGGTTCAGTATGCCAGTGTTTGGCTGATTTCATAGTCAGACAACACAAAACCAAACCAGTAAGTCCATATCAAACTGACCACTAGAGCCACTTAACTGGCTTCCCCTGTTTAGCTATACCCTTTCAAGAGGCTAGAGATTGTCCTGGTTCCAGTAGCTAATCCTGATGGATATGTGGTAAGGTGTCTCCTGTACTAAGTCTAGATCTGTAATGAGACAATCAGTCCTTTTACCCTTGTAGTTGACGTGGGAACAGTACCCAAGGTTTCGGTTTTGGAGGAAGAATGTTGGAATTAATCCAGGTTCTCCTTGCTATGGAGTGGATTTGAATAGGAACTTTGCTGCAGGCTGGGAGCAAGTATATATACAATTAACTATATATACTATATATACTATAAACTATAGTCACTTGATCATATCACTATTAACGACCTTCTCCTATACATGTACACTTGCTTGTAGTATGTATATTCTATCCCATCTAGTAAGTCTCATGAGTAATAGGAACACTCACTGTCTAGGTCCTACCAAATGTATATTACATAAAATGCACTTGTAATATTCTGTAGGCTAATATAAGTCCATGTTCTGAGGTGTACCCGGGAGCTGGAGCACACTCCGAACCAGAAACACAGGCTATTGTCAATTACACCAAGTCTATCCAACCAGTATGGGGAGCCATTGATTTTCACTCCTTTTTTCAGTTTGTACTGTACCCGTATGGTGAGTGAGCTTATAATTTCCTGTACTTTATATAAACTTATGATTTGTGTGTACCAATAATGTCTGTCTATACGTTTACAGGTTTTAATAAATCTGATCCGCCAAATGTTTCATTGCTAAAGGCAATTGGTCAAAAAGTGACTAATGCTATTTCAAATGTATGAGGATATCATGTATACAGTATACATGTTACCTACAAGTGTATACAGATGGCTATTATATGTAGGTGAATGGGTTCAACTATACTTTTCATCAGGCAGCGAGCTGGTATATAGCTAGAGGATTATTTACAGACTGGTAAGTTCTGTAAGTGTATTCATAGGTAATCAACTTGAAATAACAATTCTACCACTGGATGGAAACTAGATTCTGGTTTGTCATATAGACCATCATATTATGCTCATAATTTTGTAAAATGTGGAACAGAAAAAGTGAAGACTCTTATATTCTCATCCAAAGTACACACTATGTTTATTTACTATAGAATAGGTGTAGCATAATAGGGGTTAGATTACTCATATATATACATTCACACTAATGACTATAATTAAGCTTCAACTCATCAGTAAACTGGGTGCCAATTATAGTAGCCTCTGGTTAATGGCTTCCCAGATAAAATATAAGAATACCTGATACTTGATACCTGAAGGATATTGAATACAACTATATATTCAATTAGTTCCAGACATATTTCCATACAGTTCACATTATGTTGTTGCGATGTGCTTATACCTATCTATCTAGGGCCTACTCTGAAGAGGTTGCTGTCAACAACACCAACAAATATGGCCGTGCCTTTAGAATTATTCCATACATCATAGAATTGAGGCCAAGACCGATAGTCCCAGTTCTGACATCCTTTCAGCTCCCACCCGAACAGGTGTGTATGTACTGTACACAACCAGAACTGGTTTTACATGTAACCTGACCTCTATATATGCACTATATATAAATACATGTAACCTGACCTCTATATATGCACTATATATAAATACATGTAACCTGACCTCTATATATGCACTATATATAAATACATGTAACCTGACCTCTATATATGCACTATATATAAATACATGTAACCTGACCTCTATATATGCACTATATATAAATACATGTAACCTGACCTCTATATATGCACTATATATAAATACATGTAACCTGACCTCTATATATGCACTATATATAAAAATGGCTGAATTATATAAACAGGTGATTTGATACATCTCCAGACAGTTAGTAAGACCTTAATATGTTTGTCCCCCAATACTGTCACATTGTATGTGTATATGCACTGCTTTTATAGATACTACCTACTTGTAAAGAAGTGTATGCCGGATTCAAGGTTTTCTGCAGACAGATTATCCAAAACAAACTGTTTTACAATCCTTAAGTTATCAGTCTGTATTCACTCAATAATTTACAATATTAATTTACAATTTATGAAATTATTGTTAAAAGCACACTTTACAATGGAATCTTGTTACGTAAGACTGCTTTTGTGAAAGTCACTATTCCTTGTGTTGCTTCCCGACAAGTAGGTTTTATCTATAGTACATGTGCACATTAATAATACAGTACATGTGCACAGTAACAATATATATAGTACATGTGCAAAATGGGTCTCTAATACTGATTAATACATTCATCAAGGAAATTTAAAGTTATACTTTTCTGTCATGTATAATTAATGAGTCCATATAGATAATGCAGTATGTATGCTTATAATAAAATAAAGATTCATAATGTGTATATATATGGCATCTGAGAATACATTTCTATAGGATTTTCTAAAATCATTATGCTTTAAAATTCTTACTTGTTTTTCAGGAAGTACAAATCCGATAAGTTTTTTGTTAGCAGTTGGTCGAAGTTCAATTGTCACATTGATGATTCTGTAGGCACGATTTCCTTTTAGTCCTTTATTAGGTTTAGAAGCTTTAGAGGAGTATGCCCTAATTAATTAATATAAAATATAATCTTAAAAATTCATTATAACTTGCTTCAGAACTTTTGAACAATGTTTTTGCTGAAGATTTGGATTGTATATCTATTAATTCTTAGTGCAAGGCTTGTTCTATATAAGGCCTCCTGCTCTCAGTGTAAGGCTTGTTCTATATAAGGCCTCCTGCTCTCAGTGTAAGGCTTGTTCTATATAAGGCCTCCTGCTCTCAGTGTAAGGCTTGTTCTATATAAGGCCTCCTGCTCTCAGTGTAAGGCTTGTTCTATATAAGGCCTCCTGCTCTCAGTGTAAGACTTGTTCTATATAAGGCCTCCTGCTCTCAGTGCAAGGCTTGTTCTATATAAGGCCTCCTGCTCTCAGTGTAAGGCTTGTTCTATATAAGGCCTCCTGCTCTCAGTGTAAGGCTTGTTCTATATAAGGCCTCCTGCTCTCAGTGTAAGACTTGTTCTATATAAGGCCTCCTGCTCTCAGTGTAAGGCTTGTTCTATATAAGGCCTCCTGCTCTCAGTGTAAGGCTTGTTCTATATAAGGCCTCCTGCTCTCAGTGTAAGGCTTGTTCTATATAAGGCCTCCTGCTCTCAGTGTAAGGCTTGTTCTATATAAGGCCTCCTGCTCTCAGTGTAAGGCTTGTTCTATATAAGGCCTCCTGCTCTCAGTGCAAGGCTTGTTCTATATAAGGCCTCCTGCTCTCAGTGCAAGGCTTGTTCTATATAAGACCTCCTGCTCTCAGTGTAAGGCTTGTTCTATATAAGGCCTCCTGCTCTCAGTGTAAGGCTTGTTCTATATAAGGCTTCTTAGTGCAAGAGGCTCACCAGTCTCCAAATGTTCCTGAGGCAAGATAGAAGAACTGTTTCCCATTCATTGGGACATAGACTTTTTTATTAACCTGCATTGAGTAAAAGAAGGGAGCCTGATAAATAACTGACTAGTGGGTAGATTAAAAGATGTCCCGACTATATGTATATATGAGTGTGAGTTATGTCATTAATTATTGTGGTTAATCCAAGGTAGAAAGACAGATGTAGTTAATATATTCATATACTGTACATATATATATATGTGTGTGTGTGTGTGTGTGAACTATGTACATGTATGTAGGTTATACAGAGTGTATGGGCACATAAATTTGGTTATTGGAATCTCTTCAATTGAAGATACTATTGAGAAGCCTACCTTAAATATTGATTTAGCAGTATCCACCGAAATTCTCTTCAGGGTGCTGTAATGTGGCGGATTCTTCTTAGTAGCAGCTGGAATATGCAACAAGCAATGTTAGAGAGAGAGAGAGCAATGTCACATATGTTGACTTGACTCATAAAGTGTGGGGGTGTTGGTAAATATGTGTGTGTGTATAGCGCTCCTTTACCTATATATTATGTATGTATACCTATGTGATCAACTTACACCACGGGTACAGCACTAGCTGTGAAAAGGAATGAAAGTCAATGGCCCCCAAAACTGGTCTTATTCTCTTCATGTATTTTATTACAGCTCTCACTTCGGGTTCACTTGTAGGATAGGGGCCGTGATAGTCTTCTCGACACTTGTTACTGGATGAACCAGTTTTCTATTACAGTAAACAGAAAATGTGGAAAAGGGGCCTGAAATATATGATGCAGATCTTAAGCTTAAAGTCCAGAGTCAAATGACGAGGATATAAACTTTTGGTACATATTCACTTTTGATCAGACAATCATTCTGCCTTATACAAATTACCTGATACCACTTGTATGGAAAGTTTCGATTGAGATCCACTCCCATGCATTTTGAATGGGAAAATTCTCGTTCATTTTTCCTCCAAAACCGAGCTGTGTAGATCTTCTCACTACTTGGGCTTCCATGTCCTTGCATAGTTATCTACGTATAATATACATATATTCACATGCATCACAGTATATCATATAGGTACATCTACGTATATACGTAGGTACATATAGACATACCATATATATGTACAAATATAATAAAACAGACCTCATATCCATCTGGGTTGACCACAGGAACCATGACATACTCTAAATTCAGCATACCTTGTCTGAACTAATTATAAGGATACATATATGTATATTAATATACAGTTAATGTGTCTATATATAAGATGCATAGTGTTCTGTATAGTTTATATGTAACTGTGAGGCATATAATAAGAATAACCAAATGATAGTTGGCCCACGTATTCATAAGTCAGTTAGTCACATCTTCTATTGTTAATAATGTTTAAATTCACTACTGTTAATGATTCATTGTTACTGGATTACCTGTGACCAGAGTGATTCGATATAGCAATAAAAATTGTCTTTCCCCTAAAATATCTATTACATGTGGCAACACAAGAAGTGACAATTAGATTTACCTTTTTACTTTTCTTATATGAATGAACTAGTTGCTTTGCAAAGTACTGGCAAACTGATCCACTAATCCACTCTCCTAACGTATCAATAGACAGAGCTTCCAGAGAATGCATAAATTACATATACACTAAATGTATTGTGTGACTACTGAACTAACAGTGTGCTAAGGTGCATCTCTGTACATACGTACATATGCAAAACACATAGTAATTACAAAGTGTATACAAATAGTAGAATAGAAAATTCAATATGTAAAGCACTATAGCTTTTCCTAACCCTTTGAATAGGGAATTACTGTGTGTACTTAAAGTATAACTTTAGGAAGCACTGTTACACTGACTGTACATAATGCAGACTTGTACTGGGAAATAAGTGGGAAGCATCTCTCCTGTACACTTGTACAGTATTTGCATGGCCTAAATGCATGTGTGTGTGAGAGCTTGAGAAGGGGCTTGCATTTCAACAACCCATACCAGAGTTAGAAGTGCACGGAGCATAGAATGTTAGACAATCTATAATACAGATGTGCCTTGTTGTAGAGTTATACATATAGTTATTTTTTAACCAACAAAGTATAACAATCATCACACAGGTGTATGTACGTATATGTGTGTATATCTTATTTTGTTCTGTAATCCTAAAATACTAATATGTAAACTGGATTATTTTCTACAAATGTATTGAAGGACGCTTACTTGCATGAATTAAACATTGAATATAAATCTTTGGTCTCTTTATTGACTGTGAACGACTGTGAGATCCAGCTGTAAAATGTACTGCAAAGAGATCTCTGCCTTTGTGGCTTTTACCAATAGATGGTACATATTTCATAAAATGAGGATTCTTATGTGCTAAATTCTTGAAAAACTTTTTAATATCACTGTAAGTATGCTGTACAATTAGAAGAAGATATTTCTCTAACAACACTTGAAGGAATCTGATTACATTTTTCTTGTGTGTAGTAGAGAAGTACTCACATAACGGTCAAACCATCCTCCTTCCTGAGCTGATACGGAGTCCTCATCTAAGATATGTTGATCCCTAACTTTCCCAAACTTGTGACACTGTTCCTCTACAAAGCCATGCAGCTCCTGAATCTGTGGCCACTCCAGAGATGTAGCAAAGGCAACCAATCCGTTATGCCGGTACCAGGTGTGCGTGTGGGCTGGATTGTCTAGATACTCTGGACTGTGATATTCACTGGTTGCTGTACTGCAATAGATAAGTGTCATGTAATATAGTGATCAACTATAGTATATACTAAATTGAATATTGCAGGAATTGTATTTATCAGGTCCTGTACACACTATTCACTGGCACTGCCACTAACCATTGCCAGACATTTCTGTTTTCATAAGAATCTTCTCCTTGAGTTTGAATTAAAACACCCACTAGTATAGCAATGGCTGTGAGAAAGGACTGCATTCTATATATACGTATATGTCCACAAGTAACAACGCAACTCTACACTTCTAAAAATGTCTAAATCTGCACAACTCAAGCATAGATGGATACATACACACGGTGTTCACTATAAACTATCCTTGACTCATTGAATAGTTTAATAAGGTTTTTCTGTTTTCATTCAAAAGTAGGAATTAACCACAACTGTGGCAAAAATCAGTCCTATTCAATATGAAAGGGCATTTGGGGTAAGTCTGTGATATGTCTCAGGAACCATGCAGTTACAAGTGCAAGCGGAGATTCATCCTTCTCATTCATTATTCCTATTACAAGGCAACGTTCATACAGAATGAGTATACAGCTTGTTTTCTATACGGACATGGAGTACATTGGAGTGTGATTAGTTTTGCCCTATCTCACCATACTTTAAGCTCATATACCAGTTTTTAATGTACATTGAGGGTTGTAACTCTATCAAATGGAGAGATATAAAGCTAATACTTGGTGTCAGCATTCATAGACATCCTTAAAGCATGTTCAATGAGTTTTAGAAATTTTGTGTATGGTAATTGCCCTATCTCTACATTAACTTTGTATGCCTGTACTAAATGTATTACACATTTATATTGAGAATAGGTGTAGCATGAAGTACAAAATAAAAAGTTGTCATAAAAACATATAAAACATAGAGTAGACTCTACTTAATTCAATGGTGTCCCTTATCCTACCAAAACATGTTATTGTATCAACCACTGTCATGTGTCATTACAGTAAAACAAGTGGACAGAAAAGTGTAAATTAATAATGTATAAAGTAATTCTCTTCTACCTTTAGCAGTTACAGATAGTTCCTGTTAAAGGGACATGCACATAAAATATACACATTACATACAACAAATTTGTTTGTTTCTTCATGTACATCCATTAATATTGACGTTGGAGAAACTGCCGGATCTCAATCTGGATCAGCTGACTAGGTGAAGATATTGCTTGACTTACATTTGTGAAGTTTGCTCTACAAGGGAAAGCCACAAGAATATGGCTGGTGTACCCTGCTAAACAATAATCATGACAATGATAATGATGATTAAGAATAATTATTTTATTACCAAAATACTAATTGAATGGTTGCCAGGAAACTGCACCTGGTTGTTATGGAGACTTTTTTTATAAAATAAATAAATAAAGGTAGGCTATACAGAAGCAAACAAGATGTACAATGTAATCACAATTAAACTTAATATAAGTTAAGCTTTATTTACACCTTAGATGGGCCAGAACAGAAATTACACCTCCAAATGATCCAATACTTTCTTTCACTATATTTTCCCACCTGAATGGGTTAAGCTAGTAACTTTAATGATTCCCTTCCATTCAGTCCTTTTTCTTTCTTAATTGGACATGTTGCTAGGTAACTGACATTTGATTTCCATAACAATTCTTCTGTAATTAATACACAGAAAATAAAGTATAGGCTGCACAATAAGCCATATACTTGTGCAATGTTAGATTATATAAATTGTACTTGAAAAGTTCAAATTACTTTTTGAATAGTCTCACATTCTAACATGAGCTCAAGGTAAAGATGCTGATTAATAATATGCTAATCAAAACTTAAAAGAAAAACAAAACATTATAGGCTTCAGTTAAAGCAGTTATACAGTTTGTCTGATTCTCTAAATAAGATGACCCACCAATCAGTGTACTTTGGGGCATGTACAACGCCAAAGTTCCTCACAATTTGAGTTTCAGTTTAGCAACGGCCATTTTGAATTGAGCAATAGGATTGCCAAAAGTGTAGTTGGAAATAAGAAACTCAATAGGTTATAGCCTACATAGATATACCTCACCAGTCTGCAAGGTTCAAAGTTGTGGTACAAGGATTTATTAGCTACGCATATATGCACACATGCACGAAAGTACATTAGCGTAAAGTACAATCATTTAAAGCCTTTTTCGTTTAATAATATATAGATTTGATAATTAAGGAACAACTAGTACTACATCTATATCGTTGATTCTCAATGTCCTGTGACATGCCGCTTGACATGTCAATTCAAGAGCTTGTGAAATAAAAGATAACTGCTGAAATAATCAGAGGTTCATTAAGATACTGATAGCTTGTTTATTAATTAAGTACTTCTATTCATGGGGTCACTGGACATTTTATGATTTGCTTCGCTGGATAGCCATGATTGATTTCTAGTCGAAACTCATTAAACAATAACAATTTGCTGAATAGGCCGGGTCATGTTCTGCATGTTGTCTATTGTGTTCAAAGAAGACCTCGAAAACAATCAGCAAAATTTTAGTTTCACGATTTTCCGCCAAGTTCACGATGTTTCCCGCCGACAATTTCTAATAAATAGGCGAGGAAATTTTCAGTCTTTGGCCTCCGGGCTATCAACTCTGGAGGTCTACTTTGGTGTGGATCGATGCGAAAACCGTGGTAGGAGCACGACCATGGTACCATGCGACAAAGGGTCATCGGTGTTCGTATAGTGGGGTGGTCTCTCTATCATGGGTTAGTGCCTGGAGATGTATCTCACTATTAATCCTGCTTGTGTGTTAAATTGGCACTTGCGGATTCTTGCTATACGACCCGTACCTGGAGGAGCGTGGGTCCAGTGCCACTACGTAGTCGGTCAGGAACCCCTGTTGTAGGCTGCAGCTTCAGGTTGGTTTAAAAGGCATTTGCATTTGATTTGTATTGAGTTTTCGTATCCATGCATCAATGCAGTATTTCATTTTATATCATGTATTTTCAATTCTTTTCTTGCAGTTCAGTGAACTGATGGGTCCCTACTCTAAAGCGCCTGGCCGATCCCAATGAGCTAAAGTCTGTGTACAGTGTTCCCAAGCTGCGTTGTGTGCACATGATGATTCTCATTGGTGGGAGTTTGTGGTCCGCCAGGGTCGGGCTTGTTCTGTCCGTAGCGTGAGGCAGAGCAGGACTAGTAACTGGTCACAGGTCGGTCAGGTACGCCGGACCGTTCCCGAGCAGCTTCTCTTACGACGCAAGTAGTGGAAGTGTCAAACAGAGTTGAGAAACCGGAGGCCATTTGGGGCACGAAGTACTTCTACCTCCTCGTGGTGTGCCCTGGGGTCACCTTTACAATCAGTAAAATGATGCAAAAAGAAGTACTGCAGCACCGTTCCAGTAACACTCAAAAGAAGAAGAAACAGCATGGTCTTATGAAGAACTTGTTTAAGAACTCTTTTTAATTTATAACCATGTACATGTACATTTCAGAATTTTCAAACAAAAATGATCATTGTGCAGTGGTTATATACAACTCAATTGTCGATAATGACCAATTCATAATGAGATTGGTATATACCAGATCATCGCAAATGCATATACATCTATGTAAGCATTTAGTATACTCTTGTAAATTATTGCATAACAAGTATTACAGAAATCTTTGAAAGGCCGGCCCATGTCCCTAGAGACTGCGGGACATTGACATATATACCATACGTCATTCGAGCGAAAGCGAAAAAGAAAAAAGGAGAAAAAGGAGGAAAGTATACAAAACGAAAAAGGAAAAAAGGAAATGAAAAAGGAAAAAAGTAAACGAAAAAGGAAAAAAGGAAAAAAGTAAACGAAAAAGGAAAAAAGGAAAAAAGAAAGATGTATTCTAAACACATGTGTACTCCGTAAAACAAGAAGAGAGGGGGTAGTCCCTTGCAAGGACTGCTTTCAACCACACTCTGTGATTCCTATTTCTTGTTCTGAAGGTTATTTAGATGATCCACAGAGAAGATTGCAGGAAATATATACACTTTCGTACGTTTTCGTCCATCCAGGACATATATTTATAGTTAGAAGGTACGTTTGATTTCTGTCAAATGTTCACAACTTTTATATAGTATGATTGCATTATCCCAGGAGTCAGCATTTTGTAATTTTGTTGCTGTAGTATACTATAATATGTGTCATGTACATTCACTTTTAACATTATGAGTTGAATGCCCACAAGGAGTATGGAGATTCACTGCCTTATACGTATCAATTGTTAATCATATATATCACAATGAAATCAAAATGGAGGAACAGGCTTGAACCACTCAGCCATATTCAACTTGACATAGGTGGAGCAACTGAAAAGTGAGAACAGAACATGCTTATTGAATGAGACAGACAGCACAACACTATAAAGTAGTGTCTTACACAGCCGGTCTCCAGTCTGATCCACTGTTCCTTTCCCAAGCGACAAACTGGAGAACAAACATAATTTGGTAACAAACTGCAAGCTACACATGTACAATAGCTAATGAGTAACCAACCAAGGTAGACAGTTGAGGCTCGAAAGTTACACTCAGTACATTTGTACCATCTGTAGAGTTCTACAAAGAACAAACAAACCTAATCACCATAGTAACCTGATCACCATGGCAGCATAATCACCAGGTTAACTATGTACATGGCCAATACACCCACAATATGTGGTGCAGCCTTACCGTGCAGACATATGGATCATGTCCTTTATCTCCAGCTATAGCAGTAATGTTGATTGCCTCCATGTAATCTAACCAAATCAGATAAAGAGTACCAGTGGAAAGACATGCAGCTGAATTATTACTTTAGCAAAGTAGTAGATATAGCCTGACCATGAGCACACACACTTACCAATCTTCACATTTGTCTTTGCATACTCCACCAAGGCATTGTGTATAAACATGTATCTCTGCATGGACCAGGTGGACGGGGATTGGCTCCAGGTGTAGTGCTTCCTAATAACAGGGTCATACCCATGGTTGGTTCTCCACACAGCCTCACTCAGAGGGAAGCCAATGTGAACAGCTGCTCCACCGGCAGGCTGGTAGGTAGCGTTGGCCTCTCTGAAGGACAAGGAGAGAGAGCCTGTTAGGAGGCAAGTTGGAAATCCAGGTTGAACTTACCTAGGATCATCATCTGCAAAGTATGCAGTGTACATGTACATTGTCTCCAAGGCATAGGCAACTGGACCCTTTGACGTTCTCTTGGCAAAGGATGTTGCATCACTTCCACTGGCAACCATATGGTTGAACCCAACAGTGTTGTTGGTAGCCTCCCAGAGAGCCCTAACGTGAGCAGGGCAGGGTGGGGGTGGAGTGGGGTGGGGCGGGGTGGAGTGAGGTGGGGCGGGGTGGAGTGAGGCGGGGCGGGGCGGGGTAGAGTGGAGTGGAGTGGAGTGGGGAACATACTAAAGGAAGACCAATCACTAATGGTGCAATAGGTGTTAGGCATGTAACACATTGCATGTGTACATACCTGGCTTCAGCAAGGTCCTTGGCATATTCCATGATGTAACGGAGCCTTATTGTCCACGGAAAGCCCTTGAAGGATATCACATTCTCTTCAAGGTTGGCTTCATGAACTGCAATAAAACAGAAAGTAGAAAGTTTAACCACCAATTAAGAGCCCAGGGCTGTTATCTTACCGGTGAGTCCAGTAGAGCTCATTCCAGCTAATGTACCAAAAAGTCCAACAAATCCAAGGGAAACGGAAGGGTTTCCCCCATCATTAGGTACAGTCACCATTATTAATTTATTCTTGTTAATACCTGGAAATTTACAGACATACTCAAACACAATAAATACTGTATTTTGATGTCCACATAACCAGATAATACCACACTATACACATGAATGGGGCGTACCTGTGTCCTTATTCCAGTCTAGATTACGAGCAGAGAAGAGTTTGGAGCTGTTGGTTCGGGAGCCCCAGACTGCAAACATTGAACACTGCAGCCCCTTCACTGCCTCCATTTTGTGTTTCAGAATATCCACTAATTTCGTCTTATTGAATTCACTGCAATTAATATCAGTTGATAAGGCCAAACACAAGTGTTAACTTAAAATGGCTAACTTCATAATGACATAAACCATGTCCTTAAGATCTCCTGGAAGATTTGCCATTAGTATGGCTCTTGTAGCATACTTGCCACATTCAGCACAACCTGCCTCACTGGCTCCATCAGCCAGACCCTTCAACTCCTCCTTGTAGCAGGTGGGCAGCTCCTTAGACTAAGAGAGAGAGCCAACAGATTTGAATATCAAAACATGTAAATATTTACAAACACAAACTACATGTATACAAAAGAGCAGGAGAGGGTTGGATGTAGCAAGGAGTATAGGTAACAGCGGCAATATATATATGAAGGCATATCAAAACATAAATATTTACAGATGAAAAAGATGGAGAGATGAATTTTGAAGATTGGGCCACTTCACTTTGATTATTTTGTACAGTATGTGGACTATGTATGTATAACAATTGTAAATTACTAAGCGAATTGTAGAATGTGTAGGAACAGTGGGGATATGTTCATGAAGCTTGATTGATTGATTGATTGATATGAGGGCACGGCTTATGATTTGGTGGGTGAAGTAGCTTACTAGGAAGTCATTCCATTGCCAATCCAAAGCGAGTCCCACAAGTTCAGCAGTTACCTACAGACCAGAACATGTTCACATGCTCAGATTCTGCAATTATTGATTTAATCAGGATGGATAAATGTTTTTAGCCTCAGCAACAGTAGGCATGCCTCCGTTCTGTTGTATGGATACAAATGTGTGTAAGTAATGATTTAAAGTCAAAATATGGTACTCATTATCAGTCAAGTGTTCTATAATGCAGATCTCTGTGGAAATGAGTGAGTAGGAATGTTTGTAGTGAGTTCTAGTTATTCCTTTAGATGCCCACCACATTCCAGTCGTTTCCCAAGACAGATTTCAACAAGGAAGTGTAAGCATTGCTCAACTCTTCGCTCAGCATATTACCATATGCAAATCCAATATCTAAAAAACATGGAAAAGATAAGATCAGAGCCGATCGTAAAGCTTGGATGTCGTCATCATTTGAACTGGATTCAGCGGACGGGTTAAATTCAGAGTCATATGATGATGACATCTAAAAACAGTTCAAACATTACATGATAAGACACTTTGTATGGTACTCCAATAAAAATCTATTACTATGTAATAATGCCACACGAGCACTATGAGACAATCAGTATGTCCACCGGCGGGGCGCATAGAGGAGGGGATTACCATATCTGCTGCCCACCAGGTGTATCAGTAGTGGCTCAGTCGCGTAGTCGCTGTTAGTTTCGAGCTGGTACAAGGTGGACTGTCGACACGTCTTCAGTTTAGTATAACCCTTTACATCCGAAACTTTCACGTTCAAACGTCCTCTGCTAATGGCTGTTACTAACAACAAGAGTAGCAGTAGCAGGACCAACCGATAGGAAGCCATTTCTATCACATGATACTGGTACGAGGCAACGCCCATGCTGAGCTCAGGTAACGCCCTTTCCAATTAATCAAATCGCATCGGGAGAAAACCCGTAGATAATGGGAAAGAAACTTACCTTTGGCGTTATATTCCTGATATTTCTGGTAATCGCTCTCCTTCTCTTCTTCATTAGCGTTGGATTAGGTAAGCGGAGGTGGGTAAGCGCGCGGGGCGAACTTTTGTTAATATCTTTCCTTCTTATTTATCAATGTATACCTACGTTTATATCTATTTCGTTTTGAAGTATCTGAATAACCAAGTGCATTTAGAATCATAATTTAATATTTACATACATTTTATTTACATGTAAACCTGTATAGGTATGAATATGTGTGTATGGAATGCATGTAATGTGATCATTTTATTCCCCTCCCCCCTCTCCCTGAGTAGGTGTGTATGCAGCTGTTACTGGGAGCAGTGGAAGCCCAAATGAGTCGTACTACTTTATGGTGGCAGCCACCATTTTGGCACTCATTGTACCATTCCCTGGCACGATAGGCATCAAGTTCCTAATCGACCTGCTGAAACATTTTGGAGAAGAAGACTTGAAGAAGCTGCTGTTGAATGGTGAAGGTACGGATGGCAAAGAACTGGTCCAGTTGAATCCTGCAGATGTGGGCCTACCGGATGATGGAAAGATGTCTGAACATTTCATTGAAGCTGAATTTTATGACTATTACATTCGGATTGTCCGTGGAGATAAATTCCAGAGTGTTACCTGTTGTTCCGCCATTCTCCTCCTGATGGGAATATTCTTTCTGATGCTCTCCTATTTGGGATGTGAGTCTTTATACAGCTACACTTGTCAGTGTTTTGCATACCATGCACACTAGTGACGCTCATTTCAACCAAATGGGACCTGAATCTATGTGTGGAAAGTTGACGCTTCATAGTGTAGCTATTTCAGGAATGCAGTATCTATAATGTGCTGAGTCAGCAATATCACAGATATCAGTTCCTGGGAGACCACAATATCCAACTGTTGTGGTGTGCCCAATAAAATTCCCTCTTGTTCATAGTGTAAACTACACCTTGACCAATAGATTGCTGTCTCGACTTTGTCACTTCATTCATCAGCAGCCACACAATGCTGATGCAGTTAAAATATGCCAGCCTGTCTTAGGTACCTGTTACCATGGCTATCTTTACCTGCTACCTTAGCTATGTTACTGTTTCTGTAGTTACCTGTTACCATAGCTACCTATTGCCTCTCTATCATTTGCTTCCTGTAGTGCTGTGGATGATAGTAGTTGCTTATGACTTTACTGCACGTACTGAGAAGGAGGTGTGGCCGTTCATTGTGACAGAGCTGGTTGTGGGACTGATATGTCCTTTCTTCCTCTTCATCGCTGTCACCCTCATAAGCATAGTGATGAGGTTTGTCACAGGAGACCAGGTTGACCCCAGGGCCATTATTAGCAGGGTTCTCCCCTCTGTAAAGCTTGTGCAAGGTGAAACAGTAAAGGCACCGCGAGAGACTCTCAAATTTTGGGTTATATCCAATAACTTTTACATGAAGCTTCGTAAGCCATGTGGTACACCCGGAGAACTGAGGCATTCGATAGATAACTCTATATCCACGTGGCTGCTCGTGTTTATCAGTGGGCTATCTATTATTCTTGCCATGTCCTACTTCCTGAACCAAAATATAGTTACAGAAATGACCATTCCAGTTGAAGATCTCCAAAGCAATCCAGACACTTGCCAAACACACAGCTGTTTCAGAGAAACCAACTTTGTGTACATTCCTAATTGCAGTAACAACACTTTCTTTCAAGGTGCCATGTTTCTACATTGCTTCAGGTTTCTGGAGTTTGGACAGGACACTGATATAATCACATCTCTTGGCATCACCATTGGTTTCTATCTCGCCACCGTACACTACTTTAGTCTCATATTTATCATTTCCAATGTTCTGTTTCACATTAGACAGACCAAGCTGTGGAGCATTCTGATATTTCTGCTTGGAATTGGACTCTTTATTGGAGCACTAGTGGTGCTGTTTAGTCCGCACTTTACAGACATCCATCTTGACATCATCAAAGTGGGACAGTTCTTTCTTGTGGCCATTTACTCCATCCTCATTGGTGTGTTGCTCTGTACTGGAGAGGTGAAGGAAATTGTTCCAGTCCCTATCAAGAGAGAACGACTTGTGGCCGATCCAAAGCACTTTACAGAGGCAGCCAACAGACAGGACGAGAAGGACAGAGCAGCTTCATTGACTGCCAGCGCTGACCCAAAGCAGGGAATCACCAATGTCTAATTGGGACCAATGAATTGACAGAGTAGTATTTCGCCCTTTGTATGTACATGTTTGAGTCTGTAGTTTTCTTAATAGTATTCATGGCTCTGTATCAATCTTTAAATTACAGTTCAGTTGCATCACGTGATTACCTGCGGCTTTGGCGCCAAAGAGAGAGGTGATAATGGCTGCTGCTGTTCTCAATTTTCCCGTAGTAAGAAAGCGTCTCTCGCGATCCGGTAAAAAGGTTGAAGATCAATATCCCTCTCCAAAGAGACACAAGCGAGGTAGCTATTCCAGGTCCCGTATACCGATGCCTCTCTTTTATAAGTAATTTAATTTCTTTGTAGAAATTTGGTTTTTGAAGAAATTGGAAATCTCGTCAAATAATTGTCAATCATTACAAAGAACTCAGAACAAAATGGAATCTTGTACTCATAAAGAACTAGCTACTCCGCGAAGATCCCGCCGACTTGCGGCCCAAAAGACACCGAAAGGTGCAGTTTGTGCGTGCAAGGAAGCGGATAAAGAGAACTTTTGCGAAGATCCACTTTGTATTGACAAGAAGAAGACACGATCTATTGGGGAAAAAGATTCACAGAAATGTTCACCAAAGTTGCATCAGGTACGGTATAGGCCTTTCATAGACAGGTGGAGTATACAGCTGAAATATGACCTTTCCACTTTCCTACTTTCAGAAACCTTCTCTAGCCTCTCCGATGGACACAAGTGGACACACTCCCGTTCAGGAGATATCTCCAACAACTGAACTGGTCAACAAGCTGTCAGATTTGGATTTCATTGACGTGACTCCGACCATCAGGAGGAGACGACCGGAGGCTATGCCTAAACCCGTTGATGCAGTCGTACTACTGAAAAAGACTCCCAAGAAGGCAAGTCCAACTAAAGTAAAATTGGAGAGGGATAGTCGAGCTAAAGTACAGATGGATAGAAAGACACCAGCTAAAGTACAGATGGATAGAAAGACACCAGCTAAAGTACAGATGGATAGAAAGACACCAGCTAAAGTACAGATGGATAGAAAGACACCAGCTAAAGTACAGATGGATAGAAAGACACCAGCTAAAGTACAGATGAAGCAGGAGACAGTGGAAGAACCAGGTACTATTGTTTGTATAATTGTGAAATCTTTAGTTTAATGTTTGTGGATGTTGACTTGTTTTCAGAAAGTGTTAATGAAGAGATGAAAATGGTTGGAAGAGAATCTGAACTGTCTCTCTTAAAGACATTCATAGAGGGTCATGTGACATCAAAGGAGGCAGGGTCTATGTATGTTTCTGGGCCACCAGGCACTGGAAAATCAGCTTCAATTCATCAGCTACTTCAACAAGAAGAGGTGAGACCATCCTCTCAATTAAGTATCTTGGATTTATCTTGAGCGTGGCACCTCTTTGTAGAGGTTCTTGAAGAATGTAGTCGTGATACAAGTTAACTGCATGAGCCTAAAGTCTCCTCAAGCGGTATATAAGCAGATATTGGATCATCTTCAATCATTTGAGAAGAAGGGAGCTAAGAAGAGTAGCAGTAGCGTGTCTGAGAGGATAAAGAGCATTACCACCTCCAGTTCCAAGATGATGTAAGTGTCCACAAATATTACATATTCCTCCTCCAAGAACAAATAAACTCCGTTTCACCCAGCCATTTTATCCAGGGCCTGCATGAAGATCCACATATGATGGATGCAGCATTCCTGTTGTTAATAATAATAATAACAAGTTTGGAGATGTGTCTCCATGGTGATGTGTACTAATTTGAATGTTTCTCTAGTTTGTTAATTTTGGATGAAATTGACCAATTGGGTTCAAAAGGACAAGAAGTATTATACTCTATATTTGAATGGCCCTCACTTCAGAAATCCAAATTAATTCTAATTGGTATGTTCAAATTATTCCATTTGAATGACAGCTATTGACAAGGTTGTACGTACCTGTTTTAGGTATTGCTAATGCACTTGATTTGACTGATAGAGTTCTTCCAAGATTGAGATTGAAATTAGAATGTAAGTTGGCATTCATCAATGTGAACTCCCTAACACCATTCTTTATATTTGTTCTTAGGTACACCTGAATTGCTGCACTTTGCCCCATACAGCAAAGATCAGTTGGTTGCCATTTTAGAGAAGAGTATATCAGCCCAGGGAAATGGTTTGACCTTTGACCCCTCTGCCATCCAGTTCTGTGCCAGAAAGGTCTCCTCCGTGCATGGTGACCTTCGTAAGGCTGTCGATGTGTGCCGTAGAGCAGCAGAGGTGCTGGAGGCCAAGAGAAAGTTGTCAATCAGTAAGGCTACATTCTAAATATAACGTACATACGGATGTTGCTAGTTTTTGGTGCCATCTGTTAAGTAACTTGTTTACAAGTACTTTTGTACAAATGATCTAACCAGCTCTCATTTTACATTCATGAACATGCTAAAACACCATTTACATACATATACGTATATTACCATAATAGACTTAAACCTAGTGGATAGGGATTACTAAAATGTTCTTTCATGATTTTTGTCTCTCGTAGATGAGTTAGCTGATGCTCCTTTAAAAGTAACTATTCCAGTCATAGCTCAAGTGCTCTCTGAAGTCTACGGTTCAAGGCTGACGGCTGCCTCTGATGACTGCTTTCCTCTGCAGCAGAAAATTGCAGTCTGTGTCTTGTTACTATTG